>OX454271.1:1389688-1421008 GCA_949715065.1 Periphyllus acericola
ATACATTTGGGTCAGCGGATTTTTTTAATCTAGTCAATTCTATGAGCAATAAGTTGAATGATTGATAGGACGTTGTGAATTATGTTTTTTTTTCACATAGAATATGTTCTCGTTCATTGCAGCAATATTCAAGAAAATAGAAAACCATTGTCAATGGTCTATCATTTTTTGGGAGTATAAATATTTGGGAAGAGTTCTCACCTACCAATTAAGTCTTAAATACTTCACTTAGGGTATCTTCTTAAAGCAACGGAGCTTCATCATCTTTGTTCTATTTATCATGGTTGAAATTGCACTACCTACTTCTAAAATACAACAAATAGTTTAGCGCATTATCCGCATTGACAGTTTCCTGCGCCGCACTATCCTGCTCGGTGTAATTTATCCTGTACGCACGTACTTACCCGTGGCTATCAAGTGAAGGACATTTTTATTTTCATCCAAGTGACTCGAGTTATTTATAACCAGCTAATACTTATATCATCGAGTGCACTCGATGATATGATTGGTTATAAATAACTGCAGTGCAAGCAAAACTAAAATAATTCGATTTTTCAAGTAAAGTTTAGTATTGTTGTACCTACGTAATAAATAAGTTTCACTAGAATGTACAGGATATACACTATTATGCCTGCAGTGGCGTATTTTTTGATCAAATCCGACGGAGAAATACGCCTCGCGTGCATATATAGTATATTAGAATGTATACGTGCGTTGGAAAAACATTTCTAAAATCGAAGGAAACGTATGTGGGAAGTTATATGTCATCTATAGTATGTGTACAGAATAATATTATGCATATATGGTATATGTATCATACCATTTACTGATACTATTTTATTGTCTAATATGGTCGAAGATCTTAATATTTATTATTTTAAGATCCTATACATCCTAATTATGTAGGCTACGTCAATAAATCTAATAGAATATGGAATGGATGATCGTATATTTACACCGACATCATGATAATAATAATTATATAAATTATGTTTTACCTAGGTACCTACCAAATGTATTCGCAACGATTCAGTGAATTATCACAAATACATTTTAATTACAGTTGTTCATACAATTATACTATATTATATGTTAAAGACAACGTTCACTACGATCTATACAAAGTTGTTTCACAACTTGTTAATTATATCAAGCATGTATATTGTATATGATATCGTCATGAATCATGATCATATATATTTATATACTTATATAATTATAGGGTATAGGCTTTAATTACGAACATATATAAATATATATATATATATATATATATATATATATATATATATATATATATATATATTAAAACGTTTAAAACAAGCAATGAAAAAGATAGTATCACTAACGTACTCAAAGAATAAATTATTATGATTGTGTTTATAACAACAATATAGTAATAACTAATAATAATAGTAGTAGTAATTATAATAATAATAATAATAATAATAACAATAATAATAATAATAATAATAGTCATAGAATAATAATAGTGTTCTAGTTATAAGTCGTCTACTTTTTAAATATATTTGGTAATCATATACCTATATGTATATATTATAATATCTAAACAGTACATAGATAGTATAAATAAGTAAAATACATCTATTATATCTCAATAGAAATCAGCTATAATGATCACATACGTATAAAATGACTAATTTCCTCAAACTCACCCCATATTCAGCATCCCCTTCGGTCTTATACGTTATGTCCAAACATATCAAGTTTCTACTCCAATATATTTTATGGCTGTTATCACATTACATATGCTTAAAGCTGTAATTTAATCTTATTATGAGTTCAAAGTATTAAAGGATATTATTTATTATGTAAAAATATATAATATATATGCATATTGCATATACATACATATTTATTTATATAAATAATTGGTAAATCAGTACATGTATAATATAGGTGCGTTAATATAAATATGTTTTTATGTACACGAGTTTAAATCGTAGGCACGTCATTACACCTATTTATGATCAACCTTTTTTCTGCAAAACCTAGTACCCGGAGTACGAATTAAAAAAGTATAATGCGGAAAAATGTAAATGTAAAGCAATTAAAGAGATGCCTATCAACGTTTTACTGTTTTATTAAAATTCGTTTTTATTTACATTTATTTTTGCAAAAATGTCCATTAAACATGATGGTCCACCATTAATTGAGAAGTAATTTTAGTCTTAATGTAAGAGGGTTCAAGCACCATTTAAGTAGAACGTAAACGAAACGTGTGCATTATCACAATAAGACGTAACAAGAGATTAAAGTTCCCGGGGTGTATGGTTTTATTCAATTTTTTCCGGTCGACTCACGAAACGATTATCAAATAATCTTCTCGTCAAATACGTTTAGTGACGTGTTTGCGGAACAACAGCTGTAAACGCCGATGGATCTAAAAGGTCGCGTTTGCTTTCTGTTCAAATCAAATAAATTTCTATTCGAAAAATAGTAATTCTATAAGGGTGGTCGCGAATCTGCATCGAGCATATACAGCGAATTCAATATGGCCAAATGAAGACGAAACAGGGGACTGGTACACCAGCTATACGTTCCTGAACTCTGCATTAGACCGTTGTACATAGGAAACCAGGAGGTCAGTCGCTCGGACGACCCGATCAGATTATTTCTACAACAGCACGTACCGTGTAACTCGACCTGGGTTACCGTTTAAATTTTGAGGTTACATTTTGAAAAATCTAGTACGAAAATGTTGTGAGATTTATGAAAATGTTCTACTACCCATGCCCGTCCGTATAGGAGATTATCAATATAGTCCTGGGATCCCGTACAGATTATAAACGTTTGTCTTATATTCGAATACAGATATGCAGGTAACACTGTAAAATGCATACTTACACTGAACACCATTAATGCAAAATTACAAGTCAAATATAAGCAAAAAAGTAAAAACGAAATTGAATAAAAGCATCTGTGTAGACGTGCGTTTACGCGACAGAACAAGATATATAGGTCAGATTGATACCATGTTAGGTATATTAAACCGTATCGTTACGGTCGATAGTACCTACGCGTTGCATTTGCACTGTTGTTTTGACCAATTTTTTTTTTTTTTAACTACATGCTTTTTATCGAACGGCTAAACTGTTGGTGTAGTTAAATGAATGTATGTTTTTTGAGCTAAATTGTTTTATTCGTCGGCGCACAAACATTTCACTCAAGTGGGATAAAAACGATTACCCGGTCTTGAGCCCACGTCATGTGGTATATTATTAATCGTTACCAATAAAATATAATGTACATTTTACAATAATAATGCTAATAATAAATTATTATTGTTTATTAAGTTTATTCATGTTTTATCGGACGATGACATTTTGTCCCGTCCGCCCGTACAGTTATTTCAGCTCTGAACGATTAGTGAAGGGATCGAATGAATGTTAGCATTGTTTCACTTGAAATATACGTAGTCATGTACACTTGTATGTCAATATACTGGTCGCAATGTATATGTTTTTATTATATCGTCTTCAAAAGACGCACGGTTCACGTTTAAAATAACAACTTATACCCTTAATATATATTACAGTACCTGTTTTATTGGATATTAGTGGTAACCCGAACAAATGTTGATTGATTATTCTTGTAGCATTAGTCAATGTTTTGGACGACAACCCGAACGAAGGTCGTCGTTTCCGTGCACCATCCAAACTTTCTTGAGACGCTCTACCAAATAAGCTTTCTCCTATGTTTGATTGCTTGAACAGAGTAAATAAAAAAAAAAAATAATAATGAAAACAAATTAATTAACATCTAAGAAAAATATACTAGAAAGTAGAAATTATCGTTTATATACGCTGTCGAAACATCGTGATCAGTTAGATGGGTATAATATTAAATTATTTTCACACGCGAAACAAGACCTTCTTGTGCATCAACCCTCAATATGGCCAAGTTTTATTTTAAGCATAGTGGTGAACGTAGAAATAAATAATAAAAGGAACTATTTCGGTGGATACCAACCTATCAAATTTACCCTGGTTCAAGAAGAGCTTTTTCTCATTTGTACAAATATATACACTGGTGTACAACATAAAATTGTCCGAAATTTGCATATAAACTATGTAATATATTGATATTATCGGTATAAAAGTTCAACTCCGAGCTCAATAATAAAGAAAATCAAATTAGTGTTACAAATAATATAACTAATAATTTTAAATAATATTATCATAGAAGTTATGTCTTTGGTTGTTTGATCAAAACGTTAACCTACAACTTGCTTATACTTGTTCGATTGAAGTTTATAATATGATTAAATGTACGGCGATTTGATTTTCATCATGTTTAGAGTTAATATCCTTTTGAGTAATTTTGGTGACATCATAGATCTTAATTTTTTTTTAACATCATCGAAATGGCTCATTATTAATGTCAAGTACTAAACGATTCTTAGAGCACTGCTCGTTCTCGTTTTATTCTAATTAATTTTCTTTGATTGTGTTTATTTATGTCTATATTTTCTATTAATTGTCGTCTCGTCTGCAGTAACACTTTAGCGGCTTCGTAGAATATAACAAAGCAACAGACGCCGGCTTTTGTATGATCTTTGACAAATCACGCCTTTGCTAAAAATGTGATGATACCAAATCCTACCTATACGAAAGACCACGCGATCACCATCGGACGTCAGTCTCTTATTCTTCCCAAAGGCAGTGAGACCTACCCGGGCTGACTAACGCTTTAGACGGCCGTTGGATGACTTTTGTCCGAGCACAAGTTGGTGTAGTAAGCATTCAATCGTTAACCCATCCAACGTAATGGTCCCACTGTATATTGTCTCGTCGCATTTTAGTCGGTAAAGACCACAGTTAAAATGTTTAATTGTGATCACCTAATACTGTGAACGGTACTTGAACAAATTGTCAATACGAGTTTCTTTTGATAATTGTTGTGCATGTATTGAAATGGCATTGGATTAGGCCTGGACCGTAATTAAATAGTTTTTCCTATGATAATTTCACAAACCCTGTCATAGCGCGTTAAGCTCTGGCTCGAATAAAATATTTGAACGGGCAAGTCCAATCGAAATCAATCCATACAGATAAAATATGAAAAGGTTATTTCAATTTGCAAAAATAAAAACGACCGATTTCGGATACACGCAGTTGCGCGTTTCGGTTGTTTTTTTCAAATACTTGATTCGAGCGAAATAACTCATTTATGTACAAGTGATTTATTAAGATATAAACATTTTTAACACCACCGTGGTCTTGTTAAATACATTAACTGTAGCAGCGAGCTCCAGAAAATAATCGAATCGTCAGCGGGTACAAACATTGCAACCCGTTAATTTCAAACGTCGTCAAACCCACTGCACGACGACGTTACCACGGAACGGAAATAGATTGTGCTTAAAATGCATCAACGCTAATAAATTATGGGGCCGGCGCGGCGTACGGGAGGAATATATAGAACTGGTGGTGATAAATTAACGCAATTACCATTAATACTGCCGCTATTTCCGATATTGTAATGCATTAATGTCATTATGGTCTGTCCTCTGCGGCCGGCCGGTCGGTCGGTAAAATAATTATATCGATTATCGACGGTAATATAGATGTACGAAACGGCACCGCAACGATGCGGAGCAGAATGATATCATAACACGTTAAACGTTTTCTCGCCCGCGGTTATTCAACCTATTCAAACGGACACCGCGAATGATCATGATCTATAAAATCGGGTGCGTAGACTTAATGTGTATAATGACAACTGACAGATTATAGGTGCATAAGCGGTTAGAAGGGGGAGGGGGCTTTAAGGGCTAAGCCCCATAAACAATTCAAAAAGCCTCCCAAAAATGTTTTCTACTTGCTGCATTTTTTAAAAGTTTATGATGCAGGTTAAAACATTTTTATGTAATAAAAAATGATTTACCATTAATGAAAACTGGCTTTAAATAAGTCAATTTTGAAAATATTAAAGAACATTTAGATAAAGTAGTGTTTCCTAATTTATTTAAAAGTATGCAATTGGCAATCGCATTACCTGTGAGCTTGGCCACGTATGAAAGATCATTCTCATCTACGAGAATGATCAACACATATGTCCAAGGCCCGAACTAGCATAGCTCAGGACCACTTTACTAATTTAACAGTATGAAACATCGAAAAAGATATTGCAGACAATGAAATAATATTAAAGACACGTTTGTTAAAAGTATCTAAAGAATACAGCTTTAAAATTGGCCGATAACTTTTTCTATACTCAGTGTCGGTCTGTAATTACAAGTCAAAAAGTAAGTAAAACTTGTTTTATATTAATATTTTTCTGTTGTTACTTTTATTCTAAAGCCATATGTAAATAATACATATATTTTAAAGTGATAATTACGTATTATAAATATAATTTTGACATTATTTTAAGAGAAATTATGAAATAGTACTTAAAAAAAATGTGTAATAATTTTAATTGTAATTAGGTATACGTATGTGTTCCATTAGAAACCGAAAATACCGATCAAAATTTTTGATGTGGGATTATTAAATTATTCCACGATTGCTTCATCGAGTACCAAGTATACTTCAGCACCCTCCCTCCCCCTCAAATATCAAACCCTATTTGCGCCTATACTACATGGGAAACATAGTAGCAGTAAGCTGACCATCAGATATCGTATTGCCGGTGGCACGGTAGCGGATTTATGGGACTCTTTTTTCTAAGAGATCTTAATTATAACATTTCGATGACTATAAAAAAAAAATAACGCTTAAGAATTTATTTACATGTTGAAACTGTTTAGTAGGTTTAATTGACTATCGTGAGCACTACAGTGTTATATGTCAACGGTTTACTAATAAACACTTATACTGGACTACCGGTTCGAAGATAACATATAGAATTTTGAACAGTGTTTTGTTTTTATTTTCATCTATAATCTATATATATCGGCGCTAGTCATCGCTGAAGAGTCGCAGATTGTAGTCTTTTATTTTTTATCGCATTTGGCAATGTGCTGTCCGCCGATTTTACAGAGCTTTTAATTTAATTTGTTTTTTAATATTTATAACTACCGTTACTCGAGTTTTAATAGGATTTTTCATTAGACGTATAGAGAACAATCTGTTTTTCCGGATGGGGGGAGGAGCAAGAGTGCCAACTCATTCCTTCTCTAATAGTAGCCAGTCAGGATGATATTGGATAAAATATATCGCATTATACAGACGTAAACGAAATAAATAAAACGAGTGCGGGGGAGTAGTGACAGGCTAGTTACATTTCATGTGGTCTGCTAGATAAATAAAATGCCTCATCGCTGGAATTTGGACCTTTTTTTTATATAATCTGTAAATATTTTGTAATAAATTATTGCTGCCTCCTAATGTTAAACTACGACTTAATGACCTGAGGAGAAAAGTGTTCAAGATTCAAGTTGAACAAGATTAAGAACTAGTTATTATTATTTCTAGAAAACGTATATTATATTTCGTTATGAGAAAAAAGCTCTCAGACTGTGGAATAACTAAATGTTCCGATTAAACTCGTTAGGAGTTAAATTAATGTAGGCTCGTGATGATTTATAATAATATTTTTATACTTTTCCCTTCGAAAACTTTACAGTCCTCGTGCATTTACATTAAAAATGCAGTGAAAAAAGGGAAATTTAGAATAATTTGTTATTAAAAAAAAAAAAATTAAACAATTATAACTAAAAACTATAGTAGCTGAATTAACCCAAGAGAAGAAGAAAAAATGGATTCGTTTTTCTAAAACTCTAAATAGCGATTTTTGTTTTACCGAATAATGTTTTAACGAAAGCATAAATATTCTCTTTATTTTTATCGCTTGTATTTGAAATGATTGGATAAAAATGTTTACACTTTTGTCCAACAATCGTAAATTCATGTATTTATGTACCTAGTCTCGAAATGATGGCATTATACTATAAATATATATATTTTCGTTATTGGTACAGCTTCAACTGTACAAAGGTTTATTAGCTCGTATGGTAGGTGGTACTTGTGAGTCAAACCCGTGTTTTCGGAACAATAGTTTGGTTGCTTCTTTTCTCCGTACCTAGTTGCCACCCGGAAAGTGAAAGCACAGCTGCCTTAACCGCTCAGCCACGCCACTCCCCCCAAATACATGATAGTTTCGAGACAATCGATGTTTCGTAATATTCGATCTGAAACCGTCATATTAAACCACTTGTGCACGTGTGACCAAGACTATTGAGCACCTACAACACGGAACAATAGTGTACATTGGTACATGTCGGCAATAATATAATGTGGACTGAACGGCCGAGATGCGCGCAAAAGACGCGCAATAGGTGTGTACGTATGAACGGTGATCTGCGCACAGGGCCGGTCGAGCGTTCGTTTCAACCGTTGCGTCTCGTGGTGGTGACGTGCCGATGTTCTGTGCGAAAGTCTTCAAGACAATCAAACCTAACCGCGAGTGCCACAGGGGCACTAAAGGCATGTTTTTTCGCGGTGCCCCGTGAACACAAAACTGATTTCAGCGGGCCTATTACGCGGTGCTAAACCTAATGCCCGGACTACTCACCTAGCTAGAGTGAGGGGAGGGTGGGGGCGGGGAAATAAAACTCACCTGCGAGAACCTCGTCTTGCGCTGTTTGGCCGTCTCGTTGAGGCTCCCCCTGCTTCCGGACGCCGAGGTCCGGCCGCCGAACTCCTTGCACTCGTCCATGGGCGACGTTCCCAAGCTCCGGGGCGGACCGCCCTTGCCGCCGTTGGCGCTCTCCAGCGGGTTCACGTACAGGTTCGAGTCGTTGCTCGCGCCCCCGCCCCCGCCGACGCCGCCACCGACGCCACCGACGCCACTGACGGGATGTCCGACGGGCTCGAACACGGCGTCGTGCAGGTCTTCGGTGGTCAGGTCGCCCTGCGAGTGGAACGGCTGCGACTTGCAGCTGATGTACGTGTCCGAGCTGTCGACGCTGCCCACCTCGTTGCGCGAACGCCACTGGCCGCCACCGGACGACGCGCCGTCCGCTTCCGACTTGAGGGTCCGCATCTCCACGCTCAGCGGCGTCCGCTGCGGCTCGCTGGTCGGATACGGGGTCAGGTGTTCCGCGTCCAGGTACTCCTTCACCTCCTGCACAGCGGCGCACGCACATGGAACACACAAACGCACCCACACGTGCCGTGTCGGTATAAAACAGGAATGG
This sequence comes from Periphyllus acericola, assembly GCA_949715065.1. Taxonomy (NCBI): domain Eukaryota; kingdom Metazoa; phylum Arthropoda; class Insecta; order Hemiptera; family Aphididae; genus Periphyllus; species Periphyllus acericola. The sequence goes on from OX454271.1 coordinate 1,398,855, forward strand.
AAACGGAGCGCAGCGCATAGGAAACGAGAGAGAAAAGTCGAATGTACGACACGGGACGGTGAACAAAAATGTTTTCCGTCCGGTCGCAAGTACCGTGTACGCCGGTCGTCCGCTTATCGTCTATATCAGTGCTACTCAAACCGCGAGTCGTGTTCGCCTGTGCGGGGGGGGGGGGAGTCGCCGCTTGTAAATCGTACAGGCGGGAGGCGTGAAATATTTGTGTACGGAAATTTCATTTCGGCGCATGGTATAGGGAAAAAATGCCATGTTCACATGACGATTTCGATGGTAAAAAATGTAAAGTTAAAGGGGCCACGTGTTCATCAAACAACTTTGAGAAGCACCGGTCTAGATATAGGTGTCCTAAAGCCCTAGAGGTTTACGCTCTACCCGTGACACCGACGACATCGCGTAACTGCAGTTGTACTGCGTAGACGCGTAGTGCTGCATGTACGATTTTATACAAGTCCGTACGTTTCATACAGTTTTGAAATGGAAAACTGTTCTAATTTTCTAACTAAACGATACGAGCACGTGACACGATATTGTTAAATGTACACGGGTCGAGATGTTTATCATACTTTACACGCGTTCGTTATCGATCGTTTGTACAAAGTGCGCGTAAAACTACTAGAACTACGATCGTTTGTATTTGAGTATTTTTATTCAAATACTGATTCATATAATGCATCACGTTTTACGTAATTATATAATCAAATAACTATATTATAAATAATCATATTTCATAATATTTTCTACGAATTATAATCACTAAGATAGCAAAGAAAAAATGTCATACTTTAGAGACTCGTTGTGAGGACAAAACGATTTTCAAACATACGTTTTAACTATATATCGTTAACTCTTAAAAATAAATTACTTATAATATAAGTATTTAAAGTAATTTAATTTGTACATTTTGCCAAACACGAGTGGTTTTGAATAATAATAATAACACATGCAAGTCTAATAGATTAGTGACTAATAATAAACAATCTGTGCTGTAAAAATATGCATTTATATCCATGGACTTTTTCTAATCGTGTCGTTCGACGACAAAATTCAGCAATCAAATCAATCGATGATGTGATTTCGTTAAATGTGCTGTGACCACAAAAACTGATCTTCGCAAACCGAAGCAGACCATATTATTATGAGTAAAGTTAGGTAGAGACGTGTCTCTAGCCGGTTGGCCAACGAATGCACTTTAACGCGGTGCTTGCGGAGGACTATACCACGTGGTTATAAGAACAAATCTTGAATAACGAGTCATTACCGTTCTTAGTGTTCTGCACTTTGCATTACACCGGATAGGAATTACTAACGTAACATTACATTAATATAACGGTGCATAACCAATATTGTAACGTCCGCTACAGCTAGTGCGGTTTCGAGACACTTTGACCGACCAATGGGTGTGCAAAACTCGACTCTGTCAGCTGTCACCCGCACGAGACGACTGTTGCAAGTTCGCGTTCATCACCGGATGCGCTTACATTATATGCGCAGCAGCAGGTGTACGTGCGCAAAGTCGAGGAAAACAAATTATTGCATTAATTCCGGACGCAATTCGATCGGTTCCCCGCGGGGAAAATCGACACGCGATTGTGTACCCATCGTGTACGCATCCGATACGTGATTTACGACCGAGAACGTGTATAATTCTATTATACATGCACGTGGAACGTCGCCGGCGCGTGTACGTTCGTCAACAAACGGTGACACGGTATTATGTTTGATTTAATGGTCGCGCAGACGAATTTATTTGTACTATTAGCGATATTGCCGACGGCGAGCTCTCGAGTGTGTTCATTTGTAATTTAATAAAACGGACGGCGCGCGTTGTCTCGGCGCCTCATCGGTGTCCTGAAAACTCAAAAAACAAAAAACTCGGCCGCATTCGTCGCGCCCGTAAACAACGACAATCACGTACGGGAGGACCGGGTAAGCGCCCGGACGGAGTGTGTGCGCGCACCACCACGCTGCACCGTGCCCTACGCCGGGTAAAGGTTTTCCGAATGTTTTCAGCCGTTTGCGGTCTTATCGATTTTTCGTCCGTCCGTCCGTCTGTCTGCCTCCACCGTCACACGCGGACTACGAGATTATACTAATTATTACGAGATTACGCGCGTGTAGAGTGTGTGCGCGCGAGTAGCGACGCGGAAAAGGACCTTAGGACGACGTGCCGAGGGGAATGCTCGGGGCTTTGTAATAAATGTTTTGAAAATCCGAACCGAGAAATGGGTCGAGGAAAAAGGAAATAACGGTTCGACTTCAAAAGCGCGTTATTTTTATAAATAAGTACACCTTACGCGTGGAAAAATCCCACACAGAAACCCCTCGGCGAAAATGCCATGTCGCTATATAAATTAATGTTTAAAAACACGATGACAGAGATTGAAAAAATAAACACATAACATCGGTAAGTTTTCTCTGTACGAAAAAAGAAAAAAATAACGTTCTCGTGCACTCATCTATGATGACGTGATAATATTCGTTGTATAATAATCAGAGTCCACTGCAGACTACGGTTCCATGTCCGTCGTCGTCATGTATCACATATACTTTTGAAACGTTTATCAACGGAGTATAGACGGCAAATTCATATTTCACAAAAAATGTTACTCGTTCAGCAATGAACTTTTTAAATCCAAAAGTTATGAAAAGTGGTAAAAGGAAATTTGAGAAAAAAATCCATGTGAAGCCGGTCGGTTCCTAACTATTGCCCTGTCTCCCTTCTTGATTACGAGACCGCTGTTAATACTTCGCTCGGTACAAATGTATTGTGCGTGGCCTATAATGTGGAATTAATTTTATAATTTGATAAGTCTGGCTAGGAATTTTAATAATAGCCGCCGGAAATTCGTTAAAACAATGCGTGCAAATGCCTCGTAAAAAACACCTGGTAGTGGGGGCGATGGTGGTGGTGGGATTGGGAATCGATTTTTTTTGACACGAAAATAGTAAAAAATAATAGGTACTGTATCTCACTACGTTTATTGTGATAACTCGCGACAACGTTGTTAATAATAATCTATACAAATCAACCATATAAATAATATAAATAAATATCATATTTATATGTCTGTGGAACCACCACTCCTAAGATGCATTCACCGTGGATTAGCATAAAACTCATTACATCATCGTTGAACTGTTAATTTTTAGCGTTGTTGTCGTTCCGCGTGGGTTCGGCTGTGATTAATTTCTTTTTTTTACTCGTTTTAATATTTTGCTCCCGTTTTCCCGTGCACCGCCGGAAAAATAGCGTACGGCGATAATGCGAAAAACAGACATCTCGTGCTAAACGTCATTTTACAACAGTAAAACAAACGCTGCAAAGTGCGCAATATTCTAGAATTATTACGACCTAGTCCATGGATATATTGCATGTAAATCGGTTCGACGATAATCTAGGTCGGCATACGGCAGGCAGCTAGCGCCATAAGTACTACTGAGTTTACAATCATGCAGCAGGGGCAGACTAACTTTCGGTCTAGGGACGATGACGATGGATTTTTCAACAAGAAAAAAACCATTGGATTTTGGGGCTTTCTATGAGGTATTTAGACCTAAATGGTTTAAAATATATATAAAAATGAACTAAATGTATGATTGACTAAAATAATTAAAATGTAATGTAAACCGTAGTAGAAACTGGATAGCGTATTATCTTATAGCATGTGTGCCATTTTAATTTTAAAAATCACCCCCTCCGTAATATTAGACCGTATCGGCCACTGCATACCGGCTATTACAATATATATATATATATAGGTGGAAACATGATGAACAGGGAACAGCGTATTCGTCTGATTTGAAGTTAACAACGAAAATGATGGATCTGCGGAATTCCACAAACGCAATATAAAATTGATCAGATATAAACATTGACAATAATAAAGTTAACTCCCTTTCGAAAAAGTTAATACAAGAAATAATATTTGTTCTTTTAATATCTACGGTTATCTAGAAAATATTCACTATGGTTTTATGTCAAAAAGGACATATTGAATTGAGTTTTATGAATACGGGCTTAATGTAGAGATCAACGAAAACATGAACCTTAAAAGAAATATACTAAGTTTACTAGCACTTAAAAATTATTTTTTAAGTTCTTTTTAGAATATGAAGTTTTTCTATTGATATTTTTAAATTTTAAATTTCAAAAACTTTGTTAATACTAATAGCTAATCATTTTTTGTCACAGTTTTAACAATTTTAACTTATATGATAGAGGGAAATACAAATTTAAGTTATATGTGTAGAATAGGTTTTGGACATTTTCTATAAATCAAAAAAAAAAAAAATAACTGTTATTTCTCAAGATAAACGTATTTCACTCAAAATCATTAACCTTACATACCTACATAAAATGTATAAAATGTTTTATCATTATTTATAAAAAAAAGCGCATCGCATTGAGATTTATTATAAAATCATTAATATTTCAATAAAATAATATGTAAAAAAATTATGTTATATGTATTATAATTCTGTCTTAGTTTCTGATGCATTTCATTACATTTGTGTAAACAAAATAATGACACATGTATCTAGTGAATAATTGATCTATGTATGTATAACCAAAACTAATGATAGTATTTTTTAATTCTACTTGCAACTATAATAGAAATGTAAAAATGTCTACTTTTTGTTAGACTTTAAATGTTAGAAAAAAACTTAATCGTTAAAATTAAGTTTCTGTACCTTTTGTCTACAAGAGCAACATTCGAACTCATTGAAATTTTCGTCTAATTTTTCGTTAAAACAACTCATGGTCATTTTCTCCTAGAAAAAGAAACAAAACAAAACAAAACAACATTCATAAAAAAAATTTCACGCAAAAACCAAACAAAAACGACGTAAACATATAATTATGCAATAAGCGTATAATAATTGTTGGCTTTATTCATTCTGAATGAATAAAGATATTGAGATAATTTTTCAATTAAAAAAAAGGTAAATAAATTTAAAACAATATAAATATATATTCAACGAAAAAATCCAAGCTGAGGATCACACACATACAATGTTCATTCCTTAAAGAGTACAAATTAAACCGCCTTAAAATTAATCAGAAATCACGTATAAATTAATTTTTTTATTCGACCCTTTGAACGTTTCATTTAATTTTTCAAAGAAATTCGATCCATCTTGATGTTATAAATAAGCTTATAATAATAAACGATAAAACTTCAAATGCATATTTAAATAATTTATATTAGATTTCTATGTAGTGTTCATCGTTTGAGTAATTATTATTCTCTTTGAGAGAAATATTGTATTATTATTCCATGAAGTTAAGTAAAAATATACGAATCACATTTTAAAAGTACATTAACATATTTTTCAAGCATATCGTTTGTTCTTCTTTTATAAAACACTTATACATTTACACGTTATGTGATTACATAATTATTTTTTTACCAAACAACTGTATATATAGGAGTGTATATTAATATGAATTTATCGTCTCACTTTAGAAATACATGTAACTAAATAATATTTACATTATCATTACAGACATATGATGATAATTGATATTAATATTATTTTATGATCGTCTATATTAAAAGAGTATATTTTTATCATAAATTATTATAAACATCTTTTAAAAACATTTTTCACGAATATTTATCAATCATGACTTATATTATGTAGTATAAGTTAATAATACAGTGAGTTAGTAATACCTGATTGTCATTATTGAATCGAAACGGGTGATGTAACATATACATATTTATATGTAGTAAAACTACACGTTTTCTAAATTATGACGTTAAAAAACGTTATTTTTGACAAATAACATTTTATAAAATATGAAAATATGTACCTATGCTGAAATAAAAAGAAACGAATATCCAAAACAAAGCATACTATTTATCATAAATACCAAATGTTCATGTTTAAATCAAATTAGGTAGTAAGCTTTATTTTATTTTGTACATACCGTACGATTTCACGAGATTAGTATTTTTTTATTTTTTTTATTTTGCCATTGTCAGAAACATTACAGCAATGCAATTACTATTTACAAAATATTTATATTATTTATTTACAATTATTAAGAGATTAGTATTAAATTGCATTTAAAGTATTATAGTTTACATCATACTTAATATCACGGAAAAGCAAAAGATAAGTAACGTACATGATCACATTGAGAAACGAAGTGAAGCAATATGCAATGTGCGAAATTGTTAAATAATATATATATATATATACAGTGCGCATTGTTCTTGTACATTATATATTTATATCTATATTATATCAACACTTATCTATATTTCTGCAAATAATTAAAATCGATAAACTTTAATATAATGTTTGCCCTAACATGAAATGATCAAACATTTTGGACAACTGCTTCAATGGCATTAAGTCGTCAAATCAGTTTTTTTCTGATTTTGTATGTAATTAATTGTTGTGTATTTTTTTTTCTTTTATAAAAAACTTGACAAATGGTTGTCTTTGAAAAGGTGCAGCAGTTTGGTATTCGAAACGAATGAATTGAATAGGTTCACGAACTCATTGATTATTTTCCCGCGTCCGTACGTTTCTATTAATCTTAAACGAATGTCGTCAAAAGAATAAATAAATAATAACCAGTCACTGAATTAAAATAATTTCAAGTAACAGCAGTATACACAATTTTATTCTCACGCATAGTATACTGATAACTTTACAATCGGCTTACATTTTATGCGGTTGTTTTGATTTACAAAATACATTAAAAACAATTCTTGAACATTTTAAATGCAATACGAGAGAGGATATGACGGCGAAGGCGTACACAACGACAAGAAGCAAATATTACGCGGCATGTGTATCAATTTTCTAATGGAAAAGGATTTCACGTTTGGTCAAAAAGTGGTTAAAACATTTGCAATTTTTTTACTTCAATAATTTTTTTAAAAATCAGAAAAATGTCGTTATTGTTGCGTTGTGTACTAGTTGTTTGTGCTATGATTTTAATTCCCCCCCCCCTGATTGAAAGGAAGTCGTGTCACAGCGGTTTTACCGCGTTCAAATTGCTAGCGGAGGACACTCGAGTAAAAGAAACCGTTGATGCTGCACTACTCAGGACGTTTCAAATTCATCTCTACAAGTGTTGTATTATTATTGTTTTATAGACTAAAATAATTAGCGTAAACAAATTGATCGAGTTACTCGTATGTACACATAACGCTCATCGTATTGATTTCAACCGTTATACATTTGACTGAATCCCGGTCAATATTGTATAAACGCTTAAAAATGAACACTGCAGTTCACTTCGTTTTCCTCTCGGTACGAATCGATGCGGAAACGAACAGCGCGCCGGGTTTCCCGCAGGGATCCCCCGCGGGGCGCGGATCTCGTCCGATCTAGGGAGCTAGAGAGCGGACGACTTTCCGCGCGTCAGAAACCGTCGCGGGGGCGGGCCGGTGCGCGGGTACTCACCGAGCTCTCGAAGGGTTTTCCGAACGAATTGGCGTTCTGCTCCGGGTTGTCGATGTCCAGCAGCGTCGGGTGTTCCGGTTTGGTGGACGCCGCGGCCGCGCCCCGTGCCGGCGCGGGGTTCAACGGTGCCGTCTCGCTGCCGCTACTCGTCCCGTCGTACTGCGAATAGTTGCTGCCCACTGTTCGGACATACGCGCGCGCTATTGTAGTGAGCTCGGCCGTGCGGCTTCATCGTATCGCTCGCGCGCCCCACACCGATCGGCGTTCGGCGCGCCCACGACGATGATCTCTCTCCGGTAGCCAGTCTTGTAAAAGATACTTTTTCAAAGTGTTCAAATACGCGTGCACGTACGTGCTTTCAAAATTTATTAAAATACATACTTGAATACTCGGTAAGAAAAAAGTTATTCGAGTACAGATACTTCAAAAAATTATTCATAGATACTTTTCGAATACTTAAAAAAAATTTTATTTTTTCGTTAACCTTAAGGTCATAAGAAAAATGTTAACGCATTTTAAAAATATATTCATGTTTTACTTCAATGATGTACATGATGTGACAAAGGACCATCGAGATATTTAAACTACACGTCTATGATACATAGTATAGTTGTTGTATACTGTGTATAGTTTATTTATGCAAAGAACATCTTATTACGCATCCTGAAAATGGTTGATAAATTATATTCATATAAATTTACCAATTCATTTATTATTTTAATAAAAGTATTTGAAAATAGTATTTGATTTTAAATACAGATACTCTGGTAAAGTATTTAAAATACTAAATATAAGTATTTTTTCCAGAAGCATTTAAAATACGTATTTTAGTACTTAAAAAGTATTTGAATACTTTTATACAAATTCTTTTACTCAAGTACTTTACAAGACTGCCCGTAACGCCGACTCGTATCCAGGAAAACGTTATACCGGTCTTTTGATCCGCGCGCCCTGTGTCCAATAGGAAACGAGACGTGCGGGCGAACGTCTAAAGGAGCGTACGCACTGCCGTGACAAAACGGCGAACATGCTACGCGTATCAATTTGACGAACTGTTACAATAGAAATAAACACCTGCATCTATCTGTAACACGTAACGTTTAACTTTTTCCATTTATTATTGAAATAAAACTTCAGCGTCGAATCGTGTCCCTTCAATTAGCAGCTGCTGCTGCACGTATTTATATTCATCTCAGTACATCGCACTAAAGAAGAAGAGTAAAAAGACAAAGACGATGGTGGACTACGCATTTATACACTTGATGGGTGGAAACTAATGGAAATACTCTATTACACGAGTTAAGGACTCAAGAAATAAATGGACAGTTTCAAAATTTTATGAGAATGACGTCCACAGATTTTTATCTGCTTATTTATTTGATTGGACCTAAAATTGCCAAAAAAGAACAGTTTTAAGAAAACCTATATCAGTACAAGAAAGACTAGCTGTAACCCTTCCATTTCTATCAGACTATCTTAATATCATACGACAACTATGTCTTAGGAGTTATCTCAATATTCTACGATGTAGAAAATTTAAAATATTCAGTAGTGCGATGCGTTCCACGTCGTTAAACAACAACAGTATTTTTTTAAATGAAAAACTCTCATTCCTTTGATTTTTAAATAAATATTTTTCAAGAACCCCTGCACCTTCTTGGAGCCGCCCTTGTAGGGCCTATGTTTGGCATCTTCTTAATAATGAGTTGTTAAAGTGAAATACAAACCTAAATTAAATAGGTAGATCTTCTCTAGAGGTTCATAACTATGTGATGAAATTATAAATGTTACATAGCTGTGTTCGTCGGAACGTCCATACGTATTGTAACGTGATCGCGTAAAATCCTTTGATGTTTCGCCAAAACACCGACAATCGGTGGATCGCCAGTTTGTTACAGAAGTATGATACAAGTTCACCGATTTGTCACACTCGAACATGTGTTCGCTGTTTTGTTACGCTAGTGTGACGCGCCCTCAGACGCAATATCGTTACCGTGACGTCTTCCTGGACCACGCGGTCGGTGCAAACGCTGAGAAACACGCTATAGTAAACGCGATTATAATACTATCGTGCACGAACATTGTGTGGCTGTCTGTTACCACGGTATTCGTGCGTGGACGCGTCGGTCATTCGCGGACCGGGGGTGGATTTTTATGCTGCAGGTTTCGCGGTGAAAAGTCGCACTCGATATGTTTTTGACACGCACGTGGAATCCATTTAGATTTTCTCGCCCCCTTGTACTAAAATATCACGTGCGCGAGATCGTTGTGTTATTTCGATTTAAAATTCAAGCCCGAGACTGATTTCTCAGAGTTTCGGTGTCGCGTTATTATAGTAACCGTCAGCTGTTTCAAAGGGTTCCGTACAAGTAGATTGGACTAGGACCTTCGCGGAAATCTAGGAAAATTAAATGTCAAAGTTTGTGCACGAGTAAACGTCTTGATGTGTTTCGCAGAAACGTTTACCATTGCACTACTACAGCTCCGTTATCCAGAGACCTCTATTGATTGTTGCGTGATCGGGCGTACCTATATATTTTACCGAGGCAAATCGGAAGGCTCTAGTCAAGGTCCTTTCACACCGAGTCAGTCATTTTACTAATTTCCAAGCAGTTTATATTTTGTGGTAGTATGAAGCAGATGTGCATCTAGTAATTTTTTATTCGAATTTTCATCATTTAAGAGATGAGAGTTAAGAGACGAAGAATTAAACTATTATAGCACTTTTGCTGGACGAAAATATATTTCGTAATATGCTGAACAAACCAGTTGGAACATACTCATACATGTCCGATCCGACATCGTTCCGTCAAAAACCGACCGAAAAATCGGAAGAAAATCGGTCACAGGCTCGGAGAGGACTGGGATCGGAAAGTGTGGATGCACACGTTGGAAGACAAGAAACTCATATTTCCATGAACACGGACGGCCTGTCGGATCGGACTCGGAATGGACGCGGATCGGATATGTATGAAAGGACCTTGATGTTCTCGATAAAAGTTTTGAATTTGTAACAGAAATTATATCATATTCAATATTTCAATTAAAGAGATAGTGTGTTAATACTCAATACAAAATATTGCTAGCAGAAAATCGGAGGTCATTTGTATTTGAAAACTTGAAGGAGCTACTGATTGTCCAATGCAACAATACAATTTAAACGTAATTTTCAGAATAAAAAAAATATACGTATATATTTTTTATTTTATAGTATTTTTTATTGCTTATTTCAGAAAATTTCAAGCTGTTCATTTTGTACCGAAATATTAATTAATAAATAATAATTAATAATTATAATGCATTTTTATAATATTTTAAAATCATTTTTTATCTTTTGGGCATTTTTTAAGGTCATTTTTTAAGGTCATTTTTAGGTTATTTTAAGGTCATTTTTTTAGGTGTTTTGGGTCATTTAAATCTTAGCCCTAGTAATGACGAACTGTCGCACGCACTAGACGCGCACTGGTCGAGGAATCCCCGGTTCACGAGCTCGCGCGACACCGTAACGATTCTAAGGCAATTATTACATAATTGTAATATTTCGCTTTCGACAAAAGCGTTATAGAGTTATCGCGGTGTGGTAAATTTTTAAAAATATGTTTTCGCATTTCATCAGATTCGTTGTACAGGTCGAAGATGTTTTGTTCAGCGCGAAAAATAAAAACGCGAGTTTCGTTTTGCCAGAGTACTTGTGTTTGTTCGTACACGTCTTGTGCAATTTACGTTTGAAAGAACACAAACACAACGTCATATTCGATTTACGAAAACAGAAAACATGATAAAAAAGAAAAAAAAGCCACTGGCAAACGTATAGATAAAGCCTACAAAATCCTTTACAAGGGGTATACACATTGTTTTACGACCGTGCGAAGAATCACTATGCACTAATGAAACATGAGCGTTTGAAAAGTTCGATTAAGTCTTACGTGGTTTTAACTTTGCGATTTTTCAACAACGTGCAATAGTCTTATCAGTATAGTCGATGCGTATTTATAATCAGTAATTATATATGCTAGGCAATGATAACTACACGTTAATCCTAAAAGATATATTGAACGTCGTTTAATCGTTGTTCAAATAAGATAATAAAATTGTTTATTTCAGAAAACTAGAATTGATTTAATCAGACCAGCCACAAAAGTCACGGACTTTTTCGTTCAACTATACTGGGAAACGTAAACGTGACTTTTCATAAGTACCTTCGCCTGTATCCGATCAACAATCAATAGATGGTCTAGATATATTTTTGCGGGGAACCACTTGACGAAAAACAAATATTATATCACTATTATTTATCGATTCGTTGTGTATATAAAATAAAAAATAAAAGACTGACTTGGAGGTTCGGGAAATCTAACGTACAGACGGTATTCGTAGGGTCGTATCGGTTCGATAATACATAGGGACCGCGCGCCGGATATACTATCGAGGATAAAAGTATGGCGTCGTTTTGATGTAGAAATACATTTATCCCCTACCTTCCGTTCGTTGCAGTTATCGCGCAAAGCAAATCAATTAAAACCAACTCACCGTGCGATCGTAGCGAGTTCTGTTTGGACAGCTTCGGGATGTCGCTCTCTGAAAATCGACTAGTGTTTTAAACTTATTTCCAAAAACGTACACAAACAATTGTTATTATTTTATAGCAGTACATGTATGACACGACAAGACGACGTCGTCGCCGTTACGTGGCACGTTGGTCAAGACCTACCGGGAAAAAAATGGCGCGCGACAACGAGACCCAGGATCGAGATGAAGGATCGCGACGGAGGATCGAGATCGTGGAGTTTTTAGCGAGGAAGAGAGGAAGAGGGGATCGCGCGGTCCAACATTGACGACTTACCGTTGTCGACGATCACGTCGATCAGGTCCATGCTCTTGGCGAACGCGTCCCGTAGGTTGACGTGGTGGAAGGACACGATGCTGCCCTCACGTTTGGCGCGCTCCAGCGCCTCGCGACGCTTCAGCGCCTTCTCGCGTCGCATTTGGTTTTTATAGAACTCGGCAAAATTGTTGACGATAATCGGAATGGGCAGTGCAATGACCAGCACGCCGCAGATACAACAGACGCCGCCGATGACCTTGCCGAGCGCGGTGGTCGGGTATATGTCGCCGTAGCCCACCGTGGTCATGGTGATGCCGGCCCACCAGAACGTCTCGGGTATGGACAGGAACTTGGTGCCGGGCTCCTCCTTCTCGGCGAAGTACGCGAGGCTGGAGAATATCAGCACGCCCATGGCCAGGAACAGCATGAGCAGGCCCAGCTCCTTGTACGAGTTGCGCAACGTGAACCCGAGGCTCTGGAGCCCGGTGGAGTGCCGGGCCAGCTTGAGGATGCGCAGTATGCGCATGATCCGGAATATCTGTATGACGCGGCGCACGTCGTCGAACTGGTGCGTGTCCGTCTTGTCCGTCTCGGCCACCAGTATCAGGGACACGTAGTACGGCAGTATGGCCAGCAGGTCGATCACGTTCAGGCCGCCCTTGAAGAACTTCCACTTGTTCGGGGACGCGCTGAACCGCAGCAGGTACTCGAGCGTGAACCACGTGATGCACACCAGCTCGACCATGGCGAACAGCGGGTTGTCCTGGAACACGCCCTTCGCCTCGTCCTTCACCTGCATCGCCGGTATCGTGTTCAGCGTCAGCGCCACCGTCGACATAATGATGAACAGTATCGAGATCACGGCTATCACCTGCGGTCACAAACAATCGCGTTCGGCTCCGGTCAGATGTGGCCACCTTGCATCGTCATCGCGAGCCGCGCGGGCCGCCACGCGCACGTACACGTTCGCGCGCGTCTCCTCAACCACGTACGTAGGGGTAGGGTGCGTTGCTCCTTCGTTGTTATCGATGTCGGTCCTCGGCGGCGGCGGTGGAGGTACCGTGGTACTATGTCCGACGGGACCACCGATATAGGGGCTAAGTCAAGTTAACACCGACGCGACGGTCTAAAGTTATACTCTACAAGTTATTTCCGCTCCGGGAGCGGCATGATTATCGCGTTCGACGATGGACGACCGAAAATATTATCGATTCGATTTCAAGCACGACTTACGATAGGTGGAAAAACGTTTCTGCGATAAAATCCGAAGAAATAGCGCTCACGCACCGGATGTCTGTAGTACTGAGTGCTTACAGATCAGCTAACGTATCAGAATAGCTAGGTGAGATGGCTGCGTTCATGATAGAAATGATTGCAAACGATCGTTGTTTATACAAATATTTACAATCATCACCGTGTGAAATGCAATATTGTCAACAAGCAATACTCCTGTCGAGAAATCATTCACTAACATAATGTACCTATACGTCGTGTTATCCTTCGGGAAAACGCGTAAAAAATCGAGTGTGTACGGGGGGCGACTAGAACAACATCTCGATCGAAGGCTAGGGAGAGCACGATGTCCTGGCCCGAGCTTAGGTGACGTTTAAATTTTGATCGCACCTACGCGCGTTATAAGACGCCCTCGTTTACTGCGATACCCGTTCGTGGTGGCGTCCGGAGGGATCGACGTAGGACATTCGATATTCTTGCATCGCACCGGAAAAAACCACCGACACACCATTTGCGGATTTCCCGACACGTCGTTTATTGGTTGCGATCTGTTTTCGGTCGGCCCATCGGGTGTCGTTATAAGCGATTGTCCACAGCGTACAGGTATCATCGTATCTCCTTCCGCCACCGCCATCGCCGTTTGTGCGGTTTGCGTGCCACTACGGCGTTCTCGCGAATAATCGATAATAACAAGCAACTGCCCTCCGCTTTGTGGAAATAGGTCCGTACATATACACACATAAATCTCTATGTACATATATATATATATATATATATATATATACAGGGTGACCTTTTGAGCATGTTCACAATTTTACAACTTTGTAATTTTTCAATTTTTGTTTTATAGAAAACGTGTGTGTGTGTGTACTTTAAGACTATATATTCCATTAAACAGATTTTTTATGTCTTTTAAAGAGTATCCTGTGGCAATGTCAAATTTTTTAATTAAAATTTTTCTACGCAAATTCAGTAATTTTTTTGGAATTTGTGTTGTATTGTAGTTAAAATTCGAACAAGTACTTTCGGAGTATTCAAATTTATCCATATAGGACACGGTTTCTTTGATTTATACAACAAAATTATTATAAATTTAAGATAGTATTATGATATAATTTACCATTTCATTTAATTAGTTACCGTTTCGAGATAACGCGGATTGAATGCAAATCCTAACCACGGTACACTTAACATTTAATAGACAAATCAATCAGTGTACTAATTATTTTATATTTTGCATGCTCAACTTAAAATTTGAACAGTTCCCTAAAAACCAGTTCAAACATTTCCCATGATAAATCAAGAACTCCAGAAAATATAACTGATGCACGCATTGTTATGCAATTGTTTGCGTGAAAAAAAAAATAGGGTATTTTTATAATTTATTTGAAAATTAAGAATTGGAACCGCCACAGAGTAGGTTTACTCTTCAAAATAGGTATAAAAAATCTGTGAATTGGACAACATAGTCATTAAGAACACATTCGTTTCCCATAAATCAGAATTTTAAAAAGTACATGATCGACCCATAGAACAGGGGTTAGCGTGCTTGAAAAAATCACCCTGTACATTATATCGAATACGGTGTGTGTGTGTCTGCGTGTGTGTGTGTGTGTGTGTGTACGCGCGTTATTACGGGCGCCCGCGCGAAACGAGTTCACACTGGTCAACGAAAGTTCAGTATATACAGTTGGTTCGGTTTTAATTAAACGGGAATATATTTTTCTGCGGTCGATAGCTGTGCAATATTTGGACTAACCGCACGACACTATAATTGTCTATAATTGTACACTATAATTGTCTTGTACTGGGACCGTATATTATGATTATAAAATAGAATGTTTACGAATACGTATACGCTATCCCGCAGACTTCACGATTCGAGGAAAAGTAGACGATTTACATCGACTCCACTGCGTGATATTTCAACGAGCGAATCTTTCGACCGAATCGGTTCTATCGTATTATGTAAACGTATTGTGATGTGACCGGCTAATGTTTATTTTTCTTTCGAAAAGATACATTTTGAACGTTCACTAGGTATTCGATTAATCTTTTCGGTTAATTAAACCGTGTCCCGAATGTAAGCGAAAAAGTTCCGAGAACGTAGTACATATCGTAGTATAGTTGCGAGACACAGTTGTTTTCACAAAAATCCGAGTGGTATGGTTTTGCTTTCGTGGTGTTGGACAATATATTTTGTTTTTGTTTGCTGTACACAGCAGTGTTATTTACACGGTATAATTTTTAAATTTTTGTTTGCATTTCGCTAAGCGCTGTGCAGTAAACAAATCATTGATCACGTGCTTTTGAAGAAGTACAAGCGATTTCGATGGAAAGCAACAGCGTTTGAAATAGTTGAACAAACGCTGACCAGTTAAACTTTAATTCGGATCCGAGCTCACTGTAATAATACTGTCGAGTGCCGTTGCTCAATAGCTTTCTAATCATAAGAACACATTGAACAGTTTACGCCACCTTTCTATGACTTTTTCAAATGATGGCCACCACGGTTCAGACATGGACTTTTGTCCCACGCGTAACGTGTAATTGATATTGGTTTTAATGTTCGCAAAATTGTGGGCTTAACCATAATACACGTGGACGAGTACCCCGGCGACGACCAATAGTTTTGCGGAAAAATGTATTAACTAGTAAATTATCTCCGCCGGCGCGTGGGTGGATGGAGAAAACCAGTGTTAATATTACGGTTTCACGATTGCGAATAACTTTTACAAGTATACAACCCCTGCCGGTAACCTAGATAAAACGCATAAACTTATGGACGTTCACGGGACACGCAATCTAATATTAAAAACCCGGGGCTTACGGCTAGGTCGGGTAAAGAAAAAAAAAAGTTTCCACGTTACGCGTAAGACAAAAAGACAACCCGACAAACGCAACATTTTTGTGGCCTTTCAATTGTAATATCGTTACCCCGGCAATAGTTTTAATTGGTCCCAAGTGGATTGATACAACGTTGAAAGGCTATATCGTAAAATGTAACTACGCGTTTAGGTCGTTTTAATTTGCTCTCTATTGTCGGCGGTCGGCCAGAAGTAAAAACAAACGTTTTTAAAATAATAATAATTGTTGTTGTCGTCGGTGTGTACCCGAAAGCGACCCGAGTGCGCTAGATGTAACGCCAACAAGGATAAAAACACTGTACACCAGTAACAGCGCCCAAGATCGTTTATTATATTGCTAACGTTTTGTATCTCTGGGTCTACTGAAATTTAGTATCCGTATACTTTCGGCCGTTGAACACGTGTACACACGCGCGTAAAACAACATAATGTTTATAACACGGTGGTGCAGACACCGTGCAGTACAATGTGTTTTCTTTGATATCATATACGAGCGCGGAGTGACGACTCCGTAATGGTGTACTCATTAAATTATATCGAGGCAGTTGTTTTCTGCTTGACGACGATAAGATGAAATCATTGTGAGTGTTAAATTTCATTATCTTGGTCGATATCTTTACATTTTTAGTAGTTTAACTTTAGGAACCGAGATGATTTAAACGGGTTTTATGTTCGGTGATCGGAGTGAAATTGAAAATCTTGAATTGAGACGTGTAACATGGCGAGACCTCTTAATGAGATTATTCAAAACCTTTTATTGTTATTAGATATAAAAGGATTATAAGGAGAAATAAATAAAAAATAATTACATCAAGACGTTACATTTACATTGGCTTTACACGATAGGAAAATAAGTGAAACCGATCGAATGGGCGTAGTCCGTTAGTTGTTCAGTGTTTATTATTATTTATATAGATGGTATTATAATAAAGCGATAAATTATGGATAGAGTAATAATTAATAAAAGCTTGCGGGTCAACGGTTCCTATAATGGGCAGTTGTATCAGCATTTCGAATAATTAAATGTTGCTGTTGCTGATGTACTGTTATATATTTTCTTAATTTGCATGCAAATTGGGTAGAAATGGCCAAAACATATTTATGATAAGTTTTTTTTGAAAGTGTTATGTGCCTTTTTTATGATTTTCTAGAAAAATAAAGAGTTTGAATTACTGTTATATATGTATAATATACGAAGGAACTTTTTATTTTAATTATGAAATTGAAATTATTTAATTACTTTTAATCGAATTGGCAAAAAAAAAAAAATTTCCGAAAAAAAATAACGAATCAGTTTTCATTTACTTAATTTTGTTTCAATAAAAAAAAAAATGTAAACAAATTGTAAAGGCCTTTTTGTGGGGAAAAAACGATTTATTACCAGCCCATTAACTTTATAATTATGTTTACAGGATTTGATATGATAAGTTAAAATTTTGATGGCCAATTGACCATGTTTTGACACGTCAATTGACAGTTTAGGTGGAGCCCTGTTTAAATATTTAAATTAGTATTTTGATTTAAAGCGACCATCTAAAACTTTATCAATTACGCAGTACCCTGGATTTCCCACGACACGTATATAATAAACAAAGATAACAAACTGACGTATAGCGTTCCTTAACGGTTTAATCAGAAAATCCTTAAAAGTTTCGATTCGAAGATTAAAAGTATAAGCCCTCCGTTTTGATAATGCATATTTCGCATGTTTACTATCGTATTCGGTTGAAAACGTCGAGCCATCATTTGAATATCATAACTGTTATTATTACATTATCGTACACGGGCCAACGGTGTTACAATAATCTGAAGAAAATCATCGAAAGGTGTGCAAACATTAAAAAAAAAAAAAAAATCGTTAAATAGAAAAAACCAAAAGCAAAATCCACATAGAAAGCCGCAGTTTCGCCAACAAAACAAAATCAAACGCCAAAAACCATTCGCACACACAACATTATAATACGCGGTAAACTGTCAGTCGTATTCGTTCGCGGTTGTCGGACGGCCGGACCGGTCTTTCCGGGGACAGGCGTCGGGGTCGGGAAGTCGATCGCGCTCACTGGATGGCTGCCCCGGCGCCGGCACGTGCCCCCGAAAATCCGTCCGCCGTGTCATCGTGTTCGGTCGAAAATCGTTTTTGGTGGTCAGTGGGATCAATCGGAGCCAACTGTTGATTTCTGTGACGAACAGGTTCATTGCGAACAGCACATTCCATTCAAGGGTTGTACATTTTATGTAATATAGTAGCTGTGTTGTTTTTTTTTTTTTTTCAATAATTAAATTTTGCCGAGTTCTATATAATTTTCAGTTGTCGTTTTAGCAGAAACTGCGTATGCGTCGATAGGAGTACACGCAATCGGGCTGCGGTGTAAAAAAAACAAATTTTTCTGCCGTACATGTATAAAAGAAGCCTCGTGCAACAATTCCCTGTTAACACACTCAAAAAAAGAAACAGAAAAACCATATTAAACGTATCAAACAAAATATGATAAGAAAAAAAAAACTAATAATAACAGTAAATAAAAAAAAAAATCGCGTCTCTCCGCGCGACCGATTATCGGCTATCGAGTGAAGCGCGAGACTCGAGGAGGAGAGACGGTTTCCGTGTGTGTCGTCCATTAAATCCAAGCGTAAATAATAACGAAAATGAAAACATAGAAAACAATGCGTGTTGACGTGCCGCATGCGGCCTCACTGACCGTGACGGACTTACCGTCAGCGAGAGACTTACCCTTGCCGCAATACTCGTGGTGGGCTTTTCGAGAAGATCCCACAGGATCTTCTGGTAGTGCGCGCACTTTCCCTCACCGAACTCTTCCTCGTCGCGCTGCCGCAACGACTCCGCCTCCTTGCGCATCTCCTCGTGCACGTGCTCCTTGCGCTGGTGGTACTTGTGCTGGCAACACGACTCCAAGTACAGCTCGTCCACGCCCCAGTACTCCAGGTCGTCGCTGAACGCTAACACGCACATCTCGTCGACCAGATGCAGTTTTCCCGTCCTGTAGAAGTTTAGCACCTGGCACACAAACACGCGCGTGCGAGCGTCACATAAACACTTCAGTGCTATACCGTTCACAGGGGTGTTATTCGATGCAAAACGTGGTGTTAGTTCACGGATGACATTTATGTTCACGATCGATTAACGTGTTTATTCGTGGGTCGGCAAGTGAATTTGGCACTCACGTTCACCTCGGGTCAGGTTTTACACCGAAGAATAGAAAAAATGTGACGCGTGCCCGGCAGAGGGTTAGTGTTAAACGAACGTAGAATACGGTAAAACGAAATGCCGTAGTCGTGGTAAGGCCGAGGAAAATAATACAACTGCGGACGAACAGCATTGTTCTGTAAACAGGAATATTTGGGTGGATTGAAATGAAAATATTGTGTTTGAGTACTATTGGTTATAACGTTACGTACCCCTAGGTCGTCTGGATCAAGTTACAGCGCTTACGCGTTCGTTGCGAACTCGGCGAGTGAAATACTCAATATTAAAAAGATTCTACGTGACCATGTAATATGTAGCATTTTACCTTCGGAGATGAGCGATTTTACTTTAGGACTTTATCCATTTTCGTTCGTACGTAATTCGAATTTTCAACGAAAAGTCCTGTACGTGTAAAATATTTAAAGGCAACGTTGGACATCTATTTCCGACCACGCAGACGTAATAATGTAAAATTTGTCCGTGTACAGCGTTCAAGTGTACGGTGTAACGTGCACCACCGCACCGGAATGATATAAAATTCCAGGAGAGTCGGTCCAGCGTGCGATGCGTAGCATACTATACCTACGTGTTTCGCGGTAGTCTTAACGGAGACGAAATTAGGCGAGAACGTGATCAGCAACACAAATTGAGGTGAGACGCGGTGTTAGGTCTGAAAACAATAGTCGGTCGAAGAGTGCTCGGCACGTTGTACGGCGACGGCCGCACGTATATAATAGTGACGTGACGCATAACGTGTACACTGTTGATACGGGGTGGGCGTGTGTACGTTACACAGAGCCGTCGACCGCGACGCGAAAACGGAAGACCCGTATAATAGCGGTGGCGTTGGGTATTTTGAATGACAAAAGGGAGGACGGGGGTTTTTTTATTCGTCCTCGGAAATCATATAACGCGCGCGTCGATTAGACTCCGGAGGCGTCCGTGGTGTATTTACATGTTGTATGCGAGCTGCTGTCGAAGGCAATATTATATACGTAATCCGGTGACAATAGAACGTGGCCAAAACGGTATAGTCGAATATGTCGACAGGGTGGTGCAGGGTGTACGTAGCAATTTACATGTTTTATTAATATTATCGATTTTTTTTTTTTAGGAAGACCCTGGAAGGCAAGAACAATAACGGATCGTCCGGAGTGTATTGCCAGCAATTGGGATTGACCAACGGACGGTACATCCGCGATTTTGCCACGTACGATTTAATGGACGTTCATCGCGTCTTACTGTATGCTTGTATTGTTATTTTTTCACATTTAACGAGCTAAAGTTATTTGATCAAATTTAATGTTCCCACAACCGTTCGTATGGTCATAAGGTATAATACCATTCGTAGTCGGAAACAATAAACAATTTGTATTAAGGTGAACAAATATCACATAATATAGTTCTTTTAATACCGTACACCACATTATATGTCATAGGAATATAGTAAAATGAGGCATTTTACTAAATGTCTTGGCAAATAGCCAAAGAATTTAATTTTTATGAAATCTTACTATCCACCTAGGAATTTAACTAAAGTGCCTATTAGATAGCTACGCAAATGAACTAAACATTTTTAGAGAATTCAATTGTATATTTTCTTATCGATTATATTATTAAAATACATATTTATTGTGATTCAAGCATAAATACTCGTATGGATTTGCGCACATACGGAGGTTTCAGGAAATGCTTAGCATCCGCAGGATATAAATTAGCATGTCTAAATAATTATTTCGGCTTAAAAATATTTTTTAAACAGAATTATTTCTGGGTTGGTGAGAATGAGTTTACTCTGATTTGCATTGTACTGTATGACACACGTACAATTATATTGAAAATAATGCACAGATTTAGTAGGCCCCTAATGATTTTAAACAAATAGCGATTGCAGGTTTTACACCGTCTACTCTACTTCGACCACTCCGTAATAGGTTTCTCGTGTTACCTTTTTATAACATAACCACGATTTTCTTTAATGTTGTAATAATGTAATTCATAGGTTTATGTGAAGCCTAGCAAAGGTTACTTTGGGATAAATAATTTTAGCACTTCCGAATCGTAGACTGAACGGGCACCTGTGATCTTATAATAAAATACCCATACGTTTGTAAAGTAAAGGTTCCGGGGTGTTTGGGCTCTTATCTGTATTGAGCATCGGACTAACGACAACACAACTTCTATCATAGAATCATGATAAATAATTATTAACACATAGTTAATTCGAAAAAAAAAGGTAACGGGGTCGCGAATACTAAAAAAATTGTTACGTTTTTCATCATTGGCCCGGCCCGTGACGTGGATTCGACTAAAATATTTTATCACACTACGCTATCACAGGGGGATAGTAAAATTGCACGCGTACCGTAAACTCTTTGACTTTGCGGACATTACGGGGGTTAAAGTGCCCTGGACACTGGACTTTGTCGCGCCTACGCCGCGCGCATAATTACCGAGCTGAAGGACTTCGGGTGCCTGTCGAAGAAGTACTCGTTGTCGGCCAGCGAGTAATCGTCGCACAGCTCTGCGATGGCCTCGTGCGTGTTGCAGTCCCGCAGCCGGCCCAACCGGGTGTGCG
>OX454271.1:2021208-2456998 GCA_949715065.1 Periphyllus acericola
ATGGGAACACAACCTCTATCGCCATACCAGCAGCTTTTAGAAAAAATTGATACCTTATCAGTGCGATCAGAAGCACTCCAACAACTCATCGAAAGAAAAGTTAAAGCTAAAACTCAAGAGGTAAATAAAATATTTTATAAGTTTTTATTTTACCTATATTATGTTTACATAAATCTTTATACTTGCAGCAAGACCCTCTTTGGTACAATCCTTGAAAAGCTGTCAACAATGGTAAGTTATCAACAAGAATTTTTTTTCAATAAAACAAGAATAATATTATTCGTGAAGTGTTATTTTTTTTATTTTTTTTCAATAATTAAAAATAACTTCCAATTTATGTGCTGAAGTTTTTTGACATCCTTAACCTTACGAAATCCAATACTATAAAAGTTAATATGATTATATCATTTAAGGTCAGGTGTAGATGCTCCTAAGTAATTGTGTAAATCTTGAACGGTTGAAGATACCAATTTAACTTTAACTGTGTCCATGTTCAAACGTTTGTGAGCAGCATATCGATGACATCCACCAAATGAATAATAATAGTTCCCTCCCTTTTTTCCTATAATCCATAATACGTCTATTGGGGGCACTGAATCTTTGAGACTCGAATCCTGTATCCAAAAATACATTTTTATACATTTTTAATTGTAATTTAAAGTTAAGTTTGTAATTTTATAATAATGTAGGAAATGGTAAATTTAATTTATGCAAATAATAAATTATTAATATATGCAGTTATTTTATAATCTCTTAAATTTAATGTGTTAATTTTTTTTTTTTTTAAGAGTTGTGCCTTAAACATCTGCAATTCTATTTGTATTAATTTATTTTTCTATAAAATATTAGTCAACATTAAAATTTAGTGTCTATTTGATAGTATATGACTTATCATATTTTAAATACACTTACAGACAAAGCATCCATTAAACTTTTAACTTTTGTTTCATCCACTTGTGGTGGAATTGGTCGTATGATTTCATTAAGAGGCATTTCATAAATTTGTTCAATACCAGCTGAGTGGACACTTGTACTTCTTTTGTTCATGACTAAAAAAATTTAATTCTTTATTTTTTTGAAAATTACTAATTTGTTCAACAAAAAAAAATATATTATATAATTTAAAACCGACTAATTTACCTAATTTACTTTCTACATTTTTCATTAATTATATATTAAATTTGTTTTTATTATAAATATCTTAATACAGCTAATACAATCATTGTTTTTTCAATATTGTAGGTTTAATGACAAGAGAATTTCTGTATAAAAAACAATTTGCACATATGGTTTTTCATCGCTTTCATGCCTCACATGATTTTGCAATGTTGATACTTGATAATATGCTCTAAATGATGAATCACACTCATAACATTTGTATGGTTTTTCTAGTGAATGTTAATGTGCAAAACTTCTAAAACAATTTGTGCAGTTGTAAGAAGGCTTCTTTAGAATTATTTTTGATTTAATGCCTATTCTGATTTCTATACAACATTTCTTCATAATATGTTTTCACAAACTATTGGGGTTGAATATTTTTCTACACTCTTTGCAATTATGTTACTATTTGCCTAGTGTGTATATTCAAATGATAATCAAGTTCAACTTTTGAAGCAAATTGTCGACCACATACTTCACACAAGAATAATTGATCTCCGATATGCAGCTATATGTGGTTGGTCAATACAACGAAAAGTTTGTGCACAATGAGCACAAGTTAATGGTTTTTTATCAGTATGAATTTTCAAGTGATAGTCAAAATGACTAATTTGGCTGTAAGTCTTCCCACTAATATATCATTGGTAAGGTTTATTGTCTGTGTGTATACGCTTATGTATCATCAACACTACTGAGTTACCAAATAATTTTGACATACATCGCCATACCATTTCAATTATTTTTTTAAAAAAAATTTGCATGATAATACAATTTTAGATGCTCGTTATGTTATCTTTTCTTACCTAAGTTTGATCCGGACCGTAAAAATCTTTTGAGTTGATTCATGTACAAGCTGAATAAAAACTATTCCAATTTTAGTTTAGTACTCTGACGACTAAAGAAATAAATAAATGTATTGCTGATAACAAACATAATATTATGTAACCGTTGTATGCAATGGGCTGATACCGAATACTGAATCGTCTATCGTTGATCATTATACGAATATTCGATGTAATACTATGCAATGTGTTGGTATTATGGAGCAACAGATTCATTGCATAATCCCTTTATTACTCTTCACTGACGAGTGATATAAGTCTACAACTCGTATAGTCCAACAGTTGATGGACATTGGACAATGATTTATGAATTTATGATAGTAATATCATTGATTATAAATACTAATATACTATAGTATTTATAATCAATGGTAATATATTATGATTCATATTGTGTCTCATACAGTATTGGCTACCGGAAGAACAGACTGATAACAGATAACAGTATTAACAGTTAGTTACATACGCACTATCAGTAAGTTATTCGAGGAATATTTATTTTTTTTACAATAAATCGACGTCCTTTGAAAGGACTCCTTTCCGTTTTCGTAGTTTTTTCAATTATTTGTCTGTAAAAATGTTGCCAGAGTTGGACTTTCCTTTCAAAAAACCACTTTGATGGTGTACTAAATTAAATTAACATAATTTTTAAATTACCCCGCCCAACTATCAGAAACTGTTGGTTAATCTTTTGAAAAATGTAGCTTATTTGTTAAGTGGTTAATTTCTCTGACATCATTCTACTACCACTATCAATAATTACATGCCATATACTTGATATTATTATAACGTATTTAAAATTCTTATAGTGGATTTTCCATATCTCTTAATATTAGTGTACACAACTTGTTCTATGTTTTCTATTTGTTCTATAATTGAAAATATTTAATTTTAAGTGGCACTCTTTAAAACTCAGAAAAAAATTTTAAATCCATTTTTTAAATTGTGTAAAAGATAATTGATATGATCATAGTATGAATCTAATGAGAAAGTGAGGTTCATATTGACCATCATAATTTTGAATTTTTCAATTCATCTTAATAAAACTCTAAATCTCAAATGTTTAAATGACCTTAACCATTTTTTGCCTTTGTCATTCCACATAACAAATAGCTATTGTTATCTTCATTATTTTAGTGCTTGGCTTAAATCCAACTTGACTTTATGACAGATGGAGTATAATGTATAGTTATAAAATCAATGCTGTTAACCATTGTATTGTAGTAGATTATAATAAAGTAATAAAACTTTAATAATAAGTACAAAATAAAATCTAATTGGTAAAGTTAAGTATATAAATAAATATGTCCAATTATAATTAAAACTCATATATTTTTAAGATAAACATTTAATATATATAATAATCTTATAAAAATAAACAATATACACTATAATAGTAGATCAAAATGTTTTTATAATAAATATTTCAAGTTAAACCCTGCTAGGAGCGTTATCTTTGGTCGTAAATATAAATAACAATATAATAATTTTTATAATCCATCATTAATGTTATATCACAATCTAAATTTCAATTTTGTCTAAGTTCATTGAGAGCTTTTGAGATATTAGCTCGTGGACCAATGAACTCGATAATTTTTTGGAGTGTAAGAGCAGTAGCTACAAATTGTTCGGAATTTATAGACCATTCGCCATTGTTTTCATTATCAGACTATGTTGAAAAATATAATTATTTTAATATATTTTTATTAGTATATTTGTTTATTTTTATATTTACCTTAGTTGATTCTTCTTTGTTGAAATTACCAAGTTCCAATAAAATAGCACCTAGAACATTTTAAATATGATTAACATAAATTAATTGAAATAATATCTAACAATACAAATTTTATTATAAACCAGATAATAATATATAAACCTATTGTTAACTTTAAAACAAAATAAAATCTCAAAAATAATAATGTTGATTTATTATACTGAAAAAGAAATATTTCTGGTTTCTAAATTGCGTTCAATTGGAGAAGAGAAATTGAAACTTTAAAATACACTTAAAGATCATAATTGGGTATAGTTACTTTAACATTATTACATTATTTACTATTAATTATTATATTATAACACATATATAATGTATAATATAGATACTTATAAAATCTAAGAAAATTTGTCAACATGGGATAATGAAGAAAAATATTTTACGTTAAACCCTGAAAATATTAATCATTAATTAAACAAATTAAACAATTAGAAATTTTATAACTACACTACGGTAAAAATTAAATAATAAAAATGTGTACTCATTACTTATTTTGGATATGTTATTATGCATTTCTTGATTTACAGGTATATTTTCAATGAGACCATACATAGTTTTACACAAAGCAACAAATCGATCTTCAGACATAGATGGTAAACAAACTTGGGGAGTTTTTGAAGATTTCTTCCAACTAACAAAATTTCTTAGGAATTTTAAATCATTCAAATTCAACTCTAAAAATATATAAATAAATTAAAATTATGTTTACAACAAATCAATGAAATATTATTAAAGTATATTTATTACTTACCACTTATTGTAGCACTTGAAGTATTGATATCAAAATATTCAGCAGCATCAGAAGCATATTCAGCTCCACTTTCAGAAATAACTAATGTAAACAATATTTTAAGTAACATTACAATTGCATTGCAACTAGTTGTGCTAAATAATTTATCTTACTTGGATCATTTAGAGTAAGAAAATCGTCTGAAAGAAGTGGTGGTAAGTGTAATAAATATAACATTTTTAATCGCAAAGATACATCAACGGTAGACGTTAGGCCTAGTGCTGCTATTAATTCGCGGAAGTTTAAAAATCCATCATCATTCATATCCATTAGCTAATAATAATAATAAAAAAAAATAATAATAACATTATTTATTCAATGACTATTGCCACACAATTTTCAAAATACCTTAAACAGTCTAACAGCTAAACTATTAGCACCATTATTTTGAGCTAAAGGAGAAATGGCTATAAACATTTTTTCAAATAGGTAAAAGTCAATCTTGTATGTTTCATACGGTTCCATGGGTGTTTCTGCTTTAGTGGGTTGAATTTGTGTTCTTTTGCGTACAGAAACCACTTCTTCTCTAACAAATTTTAGCAAATCCTTAAAAATAAATTTAAGTAGAAATTGAAATATCGTCAAACATATTCCAAGAAATTTATATATACCTATTATTTTTAACTAAATATCATAGGTTAGGTTATTTTATTAAAAATGTATACCATAAGTTCATCAGATGAAAAGTAATTATCTGAAACCAATGATCTGACTATGTTTTTTTCATTGCCATCTTCCAATGATTGAACCACTTTAAGTCTGTGCATGACACGAAGATTTTCAATAGTTGTACTTGTCACAGATTTAAATTTTTTGTATCCATTTTTGATCAGTTCTTGAACAGAGACACTCTGTGAAATAATACGTTTTAAAATTTGATATTTATTAAACATTTAGTTTATAACCAAAAACATTAATTTATAAATCAACAGTTTTTAACCATTTTTATATATTGAATAATTATTCAATATATAAAAATATATAAATAATTTAGTAAAACAAATAATATTAATAAAAATAAAAAATGAAATTTCTTGCCAGGAGTATTTATGATGTGTACATATTTACAACTGGTTTTGATTAAAAAAATCATTGCCAGGTATAAAAAATACTTAAAATGAAAAAATGCAAATGACAATTGATAGTTTTAATAAAAATAATAATTGTTCAGTATATTAATTTTAATTTTAAGAGTATTAACCACAAAACCATTTTATTTTTACAGATCTAATTTTTTTTATATTATTTGATTTTGCCCAATGAAGTTATAGATATTGTAATAAACATTAAAGCATTATTTGATTCCAAATCATTAAAGATTCTCTTAAACTTTACCTTATCCATTTTATCACCATCTTTATATATTTCACTTTGCTCCAATTCTTCATTATAGATACCTGATAAATAATTACATAAAGTTTGCATTGCTTCACCATCATCGCGACAACAAGCTAATCGTTTTTGGTTCATTTCTAAAATAGATAAGGCCACCTACAAAAATAAAAAAATTATGCATCATAAGTTGTAAAATGTAATCATTTTTTAAACTTTACTTGAAATATGACTTTAGCTCCGTCAAAAAAAAACCAATCAACAATGTAAATTGCACTTTGATAAGGCATAACACTAAAAACATAACATTAAGCTTATATAATTCTTAAATTAATTTAAAAGGTTTAAATTGCTTCAGAAACTATTTTTACCTAAGAAAAATAGTAAGAAACCAAGACAATGATATCATTTGAATTAAACCAAGTCTATACAAAATATCATGAATAAATGGTAAATGATCAGCAATAAGATTATCCATGACTCCTTGATCAACTAAAGCCCCAACCACTTTGTTGTTATAATAATCTGGTAACATATTTTCACAAATACAGGCCAACTGCCAAAACGCTTCTTCTTCATTACAGTAAATCAACAACACAGATGCAATTATGTTCATTGCCTGACAATATCCTATATTCAAAAAATTATATTTAAATGTAAATAATAATAAAAATAATTTAATAAATTTTACCAATTTGAGGATTTTTTGTTGCATATGCAGTGAGTACTCGACGTAGTGCGTCAATACCGATTTCAGATTGAAAAGCTGGATGTTCAGGCAATGATCTATGCAAATCACGCTCTATTTCATCATGAGATATGGATTTAGTGTTAGAAGCAGTCTTTACTAGTTCATAATATAATCCTGGATTAGCCACCATATCATGATATGCACCTATATTTATTTTTTTAAATAACACTAATGAGTTAAAAATATGAATAATATTATTAGGAGGATAAGACAAATTTGAAGGAGAATATTGATATGTGATAATTAGGATAGCACTGTGAAAAATATTACATAAAATTTAAAAAAGGTGTTGGTAAGATTGTTTAAAAGAATATAAGCAAAAAAAAATGCAAAACTTTTATAATAAAATAAGTACCTAGTTAGATTAAAATTTTAAGAATTGTAAATTTGTTTTATAAAAACTAAAATATTTTAATTAATATGGAAATTACTACTAAAATCAACTTCCATACCGAACCATAAGAACAAATTTATTTTAAATACTAAAAGAACAAAATACATTTTTACTAAGTAATAAACTAATAAATAATAATAATAATACCAGAAAATGTTAGCCAAAGATTTGACCTCAGCAAATCTGGTATGCCCATTAAAACCATTTGAACTAGTTCTTTGGTTTTATACATCGAAACACCCTTCCCGTGCTCTTTGAAATATAAATCCCATTCAACTTCTTTTGTACGTTGTTTAATTTTAATCATACAATCGTCATGTTCTTTTGTTGGAAAAGTAAACATTAATGGCCGTCTCATTTTGCCATCCGACATTGAATCAACTATTTGGCTTTTAGAAATAGATCGTCTAAAAATATTTGATTTATATTAAAATAAAAAGCCAATAAAACTTAGATAATTAATATATTCAATACTAATTTTAATTTACACTTAAGAATATAATACTTACGTTTCTAAATTACCTAAAAGTTCGGAAACTTTTTTCAAGAAGAATGGCCTTTCCGAAATGTTTGATAATATAAAAACTGGAGGTTTATCATCAGAATTTGTCAATTTCATTGTGATTATAATAGAGTTATCAAATGATGAATCATTATGTACCTTTTCAAATTTCTCAACTAGTAAAACATCACGTAAAGGAATAACCACGTTCAATGGATGCTTTAACTGTTAAAATATTATAATGCATTATAACATTAATTTAGTTCGAATTATAATCTGGATAAATATCACTTACTTTACTGTTGAAACACATAAAGTTTTGAGATAAATATACCTGTCCCCATACATGTTTTTTATTGTATGGAGTAAACAAAACAGCATTAATGATTCCATCAAGTTTTTCACTTAACGGTAATCGAAAAAGAAGCCTGTATAATTCTGACATAGCTCTTGCATCCAAATCACGTTTCACAAAAGATTGTTGTTTAGAAACATTTTTACTGGAGTAAATAAATAAAAAAATATTTTATTGTAACAATAATTACAAAAACTCTACACAAAACATATAATAGATTTTACCTCAGCTTTTGAAGAAGGTTATGGTCTTTGTTGAA
This sequence comes from Periphyllus acericola, assembly GCA_949715065.1. Taxonomy (NCBI): domain Eukaryota; kingdom Metazoa; phylum Arthropoda; class Insecta; order Hemiptera; family Aphididae; genus Periphyllus; species Periphyllus acericola. Next base: position 2,029,366 of record OX454271.1, read on the forward strand.
CCAAACATCATTAATTAATCTAAATAAAATTGATATGAATAAATAAATTTATAAATTAAGTATTATTTATTATATGAATCAATTATAAAATGAAAAAAATTTTTTTTTAAATAATTGTAATTAATAATATGATTCATTTTTTGAATTTAAAATATTTTTTATGTAAAATATAATCAATAACTACTTAGTAATCGAGTCTTATAAGTTTTTAATATTTTAAGTACTACTTTTAAATTATCAAATTGAAATTACATAATTTTGTTACAGATAAATAGTCAATACCTTAACAATTTAAGACTGATTTTAAATTTAACTGCAATATGCATCTTTGAAATATATTTTTAATTCATAAAAACTGTGATTACCCTTTCATTGCTAGATTAACAAGTTGCTGCATCAACGCAAATGTATCCGATGAATGCAGGAACATACTAAAGCTATACTGAAAAAAAAAAACTATAAGTACAATGACAACCTTTGCTTTAATCAGAATTTAAAATTGATTAACTCTTTATATTACTAAAGTATACTGTATAACATTGACTATTTAAAATATGAGCAGCTGGCAATATTTAATACATACTAATATTCATAAGGTAATTGAATACTTACTTCTCTTTTGTCTCTAGTTTTTACTTTGATTGTATCTGAAATTATTTTATTAGTTTTTTCCAGATTAACAACATCGATCCACCTGACAACTATTTTATCTTCTTTTCCCAATATATATGAATGAAAACATAAATGTTCCACGGACAAATAAATCCATCCTTGGCGGGGGATTATACCTTTCAAATAACTAAAAAATGTTACACCATTAAAATATTTACATTAAATAATTGATGTATTTACTTACCTGCAAGAATAATAGCATACTAAATTACTATCCCGAGACACATTGAATAGACGATGAAATTTAATTGAAGCATCTTTAAACGATTCAGAATTGTCTTCATCAGGAATCTCAGACAAATTAGTTGCTACTAAGCTTTTGATTTTACAAAGAACAAAATCGGTAATATCTTCTTCATTTTCAAATATTTTAAGATCCAAGTTATTTGCCAACCACTCCCAATCTTTTAATATATCTGATTCAGTCAAAGCACAGGATATTTCTAAAAAAAAAAAATAATAAAATAATAAAAGTAAAATTACAAATTAAACTATAAATCAATAAATATTAATTTAAAAGCAAAAACAGGACCTGGGTAGTTCACTGGAGTATAGTATTTAAAAACTGATAAATTATCCAAAAAATTATTCCTCCAGTAAAAATAAATAAATTTGAAGAGCTATTAAAATGAAATAGTCAATCAAAACTTTAGAAATACATTTATTCAAAATTTAAGTCTATACTTTATGCCACAGACTGTTTTTTAACAAATAAATATTTTCTGTATGTAATATTATTGAAACAAAAATATGCCATATTTTTATCAGTAGATAATAAAATGTTGTTTAGTATATTCATGAGACAGTACACAAACTTATAAACTTTAATAATTAACTTAAATAATTTTAAAATGTTAAGTTTTTTAATTATTTAAATTTGTAAACATGTTTAGATAATAGTATACATTTTCTTTGAACAAATAAATTTTATTTTCTCAAACAGTTCTACATAATTGGTAATTCCAAATGACTTTTTACATAACATTGTTCCATAATATTACACATTAAAATATTTAGTTTTAATAAACAAAATGGCAAATTTTCAAATCCAGTAAAAATAATAATACAAATTATGAGGAGGGAAGATTTGAATAATTTTATTTTTAAAAACTAAAATCCAATAACAATCTTATACAGTAAACCATAATGTAAATAGATGTATCGGAAACATTGTCAATAAATTATGAATCACTATACACAAACTATAAGAATATGAGCATGAAATTTAGTTAAATAGCTAAATATTTAATTGCCATACAATTACCATAGTATACTTCTGATGTTGACGTTTGGTGTAAAATTCTGTAAGGACACGGCTTTGTTTCAAATATACTGTCAAACGTCCCCATCAATATCGAAGACCATTTATTCACCTGTCCATGACCAACGCGGTGTTGTAATAAAAAATATTCACTGAACTTTTCAGTTTGCCTAGACAAAAATAATAGGGCGATAATAAAACCGTTCCATATCTGTAAAAACGTATTTGTGAAATTTTACCAGAACGTATGAGCAAGTAACACTTCCTTAGGATTCACCCACATATTATTATTTCTGAAAAATTAATTGAAAATATTACACAACACTCAAGACCGCATCACATAATTTCGGTTAAATGTCGTGTAAAAAAAAAAAAAACATAAACCATTAAATTGAATCGAAACAATTGGGAGTCTAGGCCGTTCAGACGACCAAGAATGAAGAAGCGTAACAAAATAACGAATAATAAAAGCAGTGCGCTGTCGAAGCCTAGAGCAGTGTCATACTGTCATACGCGAAATTGTTTTTTTCAGACGTATCGTTTATCTCTTATCAGTTGTGCACACATTGTATCATAACACTAAAATTACACGACAAAAGTCTCTATCATAGAGTACTATAGAGAGGGTCTATTCATAGATTAAATGTATACTTAATCTATGGTCTATTGTATAGTGTATACCGTACGGCGTACGTGTTCAGAAAGTGAAGTTGGCCAATTTGAACAGAACTTATTCAACGAAACTATTGGTCGTGAGATAGCGTGCAATTCTAACCTCTAATTTATATTTTGTACGTTTTTATTTTATATATTTTATTATCAATATACTGTTGTACGTTTATTGTTTAACTGTTTACTGATGTAAGATGTTTACTGTTGTAAAAACCGGTTATTTTTTTAATATAATAGATAAAATAGTATTTGGTGCAATATTCCCATTCTACAATAATATGTTGAAAAATGCATTAAATATAATAATGAATAAGATAGTACAAAAGTACTTATTGTATGATGTGGTAACACTGCAAGTACACCTAGTAAATGCTTTAAATTGCGTTCGTTAGGGCCTCTCTATATTACTCTATGCCCTATCATTGATTAAGTATACAAGGGCCATTGATTAAGTATACAATGTATACTTAATCAATGGCCCTATGGTCTATTGTATACCGTACGTGTTCAGAAAGTGAAGTCGGCCAGTTTGAACAGAACTCATTTAACGAAACTATTGGTCGCAAGACAGCGTGCAATTCTAACCTCTAATTTATATTTTGTACGTTTATTGATTAACTGTTTACCGATGTAAGATATTTACTCTATGCTATACACAGTTGTATTTAATCTATTCCGTGGTTGTGTACAGTGTACAGTGTACACTATATACTGTATGGACTCGGAACGCGGTGCATAAAGTGTGAGTGTATGCTATTTTCGTGTTATTCCGCAGTTATAGTTCGCAGGTTGATTCTGACATTTTATCACTGGAAACAAGATAAATAAACGGTAAATACAATTATTGTGTTCTTATCAATATAATTTCATTATTTGTCAACAGCACGACCGTAGTAAACCAGCATAATTTGTATATAAATCCACCTTGCAGTAAAGTGTAAACACTATTAGAGCCGGCGCAAATTGGACCCAGCCCATGTACACGCCATGCGCAGCACACGCGTGGACTATTTTGTAGAACGTTTATTGAGACGGAGTGGCGCATATTACCTATCCCACGGCCAGTACAGTTCTAGCCTGTGTTCGCGTGGGTCAAGTTGACCGTGCTTTCAACACAGTTTCGTGGATCGTGGGTTCCTATATTTGGATTAATATATAATATTATATTATATTAATATATATATAATTTTAATTAATATATATAATATAATTAATATTATATTAATATATATTTTCCTATATTTTTTTAAGATGGAAAAATTAATTGAAATGGTTAGAGGCTTTCCTGTTTTGTATGAATTTTGTGCATTACACTCTTGACCAGTGATATCCATTTTAATTAATTCGTGAACCTCACTAAACTGTTTTCTGTTTAATCTAAACGACTCTTGGAACACACTATCTGGAACTTCACTGGATAACTTCTCTCCATGAACTCTCCATGACTCTCTCTTTTTCGTAAATATTCATTCGTTTTACTTTTTTTTCTTTTTTTACCGAGTAGGTGTGAAATGATATACCTTTCATCATCCTCAGATTCAGATTCTAAATCGAGAAGAAGTTGCTGCTGGCTTGCTGTCATCTTATGAGCTATACTGGGAGAAATGATGAAGATTTTGGTATATGCATGGGCGTGGGCTTAGTTCAATATGCGTTACTCTTAAAAAACGTGTACTTGGACTGGGTTGCGGTCACACGTGTGCTGCGCGTGGCGTGTACATGGGCTGGGTCCAATTTGCGCCGGCTCTTATAGTTGACTCGTAGATATCGAGATGATATAAATAATAATAATAATATATAAAATTATAAAATTAAATAATTTAAATGATAAATTTAGTACTATAGTGAAACCCAAGACGGTTTAGCCAGTTTAGGACGATAAGCAGTGGCGGATTTAAGGAAAAAGGCCCAGGCGGCATACGATATAAGGGGCCCAAGAAATATGAATCGTCGTAACTAATACCATTGATTATAAATACTAGTAATAATTTACTATTTGAATCGCTAACTGCAGAAACGGGACAAGTCCATTTTTATCATTTTTCGTAAAGCACGCGTAAATACATCGTTTACTGCAGAAAGGAGTCAAATCTGACTATCCAAATGCTAGATATAGTGTTTGGAAATTTCACTTTACTGCAGAAAGGAAACATGTCCATGACATGTCCTGTTTCTGCAGTAAACATCTTTCATATATAATTATTTATTAGTCATATCATTTATTAATCATTACATCAATAATGATATTGGCAAAGAAGTTGAACGGCTCTATATTTTTTGTGATAACTGTGCAGGTCAGAACAAAAACAACGCAATTATCAGGTTTTTAATGGGTTTGGTGGAAAATAACAGATTTAAAGAAGTCCAAGTTTTATATCCAATGAGAGGTCATTATTTCATGCCTTGTGACCGTGACTTTGGGTTGATTAAAAGATCGCTAGTAAAATACGAAAGACTATACACAATAGACCAATACATTAATTTAATTTCCGAAACTTCGAAAATTCCTAACAAATTTTCAGTCGTAAAAGTTGATCAAAACTATATAATTGATTACAAAAAATGGTGGCCAACATATTACAAAAAAACATGTTTAAGTAATGCCTCATACGGGAAAAATGTACCGAGAGCTAATAAATCATCATTTGCTTTATCATCTTATCATCACCTCACTGTTTCATGTTCCAATAAAAACGAAATTATATGTCGTGAATTTATAAATGCGTTGGTTGAACATACATTTCGTCTTCGAAATTCCACAACGGGCTTTTTATTTCCAATCGACGAAAAAAAGTTGGAAGATATCAAAAATACATTGAAATTTATCCCGGAGGAGTATATTGGATTTTGGAAACCAATAAGTGAATGGCCTTCAAAATCTGATGAAAATGTATTAGACTAAAAATATAATGACAAAAATGTATTAAAAATAATATCATCAATGTATTTTAATTATAAGTTGTAGTTCAAAAAAAAAATTGTAAACGTAAAAAATAATTTTTTATTTATATTTAATAATAACATAAGTTATATAAGTTATATCTGGTAAAAATAAATTGATGAATAAAAACAATATTTTGCAAATTTTGATAGTGTTTCTCTCCCTACATCAATAAATAAGATATGAAAACGATGTTTTCTGCAAAAAGGAGACATGTCCATAACTTAAATTTATTAATTACAAAAAAAGTTATACAATTTTTTTTTTTACAAATTAAATAAAATTTTTAAGTGATTTAATTAAATATAGAGTCTTAAATTTCGAAGTTTTTACATTAAAATTTCATAAGTTGTTCAGTTTTTCATCATTCCTGAAAAAATAGGAAAAGTGGACTTGTCCCGTTTCTGCATTTAGCAATTCATTTATAATCAATGCTAATACGTAACTAATACTAACTCGTGAGGGCCTCCCTCTTAAAACACTGTTAAACTAGATAGGTATTGAAACAAAATAAAAAATAAATACATTTATTTAAATCGTACAAACTGGATATAATTTCTAAATAACCTTAACAATATAAATAAAATACATGCCGGTGCGCGGTGTATATTTGACAGTATAATATGGGCAACTATAGTCACATAACCAATTTACAACACTACACAGTATTATTATTACTGATTTCTTATTATTATTACTTGATGTGTTACAATCTAAAACTTCACAAACAAAAATGACCATTCACCAATTATATTTAAATTTTTTTGTTGAAATGAAAATTAATGAAGACTGGGCCCGGGGGCCTTTTCGGGTAGGGGCCCAGGCGGCAAATGACCATTTTTTTCCCGTTAAATCCGCCACTGACGATAAGGCAGTTGTTACATTTTGTACATTGAATTCATCTAATCTATGATGGTGGTCATGAATCAGGATATCTTAATTAATTAGAAATGTACGCTCGTGAATGATTATTGATTAATGATTACTGACCTCGTGAATGCATAACGTGGAAAAGTTAAAATATCATTGAATACCTAATTATAACTATTTTTGAAAATAGGAAATTAAAAATACTAACAAGTTGTTTGTTCCTTTATTGTAAATATTGGGTGTGCGCAATAAAAATGTATATCATAACATTATAAATTATTAAGAATTTCTCCACTACAATTATTTAACTATTTAAAATAAAATTAATTATTACAAAATAGATTGTTAATTTGTATCTGTATTACTATGAAAATATGAAATTTTTACGTGCTTAAATTACAAGAGTAGAATGGGTAGAATTAATAATCTATATCATAAAATTTTTCAAAAAGTTATTATTGATTACTTGATAACAATAATAATAAAAATCGAAGAAAATCTTAAATTATAATATTAGTAATATTACCATTGATTATAAATACTATTTATATAATCAACGATATTACATAAAGATCATTGATACTTGCTTAAATTGAATAAATAAAAATTGTAAAATCCAAGTTTCAATCATTATCTATATAAAGAAGATTTTTCATCAACGTAGGGCCATGTCAAGATTTCATGCAATATAAATAATTATTCAGAATTATGTGTGTGATTTTTTTTTTATTCTATGTTATTTTTTTAAATCTTTTAAAAGGTAATAGTTCAGTTATATGAACTTATATTGCACCAATCACTAAATGAATACATACTAATATACAATTATTATACCTTACCAATTAGATACGTAATTATGAATTTAAATTCAAAAGCATACATTTTTTTCCTTCAAATGGTCTATTTTTTTAATGTAGTTTTTAAGTAACGGTCTATCTTTTAAGGGGATTTTAAAAAAGTATCGTTAATAAATAATAAAAAAGTGACCTTGGTGAGTATTATCTGTCTATTATTAATACTATTGAATACTAAACTCATTGACCTAGCTCAAAAAGAGAACTTACTTACGTTAACTATGGTTGATATAGCACTATAGCTTTTACATTAACTGACACATACAATGTACAAAACCTTGTATAAAAATGTACATACATCTAGAAGGATACTTCATTGCCTGTCCCGAGAAAAAAAATCTAATATCCACTAGTATGATTTCTTGAAATACATAGTCAATCTCTTTATTTAATTTGTTATTTATGATAAACTGAATTTATAATTTTTGACATATCACTATGTACTACATTTTTAAACTATTAAATGTCTATACTTTTAAATTTAAGGAGTATAGGGTTATAGTGTAATATTGCTTAAACTACAAGATAAAAATATTTCTGTCAATCGGAAATTAAAAATAAAATAATAGGTTGTATTTTTCAGATAAAAGACTAAATTCTAAAGAATAACTAAAATATGTCGTTGTTATTAAATGATGGTAGTGCAATAAATATAAGTATTTAACCATTAAATATGAGTAACTTTTTATTTATCTAAGTACAATCAATTACATTTTTTATACCTAATAATATATAAATTAATTTTTTAAATGTTGAAAAAATCAATATATATTCACAATTCCATTTTTTAGTTTATTTGTTAACTTTATCAAAATATTCCTTTGCTAGATTTGGATCTGGTCTAATTGTTGGACTATTTGGTTTCCAGTTCATTGGACAAACTAAAATACAAAATAATATTAAAATTGAAATAATTTAACACAAGTTTAATAAAATATTTACCTTCTCCATTTTTATCAACAAATTGGAAAGCTTGAACAAGTCGTAATACTTCATCAACACTACGTCCAACTGGCAAATCATTAACAGTTATTTGTCTTATTATTCCCTGCAAATTAAATCAGACAATAAGAATTTTTCGAACTCTAAAAAAATATTATTGTTTACTTTTGGATCTATAATGAAAAGACCACGCAGTGGAATACCATCCGGTTCAATAAGCACATCATATGCTTTAGCAATATCTTTATTATAATCTGATAACAATGGATATGATAATCCGCCCAAACCACCATGCTATAATAACATTAATTTTGTTTAGAAAATAAATTAGTAAATAATAATAAAACATTTAAAACTATTATTTTTTTTATTTTACTGCAAGTATTAACCTTTCGAGGAGTATTAATAAATGCTAAATGTGAAAAATGCGAGTCACAAGAACAGCCAACTACATTTACGTCAATATTTTTAAATGCATCAATGTGATCACTAAATGATACCAATTCTGTAGGGCAAACAAATGTACTAGAAAAAATAATAATTAGTGTCAATAACTATAAACTTCTGATTTGACTTGAAATAAATATTCTTACAAGTTTAACGGGTAAAAAAATAAAACCAAATATTTTCCAGCAAAATCTGCCAAACTGATATTTTTTATTTGTCCATCAACAATGGCTTTACCCTCAAATTTTGGTGCTTCTTCTTGAACTTTTATATTTGTTACAGGAGAAAACGCTAAAAATACAACAATAGTAGTAAGTAAAATAAATATTGATTATCTTATCTTTAACATATTTTTTAATAAAGCTTCTTTTGTAAAGATTAATTGTAACAACAATATTCATTATTATTAACACAAAATGTCATCATTTTTTGCTGTATACTGAAAATTAGCTGTTATTATTTTCACATACTTTATAAGTTCAGTAATAATAGTATTAAGTTATGTTTGAATAAGTTTTAATAAAATATGTATCGATTTCAAAAACTTAAACACAAGGTTGAAAAGATGAGGCTTCATTGATAATTAAAACAAGTTTGACATGTCAAGTAGCCAACAAAACATTGTTTCAAAAACTTCATATTATATTCAAGTCTAAAGCAACTCAGAATTTTTGGCCAATGGAGAACTCATTGGACATAAATTAATAATTTTGTATTTATTTAATATTAATAGGACATAAACATTAGAGATGTATCTAAAAGTTCTGAGGCAATAATAAATGAAAAGGCATTTAAAGAAGCAGAGACGAAAGCGTTAAAACTATTAGAACTTAAAAAAGCTGAAGAAAGATTGAAATTTGAAAAAGAGTTGAAAATTAAAAAAGCTGCAGAAGAAAAACGCTTAAAAGAAATGTTGGACAAACAAATCGAGGAAGAAAAGAAAATGAAAGAAGAAGAAAGAAAGAAAAAAGAAGACGAAAGAAGGAAAAAAGAAGATGAACTTAGAAAGGAAGAAGAAAGAAAGAAAAAAGAGGAAGAAGAAAGAATTATAAAAGAAGAAGAAGAAAGGAAAATAAAAGAAGAAGAAGAAAGGAAAATAAAAGAAGAAGAAGAAAGGAAAATAAAAGAAGAAGAAAAAAGGAAAATAAAAGAATTAAAAAAAAAAAAAAAAGAAGAGGAAGCCGAAAAAATTAAGTTAACTGCATTACAAATTAAACAAGAAGAATTTGACGAATTTGAAGAAAATTTATTACAGAAAGCAGTCGAGTCTGATAGAATGGTATTTTTTGAAGATCAAATCAAAAATAGTATTAAAAATGAATTTGAAGTTGAATTAATGAAAAGGGCTAAAAAAAACGAGTTGAAAAAAGCAAGAATAGCTGAACTGATAAAAGCAAGATTAGTTATAATGCAAAAATCGAAAGCTCAAGAACTTGAAAAATTGATATTGGGACAAATTGAGTTCTTAACCATAGCTAGAGAATTTTACGTAAAATATCATCCAAGAAAAAATGATGTTAATAGAATCAGAGATATGCAGTTGCAAGAAGGTATATTCAAAGAAATGGAAAAAGAAAAAGAGCAAGCTCGAGTATCTGAGATCCACCGAAAAAAAACAGCTGAGAGGAAAAAAAAAAAAGAAAGTGAAATGTTGAAGAAAAAAGAAGAGGAGATATTAAGAGCAAAAATGTTAACAACTAGAACCAGAGGATTAAAAAGCAAAGAAAAAATAAAAAAACACAATTCAGATATTAAGAATGCGAATGTTAAAAAAACGTCACTTCGTCTTGGATATACTCCTAAGAAACATGGTCGAAAACGTCGTAATAATGTACAAAATGAACAGTCCAACAGTAAAAAATCAAGATTTGAAAATGGCGCAAGAACTAACAATACGGTAGTACTCTCTCTTACTAAGAGGACCAGGAGCAGTGCAGATCTTATACGGGAAAGAGAAGAAGAAACTTTAGCTATCACAAGTGTTACAAACAAATTATTAAAAAAGAATGTTCTAAGACTCGTTATCAACAATATATATGAAAGTAATATGTATCTTCCACCAACCGAAAAGCATGTAAAGGATTTAAGTTTCGATGGACATTCTGTCGTTAAACAGCCAGTTGATGTAAAATGTATAAGAAAACAAATTGGTGAAGGTTCAATCCAATCAATATCGGATATTCAGATAAATCTTATGATTTTGTCGTATAATGCCATTATGATAAATAAAACAAAAACAAAAGTTTTTAGTGATGCTTCAGATTTTCAAGAAAAACTTTTATCAGATGTTAACTATTTCCGATGTGCACTTGCTACTGATGAGGATTTATTATCAGAAAAGAAGAATGACGATAATAATATAAATTATGCTGATAACAATGAAGAGTCTTGTATCGATCCTGTTATTAAATTGACTGACGGCGATATAATAATAGAAAATTGTGATGACGATGATTCAAATGATATTGAATGTGATGAAGCTGTTGATGACATATATAAAAGCATTGGATTTTCTTCAAATGATTCCTGCAGTGATTCTGAATCCGATAATTCATTACCACTGAAAAACAGAAGAAAAACTGTACACAGTTATGCCAATACTTCTGATTCAAATATAGATAGTGATGATTATGGATGTAGTGATGATTGAATGAATTGATATTTAAAAATTGCGGATTTAGGCATTGTTACTAAATTAAAATAAAGAGAGAGAATATATATATGTTAAAATAATTGTAATTTCATCAACTGATATTTTGTTTTCAAACGTGTAAGTCATAATATTTCAAAACAGGAGGTTAGTAACATAAAGAGTATGATTATTTTCTCAAGAAAAATATTATTTTCCAAATAAAATATGGCAACCCTAGTCATAAGCAAAGCCTGTAATAATTCAACAAACCATAAGTAACTGTATTAAGGAGTATAAAATAATAAATTTATATAAGACAGTAGGTTTTATATTGTCTGTGAATAATGAATAATATGTATTATATAATATATTAATATAATTATGACGATAATTAAATGATTACATTTTTTGTTTTTCATACTTACAAAATGATCGGGTAACCAAATTAATAGTTGCATTCTGATTATATTTAGGAATGTTCTGGAAATAGTTTTGAGTAAAACGAGACTGAAATAAAACACATTATTAGAACAAATTAGAATTCTCGGAACTACTAGTTCTAGGTATAGTAAATATTAAATATAAAAAATATTCATAGACTTCTTGAAAGAGAAAATCACTTTTTGATTACTAAAGTGACTTGATTAATTAATACATTATACAATTTATTGATTTATCATTTATAATGTAAAATACAAGGTTTTAATATTTATTAAAAACAAAATTGAAAAATGTAAAGAAAGTAGGAAAATGGATGAATGATATTAACAAACTGTTTGCCTTACTGATATAGCTGAGGATAATTTTCTAAACATTGTGGACTGTGGTAAATTTCACTAACAACTTGAAAACTGAAGAATAACAAATTCAACTATCCTATTATTTTTTATGGTGTACACTTAGGTATACCTAGTTAATATTATTCATAAATAAGTGATATTACATAACAAAATGTAACGTGAACCCACAGAGTAATGTTATCGCCTTATCGGTGAAGACTGAAGAATTTTGTACTTTTATAGTGATTCCCGACTGGTTCTCACCACAGAATAGTAATCACTTATCACAGCTATTATCACACACCGATTAGTTATGTGATAATTGGTGACTGCTGACAACAATTCAGTCGTCCTCACGACGTTTTAAACTTAAACTAAATTAACTTCTCTTTCTCAACTGTACAAAAAAAAAAAAAAAAATAACTATTCACAAATGTGATAATCTGTAAATATTAACATTAATACTCTGTAAGTAATTATTTATATACCTAACCACTGTATATTATCTATTGTAAAAAACGCCCTAATTGTAAATTTATATACCTAAGTTTAGATGACAAAGTCAGGAAAACTTTTAAAATAATAAAGGAAAAAAAAAAAAACAACGATTCAAGTACTACATAAATAATAACGAGTAACGACTGAAAACCGACAAAGTCTTTAAGACACGGTCCACGGACTTTACGAATATTTAAGCCCTTGCACGGTCTTAGATTATCTTCCGGTTTAAAGATATTGTGCCAAGATTTAAGATAGTATAACGGTTGTCCGTACTTCACAGTATGAACACTAGACTTCATACTTCATAGTACCATTGATTTTAGAATGAACTAAATATTCTAAAATCAACGATAGTGCTCATAGTAGTATTAAAGTACTTACTCATGACGGGTACTTTCAAAGTCGAAAGACTGGATTCGTGATATCTGAAGAATACATTTTTGAAAGGAATAACATTTTAATCTTAATTTTCAATATTTTCCAGATCATTAAATAATCAAAATTAGTTGATTTAGTGGGCATTCGAGTATAAAGATATAGGAATTAGAAAATATAAAACTATAAGAATATTTAATAATAAATTGTTTTAAAGTAAAAAAATGTAACACTCTTATATGTATATATATAGAATAAAAGAATTAATTGTACATTGAAAAATATAAGTATAATATAATGCCAAGAGTATTTAAATGCTTTTATAACCAGATGATGACCAAAGGTCGAAAGTCATTATACATTACACTTTAAATACTTTCAGCATTATATAATACATTGAATTTATATTTTTCAATATGCAATTAATATTTTTTTTCTATGGAGATACATTGTCATATTTAAGGAAATACATTATTATTTAAAGTAAAAGTATCAATAGTATGTTCAATTATTTTCATTTCTAGAGTAGTTGTATTAAATGACTGAAAGAATTGTTAAAAATACAAATTTAAGTCAAAATTATCGAAACCCTTTGTATCTCTAATTTTTTACTTTGGTTATTCTTAAAAACTAGGTACATATATATTTATAAAAACAAATAGCTCAGAAAATCATAGTTTATTAATTTTAATTTATATCTGAACACAATTTATCAAAATTACAAATTGTTTACTATCATTTTTAGAATGCGTTGAGACTTTTCTGAAGTTGTTACAACTAAATAAGACACATGACAAATCCTTATTTATAATACAACAATTATTACTCAATAAATAAATACGTCTAGATACATAAAATTAATTTGTATAAAGATTAAAACATTAAATTTTCATAATATAATACAATTATTTTCACTGTAATTAATATAATATAATATGTGCTTGACTAAAATTTTCTTAAATATTATGCTTCAAGTATATTGATACTAAACATTGGTATCTCTGTAATATAAATACACAAAATTACAAGTAAACACAATAATATTAAAAGAAAAAATCAGAGATTATATATGTATAGTACTTCCCTAATTTGTTAAATCATATAAGTAAATAATTTTGGTGAAATTTGGAAGGTGCCGCATTGGGGTTGAAATATGGCAAAAGAGGATAGTTTTCTAGTTTTTTTTATTTAATTTTGAAAGTATAGCATTTAGTATAAATATGCAAAGAAATTAAATGATAAATTATTATTTTATCTATAAGAAAGTGTTCTAAGTTAATTATTCTCTTAAGTCCATTGTTATTTAAGAAAACTCATGAAGAATAAAAATATTGTATAAATTTATCGAAATTGAATTTTTTTGATTTTTTAAATATATTTGTAACATGTGGTTGGATATATGACAAAATATTTTGTATAAAAACTATACGGAATTAATTAATGTAAAAGAGAGATAAAGGGTGAAAATGTTATAAGATTAAATTAAGTATAGGTTTTGGTTTTATTTACTTGAATTTCCAAAAAAAAAAAATGATGTCGATGGCTATGAAAATAATTATTAATAAAATTGAATCGAATTTTAACTTATCTTATATTTTTCGTTTGAACACATTTATTAAAACATTTACGATATCGTCTTCACATTTTAATGTATAACGCAATATAACCCACCAAATTTTATAATTGTATTCGATCAGTGTTCTAGTTTTATTGTTTATAGATCATCGTTCAATTTATAGCTCATTTCGAATACCTAAAATTGATTATTTAAATATGCTACAAAAGCGTGTTTTTCTTGTAAAAGCAATAGACTATCAAATAACTGGTAATAAATTGCCATCTTGTTTGAGTATTCTATTTTATGATTTACGAATTGTACAATTAATTTTGCATGAAAGTACTGCACTTGTTGTTAACAAATGTTTAATATTTTGGAAAAAAGATTGTATACCTACTCAAGACCAATCAAATATTATATGAAGACCTAAGAACTCTAGAAAAGAGTAAAATAAGGAAGAGGGATTTGTGCAGAAAAGAGAGCAAGATTTCGAAGATAAATTAAACAATTTATTCGATATTGCTCATGCTAATGCCTTTGATTTAATGCAAATACAGGAGGATAATGATTTTTGCAACTTCAACGAAAATCAGGTCTTCCTGGTTGTATATATATATATTCGTATGGTAGTAGTATGTTAAAACTTTCTATAATGGCAATTTTAGAAAATAAATGATTACAAAAATCATAATTAATTTATAAAATAGAAATAATTAAAAATGTTATAATAAATATAATGCCTTAAATTAAAAGTTAGTTATCAATTTATTAATTTTCTACTTCATTATTGAATAACAATACTTAGAACATTTCTTAAATAGAATAAATAATAAAAATTACTTGTTTAACATTGAGTTCAAAATGCTTTTTGACATCACATAGCGTGCTTCATTCTCATTACTGAATTTCTTCCATTGCTGTCGTATACAAACCCATCTTTTTCTATGTTCATTAAGTAATTCAGTAGTAGTAGGAACTTCGTCATTATTCTAAAATAGTTTATAAGTTATTTATAAGTTTATAGCATTAAGAAATTGATATTGTTTGTTAGTGTTACTGTCGTAATTTATTATTAATGATATATATAATTTTGAGGAATAAATTATGATAAATTTAAAAAATTAATGTTTGGTATTTTTTTTTTTATATTCCATCATCGTTCCTAGCGCTCTATGCCTCTTTCACTCATTTACCACATCCTTACACACTTACAATTAGTTAGTTATATTTTTTCCACACTATAAATTCCCTAGAAATAATTTATATGCCAAAACAACGTTTGCCGGGTCAGCTAGTAAATATATAAATTTAATTCTATGTATGTTTTAAGTTTGATAGAAAAACTTCAATGTTTTAAAAAATAAATTAATAAAATCCCATTAACTCGCAAACATATTATAATTAGAGGCATGATGTGACACAGTGGTTAGCTGAAATCGCTGATAAGTGCTGCAATTAAGCACCGTTCGACAACACTAGCTCATGTATGGGTGACCACCCGAGTTTTAAGCGACAAAGCCATACATCATATTATACACATACACGTTTCAAAAATATATAACCAACCATTTTTTTATTTTTTATTTTAGAACTTTCAGCCGATAACTATTACAGTTCAACAATTATTTAATAATATAGGATGCAAAGGTAACAAATTAAGATAAAATACAATAGTCCCGATGGATAAATTAAAATATTATTAACCAACCATTACTACCCAATAACTAATGGCCATAGTTGCCAATTGAATCAATTAAAAATAATAATAATGATAATAAGTACCGAACTTCATTATATTGTTTACAAAAATTTGATTTCATTTGAATTCCAACAACATTTTTTTGTAACAGCTTGAATATTAAAAGATTAAAAATAAAAATTGTTAAGCTATTGAAAATAATTTACTTAAAACAACAAAGACCAGCTAAATAATAAAAGTTAAGTTGTAAGTATGATAAACTTAATGTCATATTGCTAATACCTCATTATAAAATTGTACAAATGATATTATCATATAATACTAAGGATGAATTGATAAAATCATGAAAATGCATCTGAGGAAAAAGAAATACCCTGGATATAAAATATGAAAAGCAAAGTAAACAATATTGTCCAGACAACATCATAAAGTAAAGCAATGGGAAATACTTGGATAGAAGTTTTAAAGAGTAGAGTATTTAAAGTACTTGGAGGTGATTGTAAATTAAAGAGCAAACAATCACAAAGAGATAAAAAAATTGGAGTTCAGGCTAATGCCATAGTTAAAGTTAAAGATCTTTTGAATGAAAAAAAAGTTAACATTGTACCAAATTTAGATCTGTGGCAGTTTATGAATGTAGACAAACAAAATCATAATTTGGGATGTGAAAAAATTAAGTATTTGAAAATAAGAAAATATTAAGGAAAATTTAAATTTACTTTAAAACAAAGACCAATGAAGAATGAGAAGAGTAACATGAAGAACTGGGAAGTTATAGCGGAAGTTATAGCTTAAAGCAGCCCACCTATATGATGAGCTTAATAATGGTGAACAAACTGAATTGAAGAATATTGAAATATTAACCGTGTAGAAAGTGGGAGAGACAGCAAAAGATTAAGATTTACTGAGGAAGTAGGGTTTTTGTGACAATGAACTACAACACACCAGGAAAAAGGAATTGATACAAATAGAAATAATATTAAAAATTAATACTATTCAGTTTGACTTACAATCAGAATATCCATAGTAATTGTTTCATCCTTTGGAAGATTTTTAGGCACTCTATGATTAACATCGAGCCCTACTTCAGATTTACTTTTAGGTGGTGGTAATTTGTATACATAATCTTCTACAATAGACAACTCATTATCAATTTTAAGTGAACGTTCCAAATTTTCCAATTTCTTTCCTTTGACTTGTCTAAAATATTAAACAGTGTTATTATCTTCACAATTTAGAAAATGACTTGAGTTTATATCACCTTGCAGATAACGGATCATTTTTTATCCATGCTCGACATATAGGGTACATAGCTGTATTGTTGGTAAATGAAGCTAAATCAATGCTACGATCTCGTAGTTTTAAAACTAATGAATCTTTAACTTCATTTTTACACTCATTTTTCTTTAGTCGTTTATTAGTATCATTTTCTTCCCTATGATTACATAAAAATAAAGAATGTATCTAAATATTTATAGAATTTGTATTAGGATACTTGGCATTAAGAAAATCATCATTAAATTAAACAAAATTATTTAGAAACTTTTTTAAATGAATTCACCAAATATTTCTATAAGTTTAAATAACACTTAAAACAAAAAATAAATTGACTGTTTCAACTATAATAGTATTTATATAAAATATTAATTTATAAATAAAAATAAGTCTTGAGTTATTTAAACTTCAATATTTTCAATGTCGATACTTGTGTATCAGGTATAGTTATTTGGAAGTGATATAATGGTTTTGCAGATGAGCTGTAATGAATATCAGCTAATATAACATAATTACAGTTGTAAGCCAATAGTAAAAATTAGGGTCTCAGGATGACTTAATTTAAGATGATAACTGATGAAAATAATAAATTAAACTACTTACAAATTTATAACATCATTTTCAGTCGCTAGTTCAGCTTTTTTTTGCTCTTTCTTTGCAATAACATCAAGAGCTTCATTTAAACTATTACGAGCATTTTCTAAGTGATTACCTCCTAAAAAATAAATTAAATTTTATATTATATACAGATCAATAATATTATTAGTATAATTACTTATAATTCTTGGCTCTTTCATAGGTGAATCCACAACTTGTGCTGAAGATTTTAGTACACTTTTACGTTTTTTGACCATAATTTTAATTTTATCTGCAAATTCTTGTTCACACAAATTACTAAAATAGTATACATTCAAAGATTATTATAACATAGATTATTTTCACATTTTCTAATAATGTAATTTTCAGTATTAAACAATATAATGGAACTACAAAACATTTTTAACTACTATCAACACATCGCTATAATGTACTATCTTAAATAATATAAATGAATAGTCCATAAATATATTCATACAACTTAGTAATAAAAATAAGATTAAAGATGCATATATTTTGTGAGAACATTTCAATTAAACGGTATACTCACAGTATGATTTAAAATATTTTAGAAGCCAAAAGATAATCCCTACAAGCTACAAGCAAACAAACTTTTAATCATATAAAACTTATTAAATTTGATTGTTTTGACTAATTCTCTAAAAAGTAAAAACCGTATAGACAGTTGTAGAGAACGGTCTCATAAAAGTATAAAACTATAAAACTATCGCATCCAGAAACCCGTGGTGATAATTTTGAAAATATAAAATTTTTCTGTTTGTAAGCTACGTCAAAGAAGTTAAAAACAAGTTGAGCATACCATTGACAATGAGTATAATATTTGTGGGTAGTATTTTTTTTAACCTTCAACCATTGAGATTGATAAGAGTATACTATATACACTGAGATAGATAAGAATAAGTATATTCTTATCTATCTCAGTGCCTAATATCATAGATATATACTATACTATATATAATACTAGATAGCCGTCTTCTCGTTATCAGTGAAACACGTCGCCATATGCAAAGAAGACACTCGATAAACAAACGTTATCAAATACATGGACTAAATTATCACCTATTGGACACCGACAATATGAAATATTGTTCAAATAAAATATTTTAAATATCGCTGGTAAATTAAATTATTATTTAGGCTTGAACCTTATATTTGATTGATATAAAACTTATTATTTAATTATAAGACGGAGAATTCTCATTTTTATATAATAATAGTATAATAAAAATAAATGTATTATATTGATGATAGTCTAATATTGATAACGTTTGTTTACCGAGTGTCTTCTTTGCATATGGCTTCGTGTTTCAGCTAATTTTGTAGTGGTGTATTCGAAGACGGCTATCTAGTATTAGTATATATCTATGCTAAATATAATTATATCTATCTCAGTGCTTTCAACACGATGTTGGGAATCGAGTCTTTTAGGTTTGGCTGCTCGGGACACACTGGGCCTGTTATCACTTGCCGTCGGATTGTTGCAAATGTTGTTATGATCGTTGGGAGTTAGGGACATTGGTGACTGGTATTAGAGTTAAGACATAAAGTAAACATTAAAGTATTGTACAGTAAATGCTAAATAGTAACTATATTTTTTTACAGTCTGTACTTCTGTAGTTGTTACTTATGGTTATGAATTGATTGTACACAAATCAAATTAAATTATTACGAATTATTGTTACAAACATTTATTTGATTTACTTCAAATGTTGTCAAATGTCCCAATCTATTTTTTGTATTGTACTTTTTTAGCTTTTATGTGTCATGCTGTTAGACGTGAAGAAGGATCGTGGTCCACATATATTGACAATGTGAGGTTTTTATTTTTTACTACGACATCCATACTTGAAAATAATTTTTATGATATTCATTGTCTTACTACAGGTCTTCGAGAAACCATATAGTTTCCCCAACAGCCTATTCAAAGGATCAAAAATATATATTAAAAGTAAATCCATTTTTTATCATAATTTACAAAACATTTTTATGTTATGAATTTTGTTCTAGTCAACTGTAATAATTTGTACAATGTCACTGTTAGTTGGATTCTGACAGAACCTGAATGTTGGAATGACTACTACTTAAAACTTGGAAGTGGTGTAAGTTTTCTAAAAGTTTATTATGTGATACAAATTAAATAAAATAAAATAAAATCAGGACATTGTTTCTATAGCTTATCAAAGACCTCCAGTTACGAGAAATGAGTCGAGATTTTCAAAATAATAATTCATACACAAATAATAATATGAAGTTTGAAGATCATACATACTCATGTGCTAATGGAATAGATTTAGTAAGTATACTTATTGAAAGTAGTCAAACTCTTAGATGTAAATATATAATTTTAATTTTTTTCGTAGGATGATTTATCGTTATATGAGACTAATACAACTAATTTTGGTCCATTGCACCTAGTAAGTTTTATGTTTAATATATTTTAATTTAAATGCTAAAATACTGTGATAATTTAAGTTAATTTTAGTTATAGTAAAATTAATTAAGAGTATTTTCCTATTTTTATAAAGTATACTTTAAATACTATTTTTGAACCAGGAGATTTTGATGGTAAAATTGTTGTAAAACTAATGGGCATAGAACCAGTATTGAGCTTTAAATATAAATATTTTAACATGATATTTTTATTATTTGTACATTAAATTTAAAGTTAAAATATATTTATTTTTTTTTTTTCACTAGCGATCTTCCAAACATCCAGTTTACACTATTCTTAGAGATGGAGTATACTTTCTTACTGTTACAATCACACCTAATACCTATAATCTGCCTGAATCTGAAAATGATGAAGATAAATTTAATGGCATTTTAGAAGTTTCTATGAAAGGTCCACATGGATTTTTATCTGCTACAAATTGGCCATTATTGCATGTAATTCATTTTGTTTATTTATTAAATAAGTGCTATTTTTTAATAATTTAATAATTTTTAGTTTTATGAGTTTATGTGTTTCGTGTATATTTGTTTCGGTTTAACATGGTTGATCTTGTTATTTATGCAATGGAGGGATTTACTTCAAATCCAATTTTGGATTGGAGCTGTCATTCTTTTAGGTAAATAAAAATGATAATATATAATTATTAAAACCATGAACATTTTTAAAAAAAAATATTTGATTTTCTAATCCCAGGAATGATTGAAAAAGCAGCCTTTTATGCTGAATATTATGAATTGAATCTTACTGGGCAGTTAGATAATATTTATGGAGTAATGACCATGGCTGAAGTAATTTATTGTTTAAAACGAACGCTTGCACGAATATTGGTAATCATAGTGAGCTTAGGATTTGGTATTGTCAAGTATGTATTCTTTTGTAAAGTAATGATATTTTATTAATATTCTTATATTGTTTTTTTTTTATTATTATTATTATTTAGACCTAGATTAGGTCCACTTTTACCCAAGGTATTAGGAGTCAGTTCTTTATATCTAATAATGTCATTGATGGAATCCTATTTTCGCTTATCAAGTACTATGAACACAGGGATATTATTAGTTGAATTGCCATTAGCTGCTTTAGATTCTGGAATTGTCTGTTGGATATTTTCTGCCTTAACTCAGACAACTAGAGCTTTAAGACTTCGAAGGTTGTACATTCCATCTATTATAATGCAATGTGTATATATAATATTTTTAATTGTATTTTCTACATACTTAACCATTTTATTTTAGGAATGCAGTAAAACTTCAATTATATACACATTTTACTAATGTTCTTGGTTTTACTGTTGTGACTTCATCTGTATTTATGTTGTATTTCATAAAAACTCAACGTTTGTCAGACTGTGGTGGAGTAAGTAATAACAATTTGCAATATTACCTATAATGTAATATATATATATATATGTATTTAACAATATTTTTAAAATTTTCAGAACTGGAAGGAACAATGGTTAGATGATGCCTTTTGGCATATTGAGTTTTCCATAATTTTACTTGTTATTATGATACTTTGGAGACCAACTAATAATAACCAAAGGTATTTCTTTATACTGTCACATGTAGATTGTAGAGTGAAAAAAAATTGAACCCATATAATTGTTATCACTGTGTGTATTATTGACTGCGAGTAGCAGCGGTGTGGTGTGTCACAAATCAAACGTGTTCGAATTTTGACGCTCGATGCTCATGAAATTTACTTATATTTTCGTAAACTATTCCAAAAAAACTCAGATATTGAAATTATATATTATATAATTCTATATAATTATATAAAGACAGGATATTAATTAGTTGTAAAGTTGCGCCCTCAAATATATATAGTTAGATAGCTAGATCACTTTCTATGAGTATAAATATATTTCTACATTATTTTATAGTAGTAGATAATAGTCCTAATAAAGTCCTAATAATTGTAATAATAGTCTTAATTAATACCATGTGGCTCAACAACAACAATAATTAATCTTGGAGCTTAAATAAATAAACCTAAATAAATGATTGAACTCTCCGTAAATTTGTCTGCGGCGATTAATGGGATAAACTCCAAACTTTTTTTTCAAACAATTTTTTGCGTAAAATTGTGTTGTCTAAAATAATCATAAGACGATCATCCACCGTGATGAACGATATGATGAATACTGAAATTTTGAATATATAAAAATGTTCATATTCTAGATATAAAATGAATTACAGTGCTCAAAAGTAACGCTCTGCATTGTGCGCACCTTTAACACTCGACATGCAACGCTCTCCAATGTACATGTGACCTTAGGTTTTTTCCTAAATTCAGTAGTAATAAATGATATAGTTTTTTTTTTACTCATCATATGTATAATACATGTATTTAGATATGCTTTTACCCCATTGCTGGATGCTCCTGATGATGATAGAGATGAAACGGAACTATTTATTAAAGAAACTTATAATGGTGATTTTATTTAACTTAAAAAATTGATTTATAGTTTCAATATTGTTATGTGTTTAGATGTTAAGATGAGAACCACAACTAATACATCCAATCAAAATTCCAATGTGACACCATATAAAGACTATCCTGCTTCAAATAGTAGCACAAAAAGTCAAACACAGCTTGTATGTATTAACAAAAATATTTAAAAAGAATATAATTAAAGTTTATGTGGTTTTCAGGATGATGATTTAAAATGGGTGGAAGAAAACATACCTGGGTCATTATATGAAACGTAAGTTGTTTACATTTTATTTTTGCAATTATTTCTGTATCAAATTAATCTTTTATTTTAATATTTTCTCTAGGACTGTACCAATTTTGGATTATAGTGAGGTAATATTCAATCCATTTTTTTTATTGAATTAGTTTATCATATTGTTATTTTATTATTTTATACTTTCAGGATGATCATAATACTGCTATTGAACGGTCAAAATTGCAATAAATACTTTAATATTTAATGTTCTTAAACAATGCCTGTAGTTCACTTCATAAATTAAACCAAGTGAAGTATTTATTTTATTTGTAATACTTTATACTTATTATTTTAAATTTGTTATTTTTGTCCTATTATTTGATAAATTTAATTAACTTTTTGTTATAATGTCTTAGTTTTATATCTTATCCATATTCCTTTATTCTTTGTTATTTTAATATTATTCGTACAAAATAATGTAAGTGTTTAATATGTAAATAAAAACATAAATAATCTATTCTTTATAAAACTAAAAAAAAATATTGTAATTAAGATTTTTATAATAGTTAAATTAATTATATGAAACAATCATTCGATAAAAATAATAATTCATTGATCAAAATAATATTTCATTTAAGAAATATTCTTGACAATGATTTATTTAATGTAACTTTTACGTTTGGTGAAGCTGCTGATGATATAAGTGCCGCACCTCTCGGATCTTCACTCAATTTTGATAATATGTGTTGAGCAGCTTGTCTAAACATAATTATTTTACATCATGCATGTACAGCTTACTCATGTAGTTATATATTAACTCACCGAGAAGTAGGCGTATTGTCTAATACCATGTTAGTAGCAGCAGTTATCACAGCGTCTCTAGCATCCACTGGTAAATGAAGTGTTCCACCGACTCCGAGCTTATCAACTACTCTGGCTAAAAGACGACATGCTTCTGCACGAACCAAACGATTACCGTGTCTAAGAATTTATAGAGTAAAAGCATTTTTATTTTAAATAATATTTCACTAGTAGTACCAAGTCAGCACCACAACTTACTTTATCCCTTTAGATGTGATCACGTGTACACATTTAATAGGATTTACATTATCAACCATTGCGTTGAGAGCATCCGCGCTTTGTACTCGAAGAAATTTATTTGTGTCTGCTGTACGTGGAAACAAAGCCGATGCGATAACCTCAACATCCTAAATTAAATCATTGAAATGTAAAACGCGGCCAAAGAACCTATACAAAGTACGCAAATGGTATAACTTACTGGTTCCACCGACTTGGGCACGTAGGTAAACATTTTTTGTACGGCTGTGCATGCTGCCCGAGAAACTTGCGATCTGAGACTTTTTATGTGTTTAGCTACAATTTGAACGAATGGCTGTAAAGAGTTTGGGCGCAATTCTTTACCGTGAAACATAGATAGTCTCGAAATATTCTGTAGACCCGTCACGGCTGCTTCCCTACGAGATGTACAGATCGACCGTAATCGATAATAATTAACTCGGCAATACATATTTTATACATGCAACATATTGCAGTTTACAAATCTAATATAGGATCACCATACCATTCCGGGCGGTTGATTTGAGTGGCAGCTAACTGTAAAGCTTTTTGAGGATCGTTGAACGGGGTAAAATTCGGTCCAATGTCATCAGGTCTTTTGTCCTGTTTTTTCTGATGCACTCTACCGACCGATCTTCTCCTTTCCGTAGGCGGCTGCAGTTTCTGCACGGTAGACTTTGTGGGTTTGACTTGAGCTACAGGCTTACTGCGTTGACGGAAATTAAAAGTTACTTATTGCTTTAGCATTTAAGTGGCCGTCGTATGCGGTGTGATGAACTTACTCATTTTTTGATTGAATCGCATTACTATAATTCAATTGCACGTTGTTGTTATTGTGATGAATCAGACCGTTAGCCGATGACTTATTACTGTCTAAACTGGCTCTAGACTGATCGAACTGTCGCGTTTCTAGTATTGCTGTACCGCCGAATTTTCGTATCGGAATATTCGAAGAAGACTCGGATAAAGTATCAACGTGACTCTTGTTGGAATTTGAACTATTTGAAGACTGTTGTTGATTTCTATTCGTGTCGTAGTGTTCCTCTTTGGTTGATACGTTGGTGGCAGCCGGTGACTGCAGTTTGTGTTCTGGTCCGATTTCTGGCACCACAGTCATTGACAACGTTGTTCTTATGGATGATTCAATACTAAAATAGATAATTATATTTTTTAAGTACGCGTTTAAAATGTTTTACGTGTCATTCAAATATCGTAATCGAATGTTATATGCGATCAAACGTATTGTAAAAGTTCTCCGTGAACGTTTTCACGAAGGTATTGTGTAGTTTTGAGAATAGAATTACCATTAATAAAACATTGGCCTATTTTTTACACTATCCAAGATATACTCGTACTTTATGCATCTTATATAGATTTTAAGTGGAACTAATAAGTCCATCTCCGTACCTCGGTAGATGGCTGATTGGTGCGGATAAGTCTTCCTTAATCCTTTGTCGTTTTCTTATGGGTAAAAATAAGTAATAACCTATTTCTCAAATTCATCAGCGTTTTTCAATAACATTTAAACAAGAATGCCTACATCAACTTAATACTTAATTTCACTATTAATCTTATAAATTTAAATATGGACACTGTTGTACCTACTATCACATATCGTCTCTGCAGTATTATTTTCGAGCTTTCAGCTACAGCCTACAGGCATCTTCTTCTCAATAAAATACTACGTACACTACTATAAACTAAACCAAACATTGAGGAACAATATTATGCATTTACCGGATAGTTGTAGATTCCCGATGCTAACCACAATGTTTCATACACACTTTATTATGATAATGTGTCGAAAACGATATTTTTTTGTGTATAACTATTGTGGCGACACCAACAACGTAGTTGTTGCACACGATATGGGTCAAGCCCGGTCGAAGGAGTGTATAGTTCGATCCGCTTAAAAAATGTGTGCAGTGGTTTTTTGTTAGATTTGCATTGTTGTATTGAGGGTGAGATGGTCCAGTGGCGTATCCAGGGGGGGTTAGGGGGTTATAACCCCCCCCCCCCCGAAAATTGTGTAGTTTAAAAAAAATTGCTAAATATTCAAATACTATAATAATATAATATCATATACCATGTAAAAATAAAACACAATAATTAAAAAAATTGTAATTAATAACAAGTGTTTATAGCTGAATATTATATTATAGTTATCTATATATATGAACAAAAATAGTATTGAAGTATACTTCGAAACAACCCCAACAGTTTATCCAACAATATCCACACTTCTTAAAATTTTCATAACACTTCCAGTGTCTACTGCCACCGGAGAACGAACATTTTCGACACTCCGTCGTTTGAAAACATACTTAAGAAATTCTTTTTCACAACCCCCCCCCCCCGAAAAAAATTTCTGGATACCTACGCCACCGGGATGGTCGGTATATTGCATGTTCGACCCATGCGTTTGTACGATTGAATGTGCGCCACTGCTAACAATAACGTGGGTACGGATATGTATGTAATAGGGTACAGGGCGTAGGTTTATAATTGATATACATCATCTTACTTGATAATCGCGGGCGCACACGATCGCGATGGTGGTACGTTCTTGGGCACCACGAACATGGTGTGGTTCAGGGATATTTTTTTACAGTGGTTCTTGTTCCGCAACTTGTTCCGCACGACGGAATTGTGATATCTATAATAATTGCATTTAGTCGGAGGCCCGGTGTCGGCGGCTGGCACGATATCCCGCAAGTCCTCGCGGCGGGACGACGGAGAACGTTGTCGCCGTGGCGGAGAAAACGACGCTGTTCTCGCGAAACTACGTGCAAAAGCGGGACAGCAGCAGAAACAGAAACGGAACATCACTCGTGAGGCTATAAATAGCTTAAGAGCTTGCGGTGGTGTCTTGTCAAATCTCCGAAAGACCGAACGAGAAGAAAACAATCGCACTCGCCACTGGGCATAATATCCCTACCGTTCGACTGGTCATTTCACGTATGGTACGTGCGACGTACCATCTGATGGCAGTCGTACACCTACTCGGGCGGAACAGCTATAAACGGTGACATTTTGTCATGTGTATGGGGTGTACCGCTCATCGTGTCAGGTGTGCGTGTGTGTGTGAAGAACGTATGTCACGCAGGGCATGGACATTAATACAATATAGTATATTTTTTATTATACATATATACGATGTAGCCATGTAGGACATTCAGCTATGGACACGCGAATGATTAGTTTTGTATAAAGAAGGTCAAGCGGGGGGACAGGCACACACACACACACACACACACACACATGCGCGTGCTTATACAACGAAGGGATGACTTGTTGATGTTTTCACACGCACAACGATTTGACCCAATAATGCGAGGAGGTCGTTCAATTCATTTTAAAATTTTTTTTTTCTTACGGTTTAATTTGAAAAATGTACTAGTTCACTACCTATAGCTGGTATACAGCCCAGTTTGATACAATGTTAATTATTTATATAATGCATTTTTCAAATTTAATTTTGTGTTCATAAAAATAATTCTGTATACACATACGGCACACCTAAACCTACTATAAACTATGTACAATTTTAAATTAGAAATAAAAGTATAGTAGAAACAGATACTGCAGAGTGCAGATTGCAGTAAATCTACTGTATAGATGGGTACTTTGTTTACAAATTGCTATAATAGTGAAAATGTATATGTAAAGACAAAATACCTAAATGGTTAAAATTGTTCGAAAAATTACAAAGCACACTATTTAACAGTTATAGATTAATTACTGACGTCTTCAGCGTTCAGCGCAAAGACACACTTAAAATAAAAATAAAGGAAAAAGTTAAATTTAAATTTAACTCAATGATTGTATGAAGCTAACCACTTTTAAGGTGGTTCTGACCGGCGGAAACACACTGTCCGGTTTCAGCCTCAGCAATAGAAAACCTTTGTGTACCTATGTACTATATACTATAATAGTATAATACACCTCAATAGGTACCAGGGCCGTATTTGGACATTTTACGCCCCGGGCAACATATTTTATCCGCCCTCCCGTACTCCCCCCCCCAAAAAAAAAAATTATCAAAATAGTTTTTCCAATAAAATATGTATTGAAGAATGAAGTATAAATAAAAACATTTTTTTTTTTTGTTATTAGATACGCCATAATATTTATTTTCAATATAAAATTGCCGCCCCCCTAATAAGCTAAAGAACTTGCCACCCCGGGCAACAAGGGACACTTGCCTCCCCCCTCAAATACGGCCCTGATAGGTACTCTATACCTCTATGGTATATGTCGTTCGAAGTTCGATGACTTTAGTCGTCTTTTCAAGTTTCGTATTACTTGCTGAATAATGTAAATAGAAACGAGTTTGAGTGTTTCTGAGAATTAAACGTTCTTTAAAACTAAAATAGGTACATAATTATATGTATTGTTGTGCGCGCAAATATTGATATGCCATAACGGTTACCTTAGAAACGTTATCGTTAAAATATTATCATAATATTATTATCAAAATCTATTATCAAAATATCAAATACTCGTGTTGTTGGAAATGTTAAAATTTATTATTCTCGTTTACTTAATAACTTTGTGCATTTTTAAAAATATTTTTGATGTTACCACTTATTTTAGTTATATTAGTGACTGATATCAAGTGCTTCTACTGATGGTTTATTCAAATTGAACCTAAAAATTAATATTTCAGTATTTTTAAATTAGTAGTTGACATGCTGTTTTTTATCTTGTGGTTGTTGATTCCTACTATATTTTCGGCCTACTTTTCTGCTCGTCTTATTTATATTATTCTGCAATGTCTTACTGGGAAACGTTTGCTCAAAAAATCAAGTCGACCCGCTCGTACGTTAATTGTCATTGGTTCAGGTGGACATACAGCTGAAATGTTGCGTTTAATGAGTAAAATGAACAAGATGAATTTTACACCACGGTTGTATATATTGGCTAATACAGATACAACAAGCCGAATCAGAGTGGAAAGTGATGAATGTGGTACAGATTGGTCTATAGCCAATATACCACGATCCAGATACGTAAATCAATCATACTTAACATCAATTTTTTCCACTATTTATTCTATTTTTATGACTGTGCCTGTGGTTATATCATTTAAGCCGGATTTGGTATTATGCAATGGACCTGGCACTTGTGTTCCAGTATGTTTTGTTGCGTTCTTAATGAGATTATTTCATTGCGTAGATACATCAATTATATTTGTAGAAAGTATCTGCCGGGTAAATACCTTATCTCTTACTGGGAAAATAATGTATTTCTTTGCAGATTTAATAATTGTGCAATGGTTTGAACTAAAACAGAAGTATGGAAGAAGGGTCAAGTATCTAGATGAAGGATTGTCTTCATAAATTTGTTGTTTAAAACAGCTTTATAGATATTATTTGTGCATATATTTATTTTTAGTATCTGTTAATTAACTGTATGTTTCTATAATACCTAATAAAATTTAGAAAAACTGAAAGTGTTATTATGTGTTATTCTATTTAAAGAATAATAATTTGAAAAATCTTATTTTACTAAGATTTAAATGTGAAATCTTCATATTTTGTTATTATTATTTTTTACTATGTTTTAATAGTTCTTTATTAAATTAACTTAATTTAAAAGTAAAGGTTAGTAAAAACTAAAAAATTAAGTCAATACATTATTGTAACCTAAGTAAATACAAATACCTTATTTAGACACTATTTTAAAGTTATATATAGTTAATTTTAATTTTGAATTTTAGAATTTTTATAACTAATGTCTGAAATTTAAGGCCTAAGTATTCACTGCCAATATCAATTTAACTAAAATACTTTCAAAATAATAATTAGTGTTTAATATTGTACTTACTCTTTATCTGATTCCTCCATTTTCATAATTTTTGTATTTTTGTAATTTTTCTAAAAACAAGTATAATTCATATTTTAAATTATGAAAAATAATTTTACATCTTAAAAAGCTACATTGTTGTTAAAAATACTCTTAAAAAGTATTTCAAATATCAAAAAAAAATAGTTTCTGTTATAAAACTATCGTACATACACGATCAAAGTAATTTTAATAAATAGTTGTTAAAACTTAAAATATAAACCAATAAAAACCATTTTATAATATTTTAAATACATTTTTATTTATAGCTAGTTAATATACATTTTTGTGATTTATGTCTTGGTGAAACTACTAAAACTGTTAGAAGTAATTTTATTCAAAGTGATTTGTTAGGTTTTGATGTTCTTTCACTAAAAAAGTACACTAAAATGTATAATTGTATGATTAATAATTAATTACTTGATCGTAATCTTGTTGATAGACATAAGCATAACAAATAAAAAATATACATCATGGTAAAACCAATACATTTCACGGTATGCTCGGAATCTAAAATTATTGAAAGTTATAAATATAAAATATTGTTTTATTAAAATAAAAATCAACAAAATTGAAAATATTGCAAGGTTCCTTAAAGTTGCATTAAAAACTTTTAAATAAAAAGACGTTTTTGGATTAAACAAATCGTATGCTCATACGTCATACTAGGAAAATCCAAATAGTAAAAGAAAAATTTCAAATGCAACAGCATCCGAGCATATGCCTACCTAATAATTTTATTTGAAATACTTATCTAGTACATACATTGAACAATGAACATACAAGAACTTTGGTACCTATCGACATGGGAATGCGATATTATGAAAAGTTTACAATAGGCTCTAAAGTCTAAAGTACTAACTCGAAGTATAATATTTATAGGTTGTATAAATGTTAAAATCAAATAATTATGTATTTAGTATTTCGAATGATTAATGTGTCCTAATTATGGGGGAGAGGTTGAATCTTCTTCGAATGACCTTTTATGTATAATGTTTTCATAATCTATAGGTAGAAGCTTATAAATATGTAAATATCAAATACATCCCGCCACCTACAACGCTTCTGACTCAAATTTTATTGACCATTATATGTAGATATATAGGTAAACACAGGCGTGCAATACTTCAATTTGCATGGTATCAGGTAGGTATGTTAATGGAGGGCAGAGATTGGAATTTGGATTGCCAAGATAATTTTTTCTTTGCATATTTATTATCTACCCACCGCCCCCCATCCAAACTTAGTTATAATTACATCATATTGTATTGTATACTATATCTTTATCGTTAAAAAGTGAAATATATAATAAATATATTTATATTTTATATATTAATTAATAATTGATCAGTACGATTAACAGTAAAATATCCTATTCCAAAAAGATCAGTCCGATACACATTACCTATAATTTGACATTTCATGAACTATTGATGTTTAGCTACCGGTGGGATCCGAATCTCTCGACTTTCAATTTTCCAAACGATTTCTCTATCGAAATCCACATCCACCACCCATTATTACTAACTTTGTAATAATAAAATTCAAAGACCCACCTATTATAGTATATGAATATAATAATTTTATATCTGCGATTGAGTACAACTTATAGACAAATAATACAAAATTAGAAATTTTTCAAAAGAGTTATGATAAAAGTAGCTTACTAACATAAAATGAACCGTTTGTCCTTCCAGCACAAAGAATAGTATGTGGGGAAAAAAGTCCCTTGTTAAATGATATTCTAAAAAAGAAGATTTGTATAACTACAAACAATATATGTTTAAAAAATCCACCTAGCATACCTATCCACCACTTTCCTTCTGAAAGGTGTGCCTAAACACGGACCTATTTGAACGCTTGAAAATTGTTTGAAATCTGAAAAGTTGTAGACAAATATAAACACATGTGAAAATGTGAAAACTTATTAGCATAAATACTTGACTGTCGCAAAGGTGGTAAGGTGTTTGGACGCACTTGGTTGATTGTTCGTTTGTGATAAAAATAATTACCAGTACGGGTAGTACGACGAAATTCCGTCTAAGAATAAAATTTATAATTGTAATGTCAACATTAAAAATGGACAGTTTAATCGTCATTCGTTGTATATGTAGAAAATATAATTAATATAGGTACATAATAAATGTTTTAGTAACACACTTTGGGGGTATTCACCCTTGGTCAAAACTGTATTTATAGATTTCCTGTCAAACCTTGTACATTTTACATTTATACATAGGTTCTGGTACTAGTATGGTCAATAATCATTTACCGCATTCACCTAAAATTTTACATTATACTAGGTACTCAATGGCTGTTAAAAAAAATATATGAATATAAATTATATTTGACCTTACATAAAACAGCAATATTTTGTATCATCTGCATATATCCTAATATAAAAGTAAACAATGCAAAGCATAGTTTTATTTAATTTAAATTATTTTACTTTGACCCAATTTTTTAATGCCAATACTTTTGTCCGTACCTACGTTAAAAAATAAGTAAACAACCGGAACACGCAAATATGCTAATTTCCAACCCCTTTAAGTAGGGCATTTGTATTTCGTGACTAATGCCTTGATTTCGACCTATTTACATGTCTACTTTGCCACCACGCCATGGTCCGGAATACTTTCGGTTATTATCAAGAATCTAAATCTACAGTACGTAAGGTCGATTCCCAGTCCCCAGATACCTTCTCAGGTGACGCATTTAGATGTGTGTAAATTACGTACACTGAAAAAATGTAATTTGACGAGTTATTAAATGTTTCTTATTAAAATGTGGAAATTATTCAATCAAAGATTTTTGATAAATTTAATCGGGCTATTTTCACACATATACCGTATACAGTTTCACAAGTTGCAATATAAGTGGCTATAATTTAAATTTTTTGCGTATGTTCTAAAAATTTAAACAATTAGAAAAACTGAGACTGTGGCAAAATAATTTTGTTTAAAATGATTACACGTGCTATTAGTTTATCTGAAAATGTTATTTAATTATAAAACTGCAAACTCGTTCATACAGTAACAGAATTTAATTAGATTAAATAATTATAGGAGCCCTGTGAAGTAAAATTTAAATAAATATAGCTCGGAAAGTCGGAACTCAGAAGAAATTAGTAACGAAAACTTGAAACCACCTAGGTGGCTAGGTACCTTAGTTTCATCCTAGAATAATAACCCTCTATTGTCAATATTGTCGTTAGGTGCTTAATATTTTTCGGAGACTTCGATGATTATTTTAATATGAGTCTCCAAAAATATTTATATATGTAAAATAATAAATAAAAATTAAATAATAAATGAAAATATAATTAACTAAAAAAAGGCAGAAGCTTTTAGGCAATCCAACAAGTAGATTTTTGGTCTTATTTTTTTCCTAATTAGTATCAATAATTATAAGCCATAATACTAAAGACAGTATTAAAATGAACTAACTACCGAAACTTAATGCTTTACTGCCTTAATGTAATAATTATGTATTGAATATCTTTTAGGTATTAACATTAGCACATTCAAACTTTTAAGTACTAAGTATTATTATTTGTAGGTACTCTTATTAATTAAATACAATCTACGTGAGTAAATGTGCTATTTACTTGTCGCGGAATTATTAATCTTGTTGATTTGTTATCCAATTCGTCTTTAGGATGTTTCGGTATGTTTAATGCAGGCTTGATTGGAATTGGAATACCAGTGGGCCTAAACATCTCTGCAGGATCATCAGAAACTTCAGGACTTCTAATTTTAATTAATTCACCCCCGAATGTTACTCTTCGCGGAGTTTTTGATATTTCTACATCATCTTCGTCATCGTAAGAGGATATTGACGAATCTCGGCCGGACGAGGAGGATATTCTATATACTTCACACAGTACTTCAAAATCCTACGAAGAAAATAATCGAAATAAATGTAAATGCAATGCATTTATAAATATGTAACCAAAACAATAATTAACCGTCTGAACACAATCAATGATTTTTGATATTAAGCAGTTGATTGATTTAAAAGTGAAATAATATTATAATCGGAATAAATAAAACATGTAAGCACCCACAATGAAGATTTTCAACTTCCTAACCAACATTAATATTATAAATTAATTGTAATTGTAAAATTTCATATTATATTAAATTTAAATAAACATACTACGTAACACAATGTAAAATCATATTATAATTAATAACCATTGATGTTATTGTGTTATTGAGTGTTAACATGCCTTATTTAAAAATAAAATAAAATAAAATAAATCCTCTTTAAGTCACGTAATAAATTATTATATTCGAAGTTAAAAACGCTAATAGGTACTATTATTTATTAACACTTATACATTACAGCACTAACTATTCATATATTTTTTAAATTATTTAAGCAGGTATAAGTAATTGGATCAGCGAATATTTAAATTCAAATTAATAGTTTTGTAATACATCACATACCTTGAAAACATGTGTAAATATTGTAAAACTTATGATTATGAGTCTATAAAATGTGTAATATTGAATAACTATTAACCAGAAAGCACTAGGCAGCAGGTAGGTAATATTGGAAATTGCAATAGTATACATAAATAAAATAAAACTTTTAAATAATTTACCTTTTTAATAATAGGATGAAATGTTTCAAGATAATGATCAAATTTATTTCTTCCAACTATTTCTTTGACTCTATCCAAACAGTATACAGCAGCTTGTTGAAATGTCGCTTGTATCATTTTGTTAGACAGCGCAGTTACAAGATGCACAAACGTAGGAATAGCAATCTAAAAGTACAAAATAAAATATAAATATCAACATAAAAAAGTAAAAATTCGATAATTTATAACTTATGTATACATGTAGTTATACTGAAACTTAATCAACTAATTGTTGTACCCAGATCTCTGTTTGGTATGTCTACAAAGTATATAACGTATCTTCTAAGATATTATGCCAATATTATTATATACCTAATAATTAATTGATGATAATAACTAGGTATAACCACATACATTCAGTGGATAGCTGGCCATGGGAGTTATATCATATAGATATCAAGAATTATATTATTTATTTTTTATTATTCCAGATGTTTATGGTCTTACTACAATTACGTAATTTTATTTTTCCTTTATTTCCACTAAAAATTAAAAAAGTTAACACAATGATATGGTTGATACGACCTATAAGGCTATAAGAATTTGATAGTTTATATTCTATATCATGATGGTTAAGAAGTAAAATTTAAAAACAATGACGAGCAATGATTTCATCATCTCTAAATCTTTAATTATTGACTAAATTAATGTTTTTAATTAGATATATATCGATTTATTGGTGTCAATATAGTTTAGTTAATAAACTCAAACAATAAAACCTATAATCTTTAATCACTTTTACTTACTGGTCGGTCTCCATTTCTTTTTACAATTTGCTGTAGTACCACAGGGACGCATTCCATCACATTCACGGTAAGACTAGATTTGGCATCAGATACATCTAATCCCTGTATGATCATAGACTTAAGGACGTGTTCAGGATTAGACGAGTGTTGCACATAGATTAATATCGCGTCCATAGAGCTGCTTCTGAGCGCCGGAGAAAAATGCGCAAGATTTGTAATAACCGAAGGAAGTATTGCAGGGGACATCAACGCATCTAACTGAGGGCCGACTGCCGGTACAATATAAGCTAGCACTCGGGAACCGTGAAGTCTTACCTATATATATAAAACGTACCACTTATAATACACATCTAAATAACATCACTTATTCTAATAAAATAATAAAATGCGTGAATGAGAGAAATTCTTGGCCATCAAAATGAAGTTCATAACAGGTAGTAATCCAGTAAGTACCTAAAACTAAATATTACTACTTATATAGGCATATAGCTAAGTTGGTATAGTGAGACGTGCAATGTTAAAAGTATTACCACGTAAGAATAATAAAAATAAATACTTATCGATTATACAGACGGTGCATCTTACGATTTACATTACACGTGAAATACCGTAAACAAATTAATTATAAATACATAATAAATATGAAAATATTAAAAAAATGTCCCGAGGAAATCTGTGAGACTGCCGTGTCTGTATGATTATAATACATTTTTTATTCTAGCAGTGCAAAATTTGAATTATGAACGTTTAACATTAACTATTATGACTTATTGTGGTTAATACTGAAGAGTATATTTCAGAAAAAAATACTATACCTAATAATTACTCTCGGGATAGTGGGATAGGTTGTAGGTACTAAAAAAAATATACGTTCAAGGTACTTATACACAATTAGTTATCTAAAAAAAAATCATGTAAAATACAGCAGGCCTAAAAATAATAAGTATAGGAGATTGTGGGTACAAAATCGCTCGTCTATAATATATCATCATGTCTCGACATTTTCTAAATCAGCTGACTCCTGTTTTATGTATAGTGGCGTCGACCACCCACTGACCTGCCATTCGGGATGCTGTAGTCTGACGGCTAGCTCGGAGAACACTTCTTGTCGGTCTACATTTGCCGGGAATCTGTTTTTTTTTATCACGTACTGCCAGACGGGCGTCAGTTCCAAGTGACAGTGACCGGATCGAAATTTTTCCGGTGTGGATACCGGGTCGGGGGTGATCCGGATGTCCGGATGTAGCGTGGTGGCTTGCATTCCCGGAGACTTATGTGTTACGCATATATATATGCATTAAGTATACGTATTTACGAAAAGTGCAGCAGACGGTTGTGTCAAAGTTCACTGAGTGTATATGCATCTATTATACGGTATTGCGGCATGTTCGGCCGGCGCTGAGAACGCCTTGTGTTGTATCTTAACGTTCACCTAGCAACTGCACGACCGTCGTACACGTCGAATAAATCACACACTAAAAAATAACACTTAGCGCTCCGCGATATAAACACACGCCATTCATGTACTTATATAGGACCAATACTTATTCATTCCACAAGTCGCGCGGGGGGTGGAAGAGGTGAGTATACTATACACTATACAGGGCGTCCCGTTAAGGATTTAATTGCGATATCTCCTGAGATTATGAAGATGTTCAAATTCTAATTTCCTTATAAGACTCACAGGAACATGAACTACGACTATTCCGTATTTCAACCGAGTTCAATGTTTTGGTAAAAAAATTTAAAAAAATTATTTTTAATATTTTTGGTAGTTTCCAGTAGTTTCCATTTGAAAATAATGAAATATTAATTAAATTAAAATATGAAATTTTTTTAATCCTTTTCTTGAGGAGTTTTATACTCGTATATAATAAATTTGAATATGTTAATTTTCTTAGGAGATATCACAATGGGTTAATGGGTAAATTCTCGGTGGGACATATTGTAGACTGCAGTAGAGGGTTAGGGACTTAAAAAAGTTTGCATGTTTTTCAATAATCATAAATCTTTCAAAATATAGCTAAGTCATATAAAAATTTGTTTCATAGTAATAGGAGTTTAAGGCAATCATTTGTATTTTGCATATTTTGAATATTTAGCTCTTTTATTCCAATAAGTGCATATTTTGCTATATTTGTATTTTTAGAACATATTTAATATATTTTACACATAAAATATAATATTTAATATGAATTTTCTAAAAATTGAAAATAACAAAATAATCTATCTACATAGGGTTTTCAAATTATTAATGCATAAACAGAATTAATTAATTTTTTTATTTGTTTTTGTTTTGTTCAATAGCAAACTTAAAGAAGAAGAAGAAATGAAAATAATAAATAAAAATAAAAAAATTTGTAATTTTTAGTTTTTTAATGAGCAATAAAATATTTTTAAGAGTATATTTGAGCATTTTCGCATATATGATAATTTTTAAGGGCATAAATGCATGCATATTTTAAGGTATTTTAGAGCATTAAGTATTTAAGTCCCTAACCCTACTAATGAGTAATGACTAATGAATAATGAATTATGCTTACCTATCTTAAGATGCATAAATACCTAGCATTTAGCAATAATAACTACACCATTTCATGTGTATTATACGCCTAAATTTCTATACGCTTTAATAATTAGGCATTTAGGTGCACTATCGTCTACGGTCTACCATCACGATAAATATCGAAAATCTACTTTTGTTTGTTTATTTATATATTATATAATACGTATTATATTAAATTATATTAAATTACATATTATTATATAGATTTCTTAAAACCGTAAATAGTATATAAGTATATTTATAATATTCTTAAAGATTTAAATCTTGGGATACGGCTGAATGGAGGAAACAATGGCCTAGGCCCTAGTGGGCAGTGGCTTATATAGTCAAATTCCAGAGATAAAATATACATAATACAAATTAAATGAAAGTTGTATTAACGTTTATAGTTTATAATTTACAACTTCAAATTTTTAATATTAAAATATGGATTAAAGTAATAACCTTCGTTTCGCTTTATTATGATAGCAATTTTTATAATCAAGTTTATTTGATCTTCGTATCAACCACGTTAGAGTGTTGGATTGTCTACTTAGTCGTCACTCGTCTTAATCACTATATTTTATATATTTTATAAACGAAGAACATGAATTTACGATTTAAAATGTATTTATCGGTTCTTACTTTTTACCCATGGAAAAGCAATACTTATAGTATAAGTCTTATACCGATACGAGTATGATGGCTTCAGACACGTCTCACACGGGTGTGCTTTCTACACCAACTCGCGTTGTAAAGTCTTAAAGTATCTGCACGTAAGCACAATCTGATGACCGGTACTCGTTCGTCGTCTTCAGAAGAGTAAATCGTAAATCAGTCCGGGTAGGTGCTACTCGGGGACGAAAAACTAAAATAGAGACTGTCCTACGACAAGTAGTGTCAAACTTTCCTCCCGTAAAGATGACGGTCGCACGGTCTCCTCTTGGTTGGATTTAGCGATAGGCAAGTCGTTGTAGAGGGATTTTTTTTTTGAATAACCGCGAAACCTCAAAAGCACCATCGCCGATTATACAACATTTGAACAACAATTAAAAGTATTGTACCTCTGCACATTTGAACAGACAATGGATATCGAAAACTGAATAGCTAAGATATTAAAGCTTGATTCGAACAAAGTATTTATTGTTTCAACTTGACTGAATTTAAATTTGAACAAAAATAGTACTTACCTATCATCGTTAAAATACGCATTTCGGAGTAGGTAATAATTCCTTAAGACTTTTATGTGAATAAGGAAATGTTTTTATTATTATTGTCTGCGAATAAGCGTAAATTTAAGTAAGTTTGGTATCCACTAAAATATTTTCCCCTAACATCTATAACCACCATTGTGCTCAAAGTAAATTTTCATATTTTCGAAGAATACTTTTTTGGCATAATCGAATCAAAATTTTCAAATCTTCGCCTATCAGTTATGACTTTGAACATGTTTGATTTATGTATTTTTTTAGGTGCCTGTAACTCGTAAATACAAATCTATGCATATCACTTGAGATAATAAAATGTATAGACAAGTAGAAATAATTGTAAAAACTTTTTGAATAAATGAATCTTGAAAATAATTTAAAAACGGGCGAAACTCCTATGTCGGGTGAGATACAGGGATGGGTCATGGGTGGATAATATTTCAGTATGACAGTATTAGCCTTTCAAATGTGAAACCAATGTAGGTTCTATTGTCTATAGCTCTCAAAACAACGATTCTGAGTGGAAGAGGTCGAAAGGATGGTGGATCAGATTATATTTCTAAAGATATAAGATGGTCGATATAGTAGTAAAGCCAATAAAATAAGTTTTTTTTAATAACTAATATTGGGTAACTATAATTCGTTGAAATACCCTATTTCGTCAACATTTAATTTTCTAATGCTTGGACAATTTGTTTGCGACTTTCCGGTAAAAAATTATTTATTTCCTACAAAGAAAATTATGAAAACTCTAGCATCCATGAAATGTAATATCAATAAATGAAACATACATCAATAAATATAAACAAATCGATTTTTGATATCAGTTAAAGTTTTTTGCAATTTTTTCTCATTTAATAAGAAAACTGTTGAGAAATTCAAAAAATGTCCTCCTCTAAGTAATATCTGGACACCATTTCGTTTCAAAATTTCTTATGATCGTGATGATTCGAGCACTCCATTCTGGTCGAAATTGTGTGCAAAGAAGAAAAAACACATCATGATAAGACCTGCAAGAACCACACAACTCTCTTCACTCAGAATCTAAAATATTTATTTGTAAAGGTAACAATCAAAAAACGCAGGTGTTCTTTCTCCAAATCTACCTATCAACTTCGCACAGCCTTAAACAAAATATGTATTGACATCCTCCTAAAGCATAGATTTTTTTTCTTTCATATATGTATCTAAAATATTATATACACATTTTCTTTTATAAAATTGAATTTATTTTATTTAGTCCATAGTCATTATACTAACATAGGTAAATAATTAAAATGGCATTTATACATTTTATTAAATAATTTAG
Source organism: Periphyllus acericola (assembly GCA_949715065.1). NCBI lineage: Eukaryota > Metazoa > Arthropoda > Insecta > Hemiptera > Aphididae > Periphyllus > Periphyllus acericola. Next base: position 2,069,965 of record OX454271.1, read on the forward strand.
GTTTTGTTTAAAATAGAATAATGCTCAAATATTTTTAACTGAACATTTGAAATGTTTTTTAAAATCACAAAATCAGTTAACTTACATATTTCAATATTAAAATAAAACTTTAAAAATGATAAATTTACAGTTTATGTTATCAAGAGAAGAAAATTCTAATTTCTAGTCACACCCATGAATTATGATCAATGCAAAACAATATCTTAAACATTAAAATATCACAGCCACATTTTTATTAACTAATAAATAATTTAATTGTACATGAAAAAAATTTGTATTCAAATGTATTATTGAAATAATGGCCACAAATTATCACAAGATTAAAAGTAATTAGGGAGAGCACTAAAATACTAGTTTTAATAAGTAATAACCTATTATTTATATTAACTAAATCTAAGTATATTACAATAGAACATTTATTATAAATTAGTAATTACATTATATTTTTTTAACATTGTTCATTTTAATTTCATACAACAAAAATAAATTATTACAGTCAGACTAAATACACTAGTAACAAATAAAAATAAGTATTTTACAAAATATAATAATAATAAATAATACAATAAATAGTATTGATAAAATATTGCAGAAATAGTATGTAGTATCAATTATCATTGATCTTATTACTATTTATATAATAAAATCAATGGTACTATTATACATAGTATATAAGAAATAAAGTAGGTATAAAATATTTGTATTTAAAATTATAACGTTCTATTAATTCTACTAGGTTTAGAACAAATATTTACCAAATATATTTATTTTTTTAAAAAAATTAGGGCAAATTAATATACAAAGTCAAAAAATGTCACATTGTGTTTTAAGATATAATGACTTAAATGTATAGAATTATAAATTATATACATTGTGTACTTTAACTTCAGTGAGCACATGAGACTTACAAAAAAAAAGGAAAAAAGATGTGATTAAATACAATTTTAAAATCAATGTATTTAACTTTGTCCGCTTATAAACAAACAATTTTCAAAAAAGGTACTGTAAATTACATAAATACCTTGCATTTTAAATTCAAATTTATAAAACCAATGTAATTTTAAACTTGGACACTATTTTTATTATCGTTTATTGGAAGTATATTTTTTGCAATAGGATGCTTAGCATAAATTACCACAGAACATGAAACAATTACTACAGCTATCACAGTTACCAAAGTAATAGGGTAACCCAAAAGTACCCATGAAAGTATTGCAATCAGGACTAGTTCAATGGCAGTTGCAAAAACTTTCATAATTGAATTTAAAGTATGTAGCAGTAAACTAGTTACTACGCCATATACAGCACTGTTTAATACTATTAACATAACCTAAACAAAAAAATAACAAAATGTTATATCAAACTTATATGAAAAAAAAATTTCATTTTATTTACCAGATAACTTTTAAAAATGTCTGTTAGAGAGTTATCGCTATTGTTCTCGTTCATTTTAAATATTATCCACAAAATTAAATTACAAAGTATTGAATCTGCATACATATATATGTTCTGTAAGTACACATTTACCTTTATACCTTGACCTTTTTTAAGTAGGTATTCATTGTAAACACCAGCTAAACAGGAACATAGTATTTGAGTTAATATAAGCAATATACTAGTAAGATATCCCAATGATTGTTGTTGCATATTGACATCCATTTTCAACTCCTTTATCATACATCCAATTGTTAAAAGGATTAAAGAAAACCATTGCATTTTGCTAAGATTCTTTTTAAACAACCACTGATAAACAATACCAGTCAGTAATACTCGTAGTTGGAGGAAAATGAAATATGTAGTTGGATCAAATAATGATAGATTTACAAATGCCAAATAATTATAAAGACAGTATAAAATTGAAGGCACCATGTATAAAAAGAGTACTAAAAATAAAAAAATAGATTGGCATTTATACAATTGATTAAAATATAATTATTATAATAATGTAGATACTTACCAAAATAATTTTCTCGGGTCTGATCGATTATGCTTCGTAAAGGATTTCTATAGAAAACAAATGATATAATTTATTAAAAGAAATCATTTTTATGCACTCTTTTATAAACATGTAAGGGTTTTATTAATATTCCAATTATAGCTTTGTGTATATAAAGTATATGAAGTACTATTCAAAAATTCACTTACTCATTCCAAAATAAAAGAAAGGATATAAGAAGCTTCATAACTTCAGTTGAAATAATAACTGAAATAACATTATAACTATAAACGCCATTTTCTTGAGATAATTTTATCAATAATCCTGCAAAATAAATAATATTTATAGTTATTTTCTATGTTAAAAACCATAAGAGTTAAAAATTAGTTGGAAATATTTAAAAAATTAAATTTTACCATGGCTCATCGAGAGTACTATGTACAAGACAAATATGACAAAAGACTTCTTGGTAGGAAACAAACCCGTCCAACTGTTGAAATGGCACAAGGACATTGTTACTTAAAGACTAGATGACTTTGGAAATTATCCAATTCGTGTTCAATGTGTGTGGAACCCTGGAGTCTAAGAAAACATGTGTGAAAATTAAACCAACAATGAACCCAAACGTATCGTACCGTTAGAACAGAATAAGAATAAGTATACTAGTGGTCTACACCACTAAACACTGGCCACTAGTATACTAAAAAACTAGGATACTACATTTTTTTTTTGTTTTTAAATAAACTCATATAAAACGATTAACATATAAGTTTTACCGGAAGGCGGAAATACTATCTCTGTGTACATTGATATCGCAGTCAAATATACAACTAGCGAAGCCAATCAACTTCTCTAGTGATTACGACGATTTTTTACTATCGTAAACGCTGTGCTCGGTTTAAAATTTATAGCCGTGAGAGTATAATGAATTTCCAATTACATAGTTGTGTCAAGTCAACACTTAACATTCGAGTAGTCAAGACGATCTTGAGAGTTCAACCTGAGATTATCGACGAGTATTTATAATCAAATGGTTTTTGAATAACTCAACAGATGGCGCGGTATTACATTATATTATTATCTTTATATTTTTGAATACGCAATATTATTTTTTTAATTTTTTTATGTTCAGGTTTAATTTAAAAACTTTTATTATGAACATAGTATAAAATCTTCTTTAGACTAAATTAGACATGTAAATAAGAATGTTTGTTTGTGCATCTGCTATAAATTAAGAAACTACAAGAGACTGGACCACAAACTAAGGTCTATCATAGTCTGTGGACTGGACTAATTATTTACATGTGGTATAATTTTCTTAAAATGATACGCGTTGTCCACATTCCGGAGAAGGCTTAAAATTTAAATACCAAGCTTATCAATAGGAATTCTTGATCTGAGTTGAAATATGTAATAATATACCTGATGAGTAGTTTTCCCAGTCTTTATCTGAATACAGATATATATACATCCACCAACCTACTACCTGTTAATTAAATCATACCTAACCGACCGCCACTTTCAAGTCAGGTTTGGGTCATATTTCTCAAACTTTACAAAAATAAATGCAGGTGTCCCTCAGGGTGGTGTACTGTCACATGTAACATATATGCCGCTGATCAACCTACCTATCTAAACACAATAGTAGCTGAGTTTGCGGACGACAAAACAATCATAGCAATTAATGAAGACCGAATTTCTGCTTCCCTAAATCTTCAACATAATTTTAACTTAATGACGAATTGGTACGATAAATGGACAGTTAAAGTTCATCAATTAAAATCGCTACATACTACCTTTACACTTAGACTTGCCCCTTGTCCCGAAGTCTCCTCAGATGATATATCTATCCCTTCATCCCAATCGGTAAAGTACCTAGGAAAAACCATAGATCGTCGCCTCACTTGGGCTTTACACGTAAGGGAAAAGAAACTCGCCTTAAACGCACGTCATCGGCAGCTTAAAACATTATTAACCAATAAACATACTAAATTAAATATCAAGCTGCTCATTTACAAATCCTTTAATAAAGCCTATGTGGATATATGGACTCCAACTCTGGGGCAATGCCAAGAAGTCGAATCTCAATAAAATACAAATCATTCGCTCCATCACCGATGCCCGATATTATGTTTCAATTTTTTCTATCCACTCTGACTTAAAAATTAAAACTATACACATAGAAGCCAAATCATTCTAAAGCGTTTCTTCCATAAACTACCCTCTCACCCAAACCCTCTTATTTCCGGACTAGCCACTCACACGATTCCTGGAAATCCACCACGGCAACTAAAAAGAAACTGGTGTAGAGACATACTTAATGATTAACTAATAAAATTTAAATATGAGATCCATTTATAAATAAACAAAAATAAGTGCGATCACTGGATGGTTTCTTCCCTCACACTTTACATGTAAAATTGCTTGTAGCACATATTCTTATTATGCCTGGGCATAGATTGTATATTTCAAATAGAAATAAAAAAAAAAAATTCTGAAACGAGGTTTCATCATGATGTGTGTGTGTTTTTTTTGTGTTCTTGAGTACACAATTTTGACCAGAAGGATTTCTCCTATGTATACTGGGTACTTTTCTGAAAGAAAATTTTGGCTAGATGGAACTTTGAGGAGGGTAATTTTTTAATTTCTCAACAGTTTTCCGAATAATTGAGAAAAACATAGAAAAATTGCAAAAAACTAACTTCAAAAGAAATCGAGAATCAAACCCTGCAACCGTCTACTATTTTCATCATGAAGACATGAACTATCTATCTCACTTGTTTATTTTTTATGGATACAAGATTTTTCCTAAAATTTTCTTTATTTGGTTGTTATTCAATAAATATTAATAGTAGCTAATTAAAACATATATTTATTATCGATATTTTCCTTTAGTAGAAATCTCTTATATTTTAATCTTTTTTTTTATATAAAAGTTATGCTATATTAAATAGTTCAACCTACCGTATTAAGAAATTTAGTTCTTCTATTAAATCGACCATCTTTAGATGTATGAACTGATCCAACCGACCATTTTCACTCTGAATCGTTTTTTTTAAGAGAAATTGGTTTAAAGTTTAAAATGTATCTCACCCGACCATGGAGTTTCACACAACTTAGGAGTTTCGGCCGTTTTTTTTATTATTTTTTGTATTAATATCTCATTACTCTCATCATGCAGTAAGAAAGTTTTGGACTTTGGAAATGGGAGGCGATCGCGGTGGAGCTTCCTTTGAATTCTGGGGCACCGATGTTCGGCATCGCCATCCGCCCCAGTTTTTGCGCCACTGGCTGCACCGATGGCCTGTACGTTACAGTTAAGAATACCAATGTAAATAGGTTTTTTTTAATTTGTCTGATAACAGGTAAAATATTCAGTAGGTGTTCACATTATAATATACTCATTTGAATTCGTTAAATTATTAAATACAGTGTGTTCAACGATAAAGGTAACACGGAATATTTTGAACGCATGACCTTGTAAGCAATTCGGGTTTTTTGTAATGCGTAAAGGACATAAAATTACATTTATTTTTGATAAATCTTGATTTTTTTAAAAAAATTCTGCGCATGCGCAACAAAATATTTTTTTTTTAAATGGCACCTCCCATTTTTGAGTTCAGATTTGAATTATGTGCATTTTTTCAAGCAACTTTGACCTTTAAAGTTTTGCTCTATCTTCAAAATTGACTGATTGAGAATGAGTCGATTTATAACATTTGTATTTATCGTATTTTTCAATAGTCTACTTAGAGTTTTAAAATTTATAAGTGATTTCGTATAAATTTTTCTTAAATTTTTTCTTGAATTTTTAAGCGCAGAATTTTTTTTAAAAAAATCAAGATTTATCAAAAATAAATGTAATTTTATGTCCTTTACGCATACAAAGAACCCGAATTGCATACAAGGTCATGCGTTCAAAATATTCCGTTTTACCTTTATCGTTGAACACACTGTATATAAATCATATGCCACTGAATGAAATGTATACACTACGAAAAATAAAAAACTGCCCGACAAAAAAACATCGGCCTATTTATATGTTGTCATTCCCATTAAAAAATGTAGGCAGCACCCCCGACTATTCAGTAATTTAGTATACTTACATTATGTTGATAACGATTTGTTGTGTCAACAGCCTCTCATCCTATTTTTAATCCTGGACTCTCGATTTGTTTCACTGCCTACATCCGTCGCCGTCGTCTCAATAAAATAATGTAATACAAATTGTATGGGTAATAATAACCTGAATAATAAATGGTGAATTCTCATCCACGCTTGAGTTCGCAGTGCACAGATCTCTATTTGTTAAGTGGCTTATAAAATTTGAACCAATTATAACTATTATAATAGGTCCTTTTATACATTGTATAAGCAGATGATTGGTATGGTCAATGGTCATATTAAAAGTATATTAAACATAAATTAATAAATTCCGCTTTCATTATAAAAATGACACGTTAATATCTTTATCTGACTTGTATTTACATCGTATATTAAAATGATTATAAAAATAATAAACATAAATTATAATGGCTTGAGTATTACCATTGATTATAAATACTAGTATTTATAATCAATGGTATTACGTATAAAATATTGCTGTAAATTTGATTAAATTACTATCGGGTATATTATTTTCACTATTTTTCAATTGTTGATTATGGCAATAATATAATCAGTAAAATAAATATCTCATTCTCAATGTATAATAAGAGTGCATAAAAACAAATTCAAAAAAAGGCTCTGGCCTCTGGCCTCAGTCATTCAACTTCGGTAAGCATAGTCAAATGTGTCGAATTTAATTCGATTTTTTTCACATACTCTGATACTCAAGAAATTTTAAATGTATCATAATATTCATGTTGTTTAATTCATAAAAAAAAATTCGTATTTTAATTATTTAACTGTAACTTCATGTGGAAGATAGTGGATAGATAATAAGTATAGTTTTTTCCGTATAATTAATTCTTATAATCTTGCAGTTGAGATCTTCGTCTCGGAGACAGTGGGAATTTAAGAAAGATGTCACACATCAGTCGTCAGAATAACAGATATACTATAAATCATTGATCATTGTGTACAATTATAAACTACAATCTATAATATATATATATAGATATGTATACGTGTTAAGTTGATATTATATTGTATAATATAAGCAGTATAATTGACTGGTGTACGACTGTATGAGTACCTATAAATTATAATTGGACAACCAATTTGTTGGTTATACATTTATAATCATAACTATTATAATTTATAAGACATAAGTTAAACACAACTTATAATTTATGCTATTTCATTTTGTTGATTTACATTTTATATATTTGGCATAAGTAAAACAATTATTTTTAAATTAATTTCAAAATTTCGATTGATAAACATAATATTGTTGTTAATAATATTATAAATTATAATAACGTTGCACATTTTTTTAATAATACAAATATACATATACATAATAATATACATTCAAACTAATGCTCCGTTTCTAAGTTAAACATTATGAGAGATTATTATATCACTTTTTCGACCGTTTTACTGCTATATTTCAGTGAATATTAAAAGGTGCTGAAATCTGGACTCTACAATATTACACCTCTTGTAGGTTTTAATTATTTTAATATAGAAAAACTTCCTTATATCTCACATGACGTGATAGGTGGATTTGCAATTTGTAAATATGCGAAAAAGCTTAAAAATATTTAGAAAAATATCTCATACATTGTTTTGAATACTCCAATATACGTACTCTAAATCCATTTTTACAGTATCTAAAAATTAAGTAATCTGTATTTGCTTTACTGTTGGAAGTGAAACCGGACGCATTCACTCATAATATTTGTATGATATTTTATAACCTGTGGTTATATTTACAGGATGTCCCACCGAGATTCACACACAGCAATATCTCCTGTGTTAAAAGTGATAATCAAATTCTGTTCTTTTATGAAAATCTCTGGACAAAGGAAATTTAACCAACAATAGTTTGGTAAATATAAGTGTATTATTAAAAAAGTAAAAAAAATAATATTTTATCTTATAATTTGTATACATTTTGAAGATGGCCATATTATAGAGCTTATTTTCTGAAAATGTTGACGGTTATAATATACAAGTTATAGAAGAAAAAAGTTAATTTTGTACATCTTTAATAATACACTTATATTTATTATTTACCAAACTGTTTAGTCAACAAAATTGCCTTTGCCCAGAGATGCTCATAACAGAATTTGAATATCTCTAACACGGGAGACATATCTCTTTGTAAATCCTGGTGGGACACCTTGTATAATTTCCATGAATGTTAATTATTATGCAATAGTATATTTAAGCGAGATAAGATATTTACTTCTAAAATCATAATTATTTACAGTATGACATACGTATACCTATATAATATATCTTATACTCTATACGTAGTTAGTGCCAATGGAAATATAACTTCATAACTTGTCTTTGTATTTTGAATCCTCTTATCTTATCTGTACAACGCACACAAACGTTTTATTCTTTGCTCTCACATAGAGCTATAATATGTTTTTACTGTTACTGCAGTTTAGTTGGTTTATATCACTTAATCAGTGTTATTATAATTTATGGGTACTCATAATCAATTTCCAATGTAGTACAGTGATACTACAGCTATTAGCTAATATAGTTTGGTTTTCGTTCTAAACTCTAATATCATTCTTAATTCGGTCAGAAATTCAATATCGTATTACACATTAGCAATAAGTACAATAATATTAATCTTATACTTGGTGAAGCATCGATTTGTCAAAAACCTAATCGATTTTATAGTTAGATGTAAGTAGGCAATAGGCATCAGTGCATTTATAGTTTATTTATTTTATTCGAATTTTACTTAAAATTTATTAGAGTTATGACTCAAAATAATCAAAATGCCGTTTCTCCAAAGAGTACAAATACGTCTTCGAGAAATGACAAATTAGGAGTATTTGCAGCTGTACTACTTTCTGGAATGGTTATTGCTGCATTTGTAGGATATTATTTAGTGTTAGGAGAAGAATCGCGGAAAAAAAATTCTTTGCAACTCATAATTGCCGTAAGTGAAATCTACATCAATGATTGAATTATGTATTTTTTTTAAAAAAAAATTACATTCTTTTAGGTCTTTAGGCAAGGAGATCGAAGTCCGTTGAAATGGGAAACATATCCTAATGACCTGTATCCACCTACGAGTGAAGGTATTTGGCCAGATGGCCTTGGACAATTAACTAATGTGAGAAAATGATGTTTTATTTGCTTTCGTGGCGTTTCGTTATAGTTTGAATTTCTGAAAGGATATTTACTGGACATTTTTTTTCGGGGATAAAAACGACACAAAAGTTCATAATAACATTCCTCAACAACAACACGTATTCTGGTTCAATATTGTAAAATATAATTATATATTTAAATCATAAAAATGTATCAGACATTTCGGAGGGGGGGACTGAAGCCTTTGTAGCAGTATATCCAGGGCATTGTTGTGGAATAACTATAATATAAATTGGGGAATACAGTTAATATTATATAATTTTACATAATTTATTTAAACTACAAGGGACTGTGGAAAAAAGTATCCTAGTTGGAGCCAACAAAAGTATAACTTTCATTTAGTTCTAAAAACTTAATGATTTATTTACAAATTCAAATTCTTGAAATATAATTCTACTGTTCATAATATCTATAAAATTGTTATCGTGATATATTATTGTTTGCCGATTTTTCCGTCTCCTTCGAAATGCCAATGGATAAAATAAGAAAATAAACTTACTTACAAACTTAATAAAAGTCACGTTCAAAATTAATTATTTATAATTTTTTATTAATAATTTTAATTCAAAATCAATTTAAGTTGTACGTAAGAAGTATAGTGTATTAGGTTATACGATAAAATATTTCAAAATATAATTTGAGTATTTCAAAAATAAACACTGTTGTTTGTTCTTTTTTTGGCTCAAAATTAATATTATAATTTTAAGTAAATAATAACATGTATCCTGTAAAACGGAATTATAGATATTTTATTCATTTAATCAAACCTGGTATTAATTTTAATTATTTAAAGGCAGGTAAATTAAAGGCCTATGAATTTGGAAAACGTTTTCGAAACCGTTACACAAAATTTCTTCCACTTACTGACAAATATGGTTTTATTTCGGTACATAGTACAGATACCGATCGTACAGAAATGACAGCATCAGCATTCTTAGCAGGAGCATTTCCACCATCTGGTAAACAGATTTGGAACAATAATTTACCGTGGATGCCAATACCAATCTATTCAATATCTCCAGATAAAGATAATGTATATTTTCATTTTAGATTATAAACATAAACTAAACAATTGTTAGTTTAAGTATTGATTATGGAATACATTTTTATTTATTATGAATTAATTAATATTTATTTATATGTTTATTCTATAATCAATGGTTGAAAATATAATGTATTTAATGTACTTAAAAAAAAAAAATTCAGATTATTGAAACGTAAAAAAATTATAATCAGGTGTATAAATTGAAAAATAGCCAACGTGTGTGGTAAAATCTGTTTTTGTGGACTTTAATTCACTGGAAATCTATCTCAGCTAGAAATTTACCAAATTGTAAAAAGAGGAAAACTCTGGAAATTGTTTTTGTTTTTTTGTGATACCAGTTTTAATAAAATAGATTTCACTGAGTTTATTGATTTTAATGATGAACGACCTAAACGATTCAATTATTCTAAACAGTTTCTATTGAAATTAAAAAAAATCTATATATTATTTTATACATTCTATACACTTTGAAGATTAAAATACTTTTTAAGTAGGTAGTCAAAGTTTAATGTTTTTACTATCCACAATATCATTCGATTTAATATAAAATCAATAAAATGTAATATTGTTAAGAAATTGGCAAATTCTTCAATATCATAAGAAATACGAAGAGTTTTAATACAATTCACGCACACGTTTATAATGATAAATTAAATGTATTAATTTAATTATTTATATAAAATAAAATAATAATTTTTTTTTTGTTATTTCTAGATACTCAGAGTTACAAAACCTTGTCCTGCTTATGACAAAGAGTTTGAAATAGCAAAAAATGAAACAGAAAAACTTATGTTAATAAAATACGAACGATTCTTCAATTACGTATCTAATCACACGGGTATGGAAATAAAACATTTGGCAGACGTTGAAAATATATTCAATTCGCTTAACATTCAAGTAAATAGTGACATATGTCTTATTATAGTCGGTTACAATATTGTAATTTATTATATCATTATTCATTACTATAAAAAAAAAAATTAGCAGTCAACAAAATCTAAGCTAAATATAAGATGGGATCGCCCCACGTAGGTAGTAGGTACCCGTCAATATAAATACCTAGTCATAAATAAAATAAAACTTACAATTATTATCATCATTACTAAATACTAGGTATTTATATAATCTACCAACTGTACCAACTAATATATAATACAAATTATACTGCCTACTTTTAACTATATTAATTAAAATTTATGTAAAAAAGTTCTAATAATATATGTATATACCTAACTACATTAGTACATTATAACATACATATAAGTAGGTATATTTATTTGAAAAATATTAATAATTACATTTTTTAATTCTAGGGCTTCAAATTAAAATTTAAAGAATGTGTTTATTGTTGACATTTTTAATCGTTTTAAAAGAAAAACAATATCAGACTTCATAATAGCTATTCAATATCAAAATCTTAAATTAAATCTACCATTAAATTAAAAGAGGTTTATTTCTTCATTATTATTATCAATAAATAAAAATAATAATTTCCTTAATCAAATTATAATAGGTTTACAGTCGAAAAATAACAAACGGACAACCAAACATTTGAAGAATAAATTGATTAAACATAAACACTATTCTCATATATATTAGTTAATAATTAATATATGTATTTAAATATTTAATCATATATACTATACGTACATTGTATAGTGCATATTTGGGGTTAATATTTTATTTTTGGTATGCGGCAGTGGCGCAGTGCAGCACATTTATTTCACTACATTCTTGATTACTCATTTGTTATTACTTTATACATTTATTACGCTTTAAAAATATACAATACATAATAAATAATAATATTATGATTTTTTAGCAAAGAAATCATATGACTCTGCCATCATGGGTAAAAGTAAAGAATTATATAAGCCTTATGGAAGATATAGTTTTAGAATGGTCAATTACTTATTCAAAAACAGATCAAATGAAAAAATTACGGTCTGGTAAACTTATTGGAGATATAGTAAGAATTATGAGAGACAAAATGGACGAAAGATTGGATCCAAACAAAAAAATAGTTGCTTACTTTAGTCACGAGCAGACTTTAATAGATTTTTTACATACATTAGGAATGAAAAATCTTTTTAAGCCTAGTTATGGGGCAGCAGCTTTTGTTGAATTGCATAAAATCAGAGGAGAACACTACGTTAAAGTAAATATAACATTTCACTATTGGGATACGGGCAGGTTAAGTAAAGTTAAAAATTATGTTAAATATATGTACATGTCTTATCTTTTTAAGATTCTGTATACAAAATCCTACGACACTCCAGATCTTCTGTCTTTAGACATGGAAAGCCAAACGAGTTTTTTACCAACTTTAGAAGATTTCATAATAAAAACTGAAAATTATGTACCGAAAAATTGGGATAAAGAATGTCAACTCAAATAATTATTAATCATTTGATTGATATAATGCTTTAAATATTATATTATCATTTATATCTATATTGTACAAATATAACTGCTAATTACTAATTAGGTTTATTCAACAAATGTTATGCTATTTATAATAATTATCATACTACGTCTGTGATTTGTATGGTCGATATGAACTTTATAGTTTATATGACTTTATGAAGCTTTAAAATCCATCGGAGCTGTGCTACGTTTGTCCACAAGGGCGGATACAGATGTCCTGAACAGGGGGGGGGGTAATGTACATAAATAAAATTAATTAATAGGAATAGATATAGAAATTGTCTTATTATTAATCGACATAAAAATTAGTTAATTTGTGTACAGAAATCTGTAATACTGATGACAGAAATACTGGTGATGGGTCTTATTGAGTTAGAATGCTTTAAATATGAATTTTGAATGTAAAATGTCATTACAATTGAAATTAACACCTAATAAACCATATTAAAAAAGCATTTTGATCAACTTTTAAATCACTTTTTTTGTGAATGGGGGGCAATTGCCCCCCCCCCAATGTGTGTCTACAGATTTTAGGGTGTAAGAGTGTCCGTCAAATCACTTTTTCGAGCTCTTATACGCCCGATTCTCGATTACGGTGCAGTTATATTTTGGAACCCCATTCCCCATACTTATAATGTTTCTAGCCAACTTGAAAGATTTCAAAGAAAGTTTTCGTTCCTAGCTACGAGTAGCATATTCCAAGTGAGCGCCAAAATTATTCCCCGGTAGCTGTAATAAACTAAATTTATCTTCCTTAATCCTTGGTTAAGCGTAGACATTGGGAATTATGTTCTTGAAGTCTGGAATAATAAAATTTCTTTTGTCTTCATTTCACTATTATGTATGTGTTAAGTCTAAAGGTCCCTCGGTATCTTTGTAGGTCTGCTGCTAAGCTGCTCTCTTTTACGTTCCTTATTCCACCTCAAACTACATGTGTAATGGGTTTCTAAATTTCCGTCTTCATCATTATTCATGATTACCATTTACTTACCATTATTTATACTACTTGGCATTTGCTCTATTTAGTTTAAAGTTTAATATTGATTTATACACATTTATTTCTGTTTATAATTGATAGCCTAAAATCTAAATGATGTAGGTACGCTGTAAAAGACATAATCAAGGGCGCATGCCCGTAGGTATACTCGTACAGTCGTACATCACATAAATAAATAAATAATAAATATTAATGTACCTATGTTAACATTTAGAAAAAAAATGTTAGGTATCTATATATAAGATATTTTTCTGGTCTGCATTGGACTGTGACTGATACGATTTTAATATTTTAGCACAGAAATGAGAATTACAGAATGTTTATTAATTATTTGCAAAACATCCATATCTATAAATTTAGTCGGGTAAGCTTAAAAACAAGTGGTTTTAGGTCGAATTTTACTAATCACTAATCAGTAATCAGCTTACTTAATCCTTATATACCTATAATTATATTTCACTATACACTTTACAAGCCACTGATTTATGGCATTACCGAGAGGTATAATTAAGTAATTTATTCAACAATCGCTATTCGCTAATCATAATACGTTTAGGCTATAAGCTGTTATAATAAAGTATTTACGTTGGACTGTAATACTATAAATTACAATACATATAATTCGCCATATTAATAGAAGAACGACGGCCATCCGAACATAGAACATTGTTCAATATTTGATGTAAGAAGGCTTGTTTAATCTCTAATTTTCATTCGGAATTAATGTATTCATTATTCAATATTTATTTTCTAAACAGTGTTATGTACCTATCTGACGCACTAATCAATTAAACGATAAAACATTAAATACAGATAATACGTTCTTGAAAACATCATGTTTTACTAGATTACTTTTATTTATTTCTTACGAGTTAACGATTTTATATGTACTTGGAACAAGCGACTTGCTGTGCTTATAACTTGTTTACTGTACATCCAATTTAAGACTTAAGACATTTCAAAGAATATAATTATTAAATAAAATGATTTATTTTAGTTTAAAGTATATTATCTTATTAGTTATTGTTGTAAATGAGTGCATAACTAAAACTGTAAATCATGATAACTTACAGTTGAAATTTGTTTTTATTGTAAGTACCTATATTAATTATTTTCATATTTTTTTGTTTGGTTTTTATATTAAAATTATGGCTTAACTCCACAACAAATATTTATAGTATTTTCCTGAAAATACACCAAATTCGCAGTATTGTAGTACTTTTAAAAGTATTTAGAATACTTCTTAAATTATTTAAAATACATACTATTAATAATAGCATTGATTGTAAATTTATAATCAATGATAATAGTTTCTGTTTAACCATTTTTTAGTTATTTCTTACATGCACCAGCCACCAAGGTGATGTTTTAAGATAGTTACAAGCACAGAATAAAACAAAATAAATTATATATAAATAATGAATACCATAAAAATAAATTGGTTAAACATTAATATGATAAATTATCTTTATTTTTCTTAAATCCTAATATATAATAACTATATAGTAATAGTTTGTTATGTGTTGTCTCGTATAGTTGATGAGACACATGAATCGAGCACCATTAATCAAATATAAAAACAACACTAACAACATTATTTGGCCCCATGGTCTGGGGGAATTGACCGATCAGGGTATATGGAACGCATACCGTGCAGGCCAAGCATTACGTGAACGGTATCTTGGCTTTTTGCATCCGTTGCAGCGGTATACACCTAGTGAGATTGATGTATCTACAACAGATGTAGATCGGTGTTACCAAACTGCTGGGTACCTGTTGGCAGGTATGTATCCACCTAATGAAGAGCAGACATGGAACAAAGACCTAAAATGGCAACCTATACCAATTAAGACGAGCCTATCAAAAGACAACTATAAAGTAAGTGATCAAAACGTGTCAAAAATATAATTATACATCCAAATAGCAAATTATGTAGGATGTAGATGAAAGAGTTATAGTATTATAGTTGATAAAATTTGTAACATGACATTTAATAACATAGTCTATGTGATTATGGTATTTGTTTTTAGTAATTTTTCAATTCAAATTTGATAGTATAATTGGAAAAGATTGTGCAATATGAGTATATTAGGATTATGTCTCAAATTATCTACTTTTACTAAAAATTAGAATACTGTACATTTAAAGTAAGACAAGACAGCTTGAATTCTTCATACTTTTTAATATCTGTAGAAGTCCCCAGATTTGTTTAATATATTATTCACATCTGATATTCGCAAAACAACAAAACAATAATTGCAATGATACAACCATACTTGCTTCCAAAATAGATTCCATCATAACCTCATCTGCCCTTCAAAACCAACTTGACTTGTAAGTCACTTGTAGTCACTGAAATAGTCAATTAGATACACAATATGAGTACTATATTCGTATTGCAAATAGCAACTATCTATTTTAAACTTAAATTGATATTACTTATAATTTTAGATATTACAAATAAATGTAAGTTTCATAAAAGTATTAACACCTACAGTGGCACAAATCACCTTATTTTTTACTGGAATCAAACTTGGACAATAACTATCAACCTGTATACACCAATCATTATATTTCGATATACCTATAATTCAAAAAATATAACTTTTCTGGGCTTTGATGGGCAGATGTAATTGATAACAGCATATTATTTTTAAAAAATAATACACCCTCTCCTAAGTAGTAGGGTAACTTTACTGTAAAGCTGAAAATTATTTATTATTTCGAGAAATGTCAAAATATATGACACTAGACTCAGACAATAACTTCATAAATCATGAGTTATAACTTAATCATACATAATTACGTAAATACCTATTAGCTAAGAAGTACCTACCATTTACAGACCTATCACACTTTGAGGGGGGAAATGGTCCCCTCCCCCATGTTTTCAGAGATTTGCATAGTAAACACTTACAATTATACTTGATTTTATAGGGATATAGGGATATCAAAATTGTTTAAATAAATTTGTTCATTCAAATAATACATTAAAATTATAAACTTATTATAAGTCATGACTTAAAAACTACAGTAAAACACTTAATTATGAAATTAAAGGGACTAGTAAAAAAAAAAAAAATGTTTTAAAAAAATGAAGATAACCATAAAGTAATTTTTTCGATTTCTATTAAGACAATGAGATGTCAATAGTACTAATCAATGCTGTAATTAATAGTTTTTACTCAATTTTGAAACAAGATAAAATGTTAGTTTAGTCATGATCCAAGGCTGTGTCCAAAATATGCTATGGAATTACATGAAAAAGGTGAAAATGCAATGAAAAAAGAAAATATCAAAACATTTATTAGCTACTTGAAGAATCATACATCCAACCCATTAATTACAACTTCAGATTTATTGAAAGTAGCAGATGTTATTTGGACAGAAGTAAGTAGTTATTTTAAGTAGAAATATGGACAATTTAAATTCTTAATAATTATTTAATTATTAATTATCAAACTTTGGAATTGATTAACTAGTTTAAATTAGCATTTTTCATTATTATTATTAATTTATTTCTTTGAAAAGATAATAGGCCTCACTGAACAGATTTGTGTGGGCCCGATATATTTATTAAAAGGCAGTTGGTAAGTTCCCACATGAAATATAGCAGGTAACTGATTACATGTTAGTTATGACACAAATACTGGTATGGAAGTTCCAATACAAAATTAAAATATACAGATACGTAAGTTCTGACAGGAATAAAAATTCTACTATGAAATTTCCAATACGGTGATAAATATGATTATGTCAAAGGTTTGAGTTTTCATAGTAAGCCTCATACAATTTGATTATTATTATTATTATTATTTTATACTTCTATGAAATAGGTCCTATAATTACTAATATTCAATATTTATGTTCTACATTATATAATTTTTAATGAAACACAAAACTAAACTAATTATAACCATTCAAACTTAATTTAGGTTGTCAGTTCTAATAGTCTCAATAACGTAGGAATTTAAATTGGTAGTGATTTTCATTTGTACAGGAATTTATATACCGGTAGATATTTTGGTGTCGGAATTTGCTTCAGTATATTTTTTTTCGAGTCAGAACTTACGTATGCAAATCAATGGGTGAATTTTACCCGTATTATCTCTTGTGGGAACTTATATTTGCTCTATTGAATGGTATATTTATTTATGACATTTAATATAATTGTTTATGTAGCATATGGCAAACTATTTGATTCCTAATTGGGCGATTGAAAGGTATCAGGATATTGAGAACTTTCTTTTACTCAGTTTGACTGTATTAGTAGAAACCGATCAAATGAAACGTTTATTTTCTGGTATTTATACTATTTTTTTTTTGTTTGTTTTGAAAATGTTAATATAAACATATTTTTTATAGGCGAAATGTTGAACGATGTGTTAACACGGATGGAAGCATCAATAAAAAAGTCACCTGAAGCAAAAAAAATATATTTACATGTAGGCCATGATTCAACCATAGTACCTTTCCTTAAAACTCTAAATATAGAAAACATAACATATCCATTTTACGGGGCTTCAGTTGTAATGGAATTATATGCCACAGCTTCAAATGAAACAGTAGTAAAGGTAAAAATAATTAAACAACTAAAGTAGTATACTTATATAAGTTTATTTGTTTATTTATTTAAAAAAAATAGCTATTATACAACAGAGACTATGAATGGAAAGAATCAAACATTGAGTTAATTGAATTACCAGGTTGTCCACAGCCATGTCGACTAGAAGATTGGCGCACACTCACACAACAAATGATACCTCGTAATTTAAGTGAAGAATGTAAAGATTAATATTAAATATGAAACATAACTTACATTTAAAATGGAATCTGTTCTTTTAGTTATAATTTAAAATATTCAGTCGGTCTTAGAGATTGCTTCTAATCTTTCCAATAATTGAGGATGAGTATGATGCCAAGCTGAGTAGAGAGAGTCATAAACCGGAAATCCTAAGTTATCATTATGTAATCTGATTAATCCACTTTCAAGTTCTTTTGCTTTTCCAAGTTTTTTAGCAAATGCATCTGCTTGAAATTCAAGTTGTCTACTTAGTGTGGTCATAGCAAAAGATATAACAGTGTTATACGGAGAAAACACATATTGAAATATAATGGCTAGACCAATGATAACAGGATGTGTAGATTCATAAAATCCAAATGCACGATATAACATTGAATTGTCATACAACCATCCAAAAACAAATAGCATGACAAACAAATTGACCTGCATAAAAATTTAAAAATAAAATAAAAAATAAAAATAATATCAAAACAAAAATAATGCATTTTACCTGAGATATTATAATATAAAATAATACATGGTTTAATTTCCAATGACCAAGTTCATGTGCCAAAACTGCCAATATTTCATCATCATTCATTCCTTTTCCCTTTTCTTTAATTGAATCAACATTAGTATTTTCGTTTTCTTCTTCGGGTTTGTTATCATTTGTCACTTTGCTATCCTTCAATAACGTATCATACAATACAATTCGTTTGTTATTGAAAAATCCATAAAAGTAAGCATTGCTATGAGCTGACCGCTTTGATCCTAAAATCAAATTTTTGAATTAGTAATCAACCATTTTAACATTTAAAAATCAAAAAACCATAATTAATTCATAAAAATATTTTACCTTCGACAATATATATTTTGAATAGAGGAAAATTGACTTGTCTGGCAAGTTCTTCAATTTTAGTCTTCAATGGACCATCAGATAATGCTGTATATTTATCAAATAATGGAGCGATAAATTCTGGATATATTGTCATAATAAATAATGAAGTTACAACGGAAAACACCCACAACCATATAAAGAAAAAGCGTCCACCCCATTTTACAATACTGATTGCTGCTGCAGTAATTGGTAAAGCTATCACTTGAACCAATAAGAAATTCTTGATTTTGTCTTTAATAAAGAAACTAAAATTCTAATTTAAAAATAAAAATTATTAGACCTTCACATGTAAATTGAAAAATTGTAATTGGAAAAGTTACTTGTTTGTTAAAACCATGTTTTTCTTCAATAACAAAAGTGTTATATGCTGAGATTGGCAAAGCCATCAGTGTACCCATGGTATTCATAAACAAAATAAACACACAGCTAATCATGATTTCACTCTCTTTGTATCTAGTATCAGTCAAACAATATTTGCTAAGATTCCATAATAAGGTGAATCCATTCAAACAGATGAATCCCTAAACATTTAAAGTAGGAAATTATTATTGGAAGCATATTAGTTCATTTATTAAAACTATATTATTCTTTGTTACACATAATTTACTTAATTTCATTCTAGTTTTTAAAAATATGAACCTAAAATATTATACTTTATAAATAAATAACATTTGTATGTAATGTAAGTAATTAAGTTGAGATATGAAACGATATACGCAAAGTGAAAATAAAATAACTTGCATGGTAACAATCATTCTATTTAAGCTATAAACTGTTATATTTAATAGGTAAATTTGTTTAGTCTCAAAAAATAAACAAGATGCAGGGAATTCTAAAATTTGCTTAGCACTGCCTTGGGAGTTGCCCCTTGTTATTTAAAAACCTTTTGGTTATAAAATGACTGCCCTGCTTATCCAGAATTTCCGACAAGTAACGTAAAAAAGTAAAGTAATGTAATTTGATTTTTAGTTTTTACCAAACAATAAGAAATAACTAATAATATAAATTAAAGAAATTTACAGTTAATAATATCATATAAAGAAGGCAATCAATAAAATAATTAACTTGATGGGAGTATATACATTAATAAAATAATAAAAATTCAGTATGTGTAATTAATGTACATAAATATTGTATGTAACATTAATGTTAATTTTGTTTCTATTATATGTAACTACAAGGTATATTATATTGAATGAACAAATTATATTATCTAGGAACTCCTTTTACTAATAATGGAGATTTTATTTTATAATAAAGACTAAAAAAAAAAGATTTTATTTCAAATGTTTTTTACTTACAGTTGAAAATATCATATTAAACCATTCTCCAGCTATACTAAAACTATTTTTGTCAATACCATAAGACCTTGCTTTACGAAATGTTTCCACATCTAATGTACTAACTAATTTTGAAGGTATTGTTTCTGTTGTTTTATAGACTCTTCTCTAAAAAAAAAAAATTATATTTCATAAAATAATTATTGTTT
Source organism: Periphyllus acericola (assembly GCA_949715065.1). Classification (NCBI taxonomy): domain Eukaryota; kingdom Metazoa; phylum Arthropoda; class Insecta; order Hemiptera; family Aphididae; genus Periphyllus; species Periphyllus acericola. The sequence goes on from OX454271.1 coordinate 2,090,827, forward strand.
AACATTCATAAATATTAAAATTTGCATCACTCTTAATTTTATTTTCATAACAATGAAAATATACAATATTAATCAGTTTTATTTTATATAGAATAAACAATGTAATAACATATATTAATATTTGTACAATTTACAAATTAATTTCCTAATAAAAAAATTCATATATTTAATATCATACCTGTCTTAGTGTTAAGTACTGTTCCCATAAAAATTCAATCCAAGAAAAAGTTAAGACACCATAAAATACACAAAATTCAGGTATCATATTGAATTGATCAAATCAAATAAAAGTGAAGACAATATTAAATAGAATAGTATAAAATATCACAAAATAGTAAAATACGGGCAGACATTAAAAAAATCTAGATCCTAAACAGCCATTAGCTCAACAATTAAAATAATTAAATGTTGAAGAGCAAAAACACGGACGAAGCTTCGTAGACAGATAAAAAGATACAAAATTACAAACTAGTAAGTACTAAGTAGTAACTACAAACAATAATGAAACAAGCCGACAGGCGACAGCCGGATTATGACGAATTATCAGTATAATTTCAAGAGAATTTATGATATTTTATATCTCAACACTGACCACACTGTCTAAAAATAGTATTTCATATTTTTGCACGGTGATTAGAGATAAGGATATACCCACGATAAGAAGAATTATGTTATACTATATACATTGTTATACACATCGTGGATACTGAGTACACCAAACCACATTACCATTCACCACGGTGATCTTTCTACATCATGATCATACTAAAATTACCACGAACTATTAATATACATCTTAAACCGTGGACTAAGAAATACGTTAAGACATAAGTCCGGGAGATCCATTACGGAAAAGAACCGTCAACGGATTTCTATTTTCTGATATCAGTTATAATAATATTAATGCACGGTAATAATGTTTTGTAGCGTTGGTTAACCTGTACGGCAATGACGTAAATTGTGCGTTATAACCTGCTGCCTCCCTATATTAGCTGACAGTATATAAGGAGTCTTAGCACATGGTGAAACTTGGGTTTTTTTACGAGAAACCCCATGTACGCTGTTCGGTAGTTTGTATCGTTGGTCGTTCTGTTCATTTTCCTACTTACATTTATTCGCTTGGTCTACCGACTACTCTCAATAATTTTTACCAAAATCCAGCTGATACACACTACAAACATGTCTTTGTCACAATCGACTGTGGTGAGTACATTATATGGTCCGTCTTAGTGTGATAATTATTAAAATTAATCGACGGCAATTTAACCATATGCCACATAAGCAATAGGTAAAAAACCGAGACTCATATCATAATTTTCTCTTTCTTTCCAAATTACTTGGCCAAAACCAACTATTTTGCTAGTATATTGGGGAAAAGTATTTAAGAGTTTGTCCAGTTTAATTGGTACCTAGGTACTGTTGTCTGAAGGTTATTACTTATTTTTGTAGGTCAATAAATTAAATTTCCTTCCATATTGTTTCGTTGTGGTGATTTTGTGACTATAAAATAGTATATATTGAACCTTTTTAATTATTGCATTTGTGTTTTTTGATATTAGAATATAATTAATTTAGTTAACTTACCCATTTTGTCCTGGAGGTTATTCTATTATCTTCTGTATGTAGCATATTTCAATTGATCAAATTATCATAAGTTTAAAATTAGTTTTTAAAATCATGATATATTTTATATATTGTTATTATAAATAAGGCTTTTATTACTTGACATCGTCAATTTAAAACTAATGAAAGTAATAGAATATAGAACACATTAAATTATATGTATTTGGTTTTTAGTACCTAGTTAAAGAATAAATATTGAGATTGTTGAAATCTGTGTAACATTTCTGTTTACTAAATAAGTTATTTATTACACATAGTTTATTATTAGTTTAAAAATTGTGGGTACCTCTGTTCTCATGTCATTTTGGGCAATTATAAATATAATATATAAATAAATAAATTATTCCTTATAATCACTGTCATTTACATTGGCCAGAAAGAGCCTAAAGTTGTTTGTCTAGTGGAAAACTAAAAACTATAGTATAGGATGTATTTCTTTATCAATCTTCTCTAGTACTATATTCAAGATGGGTGATGGTATATCTCAATCCTGTTATTCTGATCAGTTTCAAAGCTCAATTTGCTGTTTTCACTTTTATCCTAGTATATTTTAGCTTTGGTTGGATTGTGATTATGAATTAGATTCTTGATTTCAAAACGTTAATTATGAATTAGGTTAGACATAACAATTTTAATTTTTTATTAAATAAAGATGTAACTATAGATGCAACTTTAGTCTTGACTCAAGTATAAACATTTTATATCCATTTTTCATTTTAAGAATGTGATTTAATTATTATATTTTGCATTTAATGTTCTTCACTTTTTATTATAAGTAATTTATTTAAAATCATTAATATCATAATATCATAGGTATTAGACAAATATTATTTTGATTGTTTTCAAAGTTTAATTAAAGAAATTTAGAAAATAATTTAGGAAATAGTTTAGAAAATATTTAACTTGTTTTTTAACTATGCCATTATTCAATTACTGTTTTGGTGATTTGAACTCCTTATATTTTAACCAAAAATGTAGTTGGTATTTTTTTAATAATTGTTTCAGATGAAATTATACCAAACAGTAATCGAAGATACTATAAATAGCTCTCGAGATTTTTTTGCGGAAGAAGGTATTGATGATCAAATTTTAATGGAGTTACGACAGTCATGGGAATCTAAAGTGATGGCTAGCAAAGCAGTTGATGCACCACCTCCTCAAGAGCTTACTCAGCTTCCTAAGACTGTTCCTCCAAATGTCGTTAAGCAAAATAAGAACCAATATACTCCTACAATAGTCAGTGAGTATATATTAGTATTTTGATGTTTATATTCTTCATGATATTAATTTTTAATTTGTTATGGTTTTCATATCAGAAAATTGGTATAGTTTTATTATAAATTAAAATAATTTTTTTTAGATAATAGCGTTCATCAATTAAAAATGGTGCAGCAACAGAAAATACAGCAACAGCAACAGCAACAACAACAGCAACAACAACAGCAACAACAACCACAACAACCCCAACCACAACCACAACAGAACTCTATAGTTTTACCTGCAGATTATGCAAATAAATATGTACCGATTCAAATAACTTTACCAGCACAGGCTGGGTCCCAAGAATCGGGTTCTAGAGTTCTTTCTATTCAAGTTCCAAGCTCTGCCATACAAGGTTAATTATATATTTAGTTTGATTTTTTTGTTAACTATTTTTGTGTTAGAAAGCCACCCTTTGCCCCTGGTGACGGTTTCTTCTCTGAAGCAGTTGTCTTGCCTGAAAAGTAAAACTACTGGCGACCAGGTTCGAACTGACGATTGTGACAATTAGACACAGTCGCTTGGTCAAGGCACTTCCTTATTACTATTTATTATGTTATTATTTTCTTAAAACTGTTACTGTTCTTTGTTTATAGGTAATATGTTACAGAGTATTCTTAGTGGTCCAGTCATAACTAACAGTATGGCACTACCTACACATCTAGCTACATCACTTTTACAACAGCATGTAAATAGTGTTCTTTCTGCTCAGACAATTTCAGGTAGGATGATTTATTTTATTGAAGTTCATTAATTAATCTTAATATTTTGAAATTACTAGGGACTCAACCCGGTTTTATACAACAACAACAACAGCAGCAGCAGCAGCAACAACAACAACAACAACAGCAGCAGCAGCAGCAGCAACAACTACAACAAAATAACCAAGCATTTATTAGTGGAAATGGAACTGGTGGTGTTAAAAGAACTATTGCTCAAATTGATGGAGCTAATGATTCTTCTACCTCAGATGATGATGATGATGATGATGATGATATTGATGATGAAATTGGTGATAATGATGATGATGATGATGAAGATGAAGACAAAGAACAAAATAGTGCTTCCGATGCTGTAAGTATTGGTTGAAAAAATAATCAAACAAGTTATTTTCTTGTTATTTTATACTCTTAAGAGTTTTTTCAGCCTATACTATAGTCTATAGGGTTATTTTTTAGACGTCCTCACACCCATTTTGTTCGTAAAAATGCTTTAATTTGAATTCTTTTTCAATGTTTAAGATCCCATAAAAGCTGTGTTTTCCACAATGGTTTTTTAATGCCGCCTTAAGTATGTCCTGTAACAAATACAAACTTTTGTTTAGATAGAATAATTCAAACACTATTCGTTCGAATTTTGACAGAAAAAAGACTCCAATGAAATGCCCTAGTGAAAATGGGGTGTTCCCTATTGAAAAACAAGACTATCTCCTTAAGACATATAGGTAGCATGTAAAAAAAAATACTGTAGAAAACATAGCTATTATGGTAACTTGAACATAAAAAAAAATTTTAAAAACATATTTACTGCCAAATAAGGGGGTGACCACGTCTAAAATATCATCCTATATATCTCAATATTTGGCCTTTTACTACTATTTTACACTTGTGCTCATATTCTATCCAAGTTTTATGCCATTATTTATTTCCTCCAGCTATTTCTTCATAGGTCTTTCTCAAAGTTACTTCCTTAATGGATTTCAAATCAATTCTGCTTGTTTCAACCTTATTTGCATCATGAGTCCCAGCCCTTGAGTCATTTGTCTTCTTTTATAGCTAGTGGCTGGAGCTGTTTTAATTTATCTATGATATTTCTTATATTTTTTTGCACTTCCTGACCTATTGGCTATTATCATAAAGTGCCTTATGTATTGCCTTCTATTTTTTATTTTTAAAGATTCTTGTTGAAATCAAAAATTATATATAATGTAATCTGTGTTAAAATGTAGTATTACTGATTGTTAATTATTGTTTCTAGGAACCCTTAAATTCTGGTGATGATGTGAGTGACGTTGATAATGGTGATTTGTTTGATACTGATAATGTTATTGTGTGCCAATATGATAAGGTAAATTAAAAGATAAATGATCTAAATAAAAATTACAAATAGCTTATGAATGTTTAAAACGTCTCACTATTTAAAGTTATAAATCATAGGTATATTATTATTAATTTATTAAGTATGAAGTATAAATTATTTAGTTTTATTTTAATTTTTTTATACTGACAAACTGAAAATCGTATATACAAAATGCATTTTATTTATAGATCACTCGGAGCAGGAATAAATGGAAGCTTTATTTCAAAGACGGTATTATGAGCTTAAATGGTTATGATTATGTATTCCAAAAAGCAACTGGTGATGCTGAATGGTAAAAAGGGTACATATGATATAGTTACAATAAATGTTAACTATTGTTTAATTACTTGTATTAAATTAATTATTCTCAATTTTTTTGATGTACAAAACTACTAAATAAATTTTAAGTTTTTCGCAAAATTTAATAATTTTCATCTATTTATATTTTAATTTTTGATGTGTGAAGGTAATATTTATTCAATTCTATTAAAGCCTCCTGCCAGTATAGATAGGTATGTTGTATGTAACATATTCATATTATTATCTTCACTGGAAATGATATCAGGTTATCTATATTATAACTAGATTATAGAAATATGTAACTATTATTTTTCCTAAATAACATTTATTTTATTATTTTGTCTATAGATTTACATTTTAAAGTTAATAACAGTCAATAATATTATAAATGGTAGTATGTTTAAATAGTATAAACTGCAACAAAAGACTGTTTTCAGAATAAATTATTACATGATTATTGTAAAATTTACTATAGTACAATCATTATTCTGATTTTTATTTTCACTGTTTTTAAAAATAATTAAACTGATAATTAGGAGGGTAAATTGAATAACAAGCTTAAATTAAAGTGTTTTCCAAGACACAAAAAAGGTGCCAACATTAATTATTTAACTACTAAGTTTTAACTTGAACTAAATGTCAGAAAATAGACTGGAAACTGAAAATAATAGTAGATTCACTTATGAGTTATGAAATAACTCAGTATTTGCCACTACACAAAAAATTAATTTTTACATGAAAATATAAAATAATTATAAATTATTAATAACATTAAATAATTGTTATGTATGATATGGAGAAGTTATTCAAATTTTATAAAATGTCGAATATATTTTATTATACTCTTTTATTATTATAATCTAGTTTTGGATATATTTCTGTATTTAATATTTTTATTCACTTTAATTCTAATGAAGTTTTCAAATTTACAAATTGGAATTTTATTTTATTGTATAATGTATTTAAAAAAATGTCATGTTTATATATTATACTAAGGTTTTAAAATATGTTTTAAATCATTAATTCATTTCAATATGCATAAATGTTTTGTAGATAAAATATGGAATAAATTTTTTGGCGTGTTTAAAAACTTTTGTTGTTAATTACATGTAACTAATTAAACTTTCATTTTGCCTGTGAATATTTCATTTGATTGTCCTAATTTCTACTAATCTAATTTACAACAGTATAATTATTTATTAATAATTTTTAGATTAATATGTTTCATTTAAACTGCTCTGAGTATCATAAACACTGATAACTACATGTGTGTATGTTTATGTATTAAAGTATTTATTCAAATATTACTTTGTAATTCTAACAAAATAAAATATGTATCAGGAAATTAAAAAACACAAAAATATTTTAATTAGGTTTTATTTTTTCAAAAAATGGAAGTAAAGAAATATTTGTATGTGTGTCTCAAAGACATTTAAAGTAAATTACTTTTATTTTGGTTACTGATAACAAAGTAAATGATTTGCCTAAATAACCTGTAAATTATTGCCTTACGGGTTCGATTTTCGATCTGAGATTAAGTTTTTTGCATTTTTTCTATATTTTCCTCAGTTATTTGGTAAACTGTTGAAAAGTTTAAAAAAAATAGTTTAAAATTTATAAAACTTTCAATTTTGTGACTAAGAGTTTGAGAATTTAATACAAGATTTTTCCAAAGTTGTTATTTGATAAATGTAGTCAATACTATAAGTCAAAAAATGTATATTTCGACGAAATCTTTATTCCTACGAAATAATTGAATCATCTGGATATTTACACATAAAATGATGGACTTTCGTACTTGAAATATAAACTAGACAGTTACATTTAAGTATTTAACATATATTTGCAATTAGCATTAATGCATTATGTACATATTTTAATAATAATTTTAGCCGTTAATATTATAAATTAATTGAACCCAAGTCCAAGGATTATATGGTTTTTCTTTTCGTAAAAGCTGTTTAAGTAACCTGATTACAAAATTACATATTAGGTAAGTACCTACCTACAGACTACTTATACTAATACAGTTATCATGAAGACTAGGGGAAGTCTAGATAGATCCATAGATCTCCAGTCTTCATGATAGTAATGTAAGCTAGCTTTAGTATTTGGTGGGGATGGTTATTTGCCCATTGCCGTTAGGCCATCATTTGAAATTATTAGTTTTCGATCACTAATCAAAAACAGTTTACGGTCCACCGTTAAGTCGCTTCTCGGATAATGACTGATTCACTGAAAAATCCAGATAAATCGTTTCCGTCTTGTTCGGTGTGCTCGGCGCTCGCGTACTTACAGTATACACTGCGACACCGTGTACACAATATAATCTGTTCGACCTGCACTCCGTAGTGTGTAATACGAATGTATTACGTATATCTACCTAATGGGAATCAACATTATTATTTTTATTTCATACGTGAATATTTATACAAAAATATTTATTATATATTATGTATGTCGTACGTGTGGTACCACCAGGCGCGAGGGGATCAGCGTCACTGCTTGGTGTAAAGCTAGTAAAAACAGCTATATTGTCACGTGGGTCGACCGGTCGCCCAGCGGCTATTGTTTTGTCGTTATACTGCGTAATCCTTGAAACGAACGCGCGTACATTTCGTTGGTACATGCCCAACTCGTAGAGCCCATGATACCCTAGAGGGCTAAAGTCACATAGGCTTGAATCCACCTTAAAATAACATGGATAAGATGCGGCGCACTGGTACTTGAAAGTGTACCATAGAACCATGGCGAGGTAGCGATCCTACGACAAAATTTCCTTTGCCCAGGTATGCTCATAAAAAAACCGAGTTTGATTGTCCCGGGAGATGTCGTTTTGTGTGAATCCCGGTGGGACATTCTGTATATCAAGGGTCATAAGAGAGTCGTGAGCAGCACAATACGAAGAAAAAATAAGAGCCCAGAGTTGATTATAATGGGTAAATGCTTAAAATTACTGAAACAGTCATCTACATTTTTAGAAAATCTTTTTGTAGTTGATGTTGTTTAAAATTGATGCCCAGTATTAAAATCTATTATACGTATATATTATATTATATGTATATATTTATACGGATACAGCAGTTTTGAATATTATCAATTATCATATATATGTATACCCGATAGTATCCCCATTAATTCAACTTATAAATATTGTTTTCACTTTAGGACGATTTTAAGTATACACTTTTTTTTTCAACGCAACATTAAAGTGTATTTACATAGAAAATTATAGCATTTTAGTTTTGTAACAACACATACACTATACGTGTAAAATTTTTATTTTCTATAGAAGTAGCAAACAGTTTCAATATAATTATAATAGGATTTATAAATTAAGAATTAAATAATTAGTTAACATTTATAAAATTATTACTTATTATATTATATAACAAACACTATAGTTTTTTAAAAAGCTCGCGAGCCTCAATTTTGCCACCCCTAATATATATAGAGATTCGAGTATATAGAATTATAGACTATAGCTTAATTATTTCTGATATTTTATTTATTTATTTATTTATTTATTATGTATAACGGGCTGGGAACCCAACAGTACAACACAATAGTAATTGTAAATTTGAACAATATGACATAATCATTAAAGTAAGCAAACAACAGAATGGAACAGATAAACAAATAGGCGTGGATTTAGAAATAAAATTGGGTGGGGGGGTCATTTTTTCGAAAGGACAAAAAGATACACAATTCAAAAATAATCAAAATAAATTATTATCTTAAATTATACCTTTATTGTTAATGATTAGTTTTTAAAATTAAATTACGAAGTTTAACCTTCTTTGTTTTGTTTTTTCAAATATTGATATAATGTCATCAACATTTATGGATACATTTTTGTGAATATTGATCAAAACGAGACCGGTGAGGTGTTCCTCTCCCATGTTTGAAGGAAGCCACGTCTTAAGGCGCCTGAGAGTAGAGAATGATCGCTCCGCTGTAGCCGCACTTGCAGGAAGTGTAGCGAGTATTTGCAATAGAACATGAATATTTGGGTATAAATCTGTGTCACATTGTTCTATTACCTGAGGTAGGGTCTCAGGTAATTTATCACCACTTTCTACTTCGCATTTTCATTTTGTAACCCAAAGCTGAAATTCTGACACTACCATGGATGTGGTAACTAGAGTGTGGTACAATATAGCGCCTGGTCTTTGTGTGATAAAACGAGCCAATGGAATTGATCAAGAAGGGATTTTCGAGCGTACTTTTTGGTTGGTTTTCCTTTCTTGGTGACCACACAAAAAGGAAATTCATAATTTATAGGTGGCATCCAGTGTTTTTCATGTAGATTAGCTTTAGTAAAATTATCAATGCTTTTCTTCCCTATAAAACAACCAATATCTGAAGCAGTGGCGTTTCAAATTTCAAATTTTTCTGGGGGGGTCCTCAGTTTCTACCTACATAATTAATATTAACTATAATACTTATAACTTGAAACCATGCTGCAGGAACATGTATCTGTTTTAGCTGTTATAACTAATATTAAACTATATTTTATATAATATTTTGTTTACGGGAAAAAACTGTGTCCGCGCGACCGCGCGTGCCTACATAAATCGGGTTCTGCAAATATGCAAGAATTTTACTTTTTTTTTTTAGAGAGGTTCTGGGGGGGGTCCAGTTCCCCTGTACCCCCCCGTAAATACGCCACTGATCTGAAGAGTAATCAAAATAGACATGGAAGTATTTTCTCTGTTCAGATTCAGATGCAGATAACGTACAAGGTATGTCAATCGCCAAATTATTTCCTCGATCGGAATTAGATACCGAAGTAGATATAGATAAATCATTTTGTCGATTTTCAGACTCAGATTTTAACTTCTTACTAAAGAATGTGTCAATTTTTACCGACCTGCTAGTTCTTTTCAAGGAATCATCCTAAATAAAATAAAGAGATGTATTTTTACTATTTTAATCATACTGTATAGTATACAGGCTAAGAGTATGAGATATCGATATAAAAAATTATCAGAAGTTAATTTATATAAGTTTTAATAATAATAAAAAAAGTAATTTTTAATTTAAAATGTTATCAGTTTATAACATATTATAATATGTTATGAAAATATAAACTTAATTATTGTTTAAAATACATGTTTTTACTACGAATGCCGCCCTCGAGATTTCTAAAAATAATAAGTTGCCCTCTGCATAAAAAGGTAAAATTTAAAAGTTATAATAATATAGTTACTCACCATCGTTACTTTAGTACTCGACGACCGACGCACTTGTCCAAACGTTCACAGCAAAATTAAAATAAATATAATATGATTTATGTAACGTAATCAAATATTAACTAACGTTGTCACAGTGGTATTTTGTAACAAGTTATTAGAACCCAAGATGGGGAATATACGTCGCCGTGCGTTGTACTAAATGTATAATATATAAGCTTATTTTTCGTCGAACAATCTAATACTAAATATTACCACGGAATTATTATTTATTATTTTTATATTCACTCGCTAACAAGTAACAATACTCGTATTTTTACTATTATTATAGACTCGTATAGTCAATCAACTACAATCGCTATTAATATTCTTGGAAGTAGGAAGTTGATGGAAATTATGGTTTTATGAACAAGTGGTGATGTAGTTCTAGACTTCTAGTCAGCCGCGCGTGTTTAGATATACGAGTTTCTCATACATCGTTCACTTGGCGCACGTGTATGCGCGTCTACCGCGATAACGACGCAAGAATCTAAATATTTTAAATATACATATTAAATATATTTCCGCGAGAACACGCGTTTGACACCGCGGATTGAAATTCCATGTATCATTATCGGACCGTTCAGTTGACATGCGCGTTTCGATGCGAATGATCGAATTTCGATAATAATATTTGAAAACTAGTGTTTTTTTAAATATGGAAATCGAAAATCGAAATAGATACGTATAGACGTTTAGTATAGTACGTGTATAGTATATCTTCGTAATTGATACCATCTCTCATTCTAACATAGTTATGTAAAGCACATAATATGGCTTTTACAATAGTTTCAGCAAAGTCAATCTCTACATCTAGCGGTCTATGTAGTACCATTAATTATAAATTACTATTTATAATCAATGGTAGTACTAGCCACTTACTTACATAACCCCAAATGTGCATTCTACATATCGCCGTGCCAACGTTAACCGACAATTAAAAACTTTTTTCCATACGATAACATTTTGCAACCATAAGGTCTCATTAAATTTTCTGTCATACCAAATGCTTCGTCAGCTACAATTACGTATGGGACTTTTGTATCTTCATTATCAATTATTAGAGGCTTGGGATCAGGAGCATCTAATTTCTTTTCAGTTAATTTTTTATATAACGTAGATTCCTTATATATTCTTGAGTCACTATCTTTACCATAACCTCCATTGTCGACCCATACAAAACAATAGTTTGAATCACACAATGCCATCAAAACGAGAGAGAAAAAATTTTTATAACTGTAATAAATTCAACCGGAATCTGGTAGTTGAGTAATTCGTATGTGCAATGTGCTTCCCATCTGTATTATTTAATTATTTAATATTACGCGCGTAGCACATGCAGCCATCTGAACGGTCATACACCCGATTATTTTGTTTTACTATTAGTATAATCCGTGTGACCGTGTTACACTATGAATGTACTATATGAATGAACTATATAAATGTATTTTAAACGTAAGAAAGTATTTTTAACGGAAGAAGAAATTCTACCTAATTTCTCCCCCGGATTCTGGATATACCCTTGCATGTAATAGTGTAAAGCATGTATGGCCGTAACACGCCTGCAGGGATTAACTGAGATTACGCTGTGGACGCGTTTACAGCGTGCATATTGTTTGGTCGCCACTGTATTTGAAATTTAAATCTTCACTGTTCACACGATTTGTCTCTTTACATTGATATGATCAATGATTATTGCAATAGTCTATTATAGGCTGTGGCGCAACAAGGATTTATTTTAGGAGGAGTTCACAGACTTTAAATATAATGTCGGCGTTTATACTACTTTATAGTTCGAGGAGAGTATATTTAGGCACTAAGTGCTTGAGTATCCCATAGGGGCTTTGAATAAATGTACCTTTAATCAAACATAAATACATAATTCTAAAATGACTAGTTAATTATAACTTACAGTTAAGTTGAGTGAATTTTTGTACAACCGTAATAAATATGGAAAATTGTAAGTACTTTAGAAGGTCGTTGTTGCTGTTGAAATTGAACAAATGAAACTTGTATGACGTATTCATTAAAAACCACACATACATTTCGGTAGGGGGACTAAAACCCCTCAATTACCTTTGTACTTATAATTAATTACGCATTATGCATCATATAGACATAATTGTCTAAACCGTTGTAGTTGCCCGTTGGGTTTCTCGACTACACTTTTAGTTGTGTTTAATATTCGGAAACCGGGCGAATGGGTGATGTGGAATAACATATTTTCTCTCGCAGTATTATTATAATCCGTAGGTTATCACACTTATATAGCTCTATGAACATTTAATCATTTTCAGTACAATATTGTTTATGAACTATGTTAGGCATTTTTTTGCCACCATTTCTGTCGCACAAATGTTTTATTAAGTTCGATTTTTCACCAGCCACAAGTCCTACAAAATATTCCGGTATTATAGAACTATCAGTATAATGGACCAAAAGTACCAAAAATAAGCACTAAAAATTGTTTTTAAGTACACTGAAAATCAAAATTTTAAAATTTGTCATTTTAGGTAAGTAATTATACAAAATAATATTAAAAATGATGATTTTGATTTCGTTGTTCATTATATCTGAAATAAATTTTTAGCATTAAAAGTTTATGATATGCTTAGTATATAAAATAAAAACGACGAACATGTACTTAAAAACACTGTCAAATAGTTTACAGGTAGCTACTAAGATAAACTTACCTATTCTGGAAATTCTCTTCTAATATGCTAAAATAGTTTATGGCTCAATCGCTTTGCCTTATCAAATCATTAAATATCTTTATCGTTCACAAAAATAATTTAATAAAATTAAGGTAAATATGTCGAGTATATAGACTACGTAAAACATAAAATTTGGGTATTAAACTTATAAATTATAATTGACAGGACTGATGAAAATATCATAAAATGACCTAAATAAGAAAAAAATGACATAAAAAGGCAAAAGATGATGAAAAAAATTTAAAATGTAAAATAATGGAAAGGAAATGTAAAATAAAAGTTTCATAGTTGAATTCGTTATTTCAAGACTCAAATTTTATGCTAAAATTATACGTTTTATAATAAAAAAAAAGCACTTTCCTACAAATTCACAGCCCTAGTGATTTATCATCAGATTATTAAAAAAATAATTTGCAGTACTATTTAATATGATATATTTTAAAAGCTAGAAGTAATTGTATGAGATAATACTCAAGCAAGCATCTTACAAAAAGGATGAACAATTTTCAAACTTCTGCAAACTAAAAATGAATGAATGAATGAAAATGAATGAAAAACACAGAAGTATACAGAAGGAATGATAATTATTATAATTAGTGGATTCCTCTGTACGACCTAATATAAAAAACAAATTCGTACTTTAGTTTGAAACTTAATTAAACCGATTTTGTTGTACGATGTAGTATTATATTCGTTTTTGCCGGAGATGTTTCGAGTTTCTTTTCTTTTTTTTTTTAGAAAAAATTTGACTTTATTTTAAATATTACAATCTATACATATGTACAATAAGTAATAGTTTTTGGAGGGTAAGAAAAGTTGGGAGTGAATATAATAATGGCATTGTAGGAAGTCTCACATTAGAGGCACCTAGTGACTTGATATTTACATTAAAAATTTACAATTTACAATTTATACATATTTTAAGTCACGGCACCCATTCCGCTTGAGTCGTCTGGGTGGGTTCCCAGGTAATGTTGGTAGGGCTAGATCCTTGATGAGTTGATTGGAGTTGGATTGGAGTTTTGCGTGGAAGCGTTTATAGTATACGAGCAGTTTCGTTGACTGAGCGGATTTGAAGGTCAGAGTTTATTGTTGCAGTTTCTTTTCTTATAAAACTTTTTACTGGAAATTAATTTTCATTTTTTTTTACACGTATGAATGAGCAAATCAATTTCGGTTCTGCATTCAATAGAGTCTTATTGTTTGTATTTTTTTATACAATTTCTCACTGGTCTTAAGTGTTTTTTTTTATTGTTATTTTTTCATTAGGTATATAGTATAAATTTATGTAGATAGGTGAAATGTCTTCATTGGATGTTGGTATTAGATGACTAGGAGATAAAAACAATAGCTTGCGGATGGATGAAAATTCTTATTAGTGTAGAATATGCGTCGAAATATAATGTTTTCATTCTGTAAATTAGCAAAAAAAAAAAACCAATAGACTTTAATCGTTTTAGTGTAGGTACAATGACCGGACTCGCAAAAGAAGGTTTTTCGTACAATGACAATTTCAAATTATTGTATATGCACCTGTATATATTTTGCATTTATGTATATTATACATAAATATATGTGTTAATAATATATTATTCTATTATTATTATTATTATTATTATTATAAATTATTACAATATATTTACGATGTGAAATTGTTTTTCTATAATTTTTAATTTTTTAAAAGCCTGTTGTTTTTGTTTCTATTTTTGTAACCATTTGAACAAACATATTTATTTATTTATTAATTTATTTATACGGGCAGTTGCCCAGATACAATGTACATATGTAATATACAGTTTTTAAATTTACAGGTACAATGAGTTAAAAAATTATGCTATTTAAGTATAAATTGAAATTGTTTACAGTTATATGTGTGAATATATCGACATTATACTTGTTAACTAATTTCATGCATCTAATAATAGGACTATTTGCACCATAGTCCGTGGACTGAAATGGAACATAAAAAGTGTTTGATTGTCCAGTGTTGCGACTTGGTACTGAAAAATGTTATTTAGATGGTAAAATTGGGCAGCTCATTTGTCCATTTAGTAGTTTAAAAACAAAAGAGAGATCAAACTTTATTCTTCTAATTTCCAATGTTTCGAGATATAAGAAAGTTAGCAATGGTTGATAAGAAGAGTGAGGCTGACGGAGTATTTCGCATCTGAAAGATACTATTCTTAAAAACGATTTTGGATCGATTCAGGTATTTGTTTAGGACCTAGCGTGCTAGGTGACCAAATTATTGAATTATAATCAAGAATTGAACGTACATATGAAAAAAATTTAATGCAGTTGGATTTTTGAAGTCCTGGCAACTGCGATTAATAAAACCTAGAAAGGAGGAAGCTTTGTTCTGCATACTTATATAATGGCAATAAAATGTTAGCAATGTATCGAACAGTACGCCAAAATCATTATTTTGGTAGACACGGATGAATTTAGAATTATTAACATGATAATTATGTAAGTACGGAGCTCGTTTTTTAGAGAAGGTCATTACTTTACATTTAGAGATATTTAAGTATAAATTATTAAGATCACGGAATTACTATCATTCAATATTCTATTCAATATTTAAAATATTTTTTATGGTTAATTCTGATGACACTGACAACAAGACGGTTTTCAAAATTTATTTTTATTTTTGGAACTTAAATTTTATTTTACTGTTAAGAAAAAAAAATCAAAATATTAATTTTATGAACCAGATTTTTAGAAAAATGTTGGTGCTTAAATGTCAAGGGTTAATCCATTAATTTTCTAAAAATGTTTTAAGTTTGCGAAAAAGTTAACAAAGTTTTTTATCATATAGTATCATCGTGTAAGCAGGTGTATTGACACATGTCTATCAATCACCTTGGCTCTTGTGATTTATATTAAATGGCCGATCAAAATTTGTTTTATTCCAAGATTTTGTTATTAATCATAGCTACCAAATATTGATAACGTTTAAAGTGTTCGTAAGTTTTAGTTCGTTAATTCGATAGTTTGACTGCCAACAGTAGTGAGATGATTTTAAGTAGCTTGTTAAGTATTTATGATTTTCAACTAGTTATTACCTAAATTAGTAATCACTGCTTTAATCTTTACAAATTCTTATTAAATTCTTATTAAATGTGTTAGTGAATTCAATATCACGAAAAACGTTGCCTAACCTAACCATGTAATTAACAATGTGACTAATTAGTAATTGTATAATGTACAGTGCTAAGCATTTTGAAGAATATTGTTTTTACAAATTATTTATTATTATTATTTTGAAAAATATAACGGCATACATAAGTATAAATACTATATTGAAGCACTATTATAAATAAGATCATCATGTAGGCATTTCACATTACCCAATTGCCTACAATTAGTGAACTAATACACTAGTGAATTTTCAGAGCTCATCAAGTTTTTTTTATTACCGGTAAAAGATTTCAACATTCAGGGGCGGTCGTGCATATAATTTCATCTAAATAGCCAGGTGCAAAAAAAAATTCTTTTAGAATCATGATAACCTAGTAAGGACGAACGAAATAAACCCAAGGTCCCCTTCATCTTGCATTCACTATCCTAATTACTATTATATGAGCACGGTCGGCTGCTGTAGTGTGATGAGGGGGTAGTAATTAGACGAACAACATGCGGTATTTTTCATTCTCTGCGTGGCATTTTCTACTCCTTGTGTGGTATTTTCCTCTCCCTGCACCGCATTTACGTATATACGTAGGCGGTGGGTTCAGTGGGAATTTGTCCCTAGACATTTTAGTAAGAGTATTTTTTTTGTTATAAAAAATAATTAATTTTGACCCTTTCCCAGTAGATATTTTTTTTAATATGTATTAGAATTATATTAATTTTTTTAAACATGGATTGATTTTGTAGTACAATTATGTTCTTATTGATATATATGAATGGGAATTAATGATACGTGTACACGGTAGATTTTTTTTGTAGAGTAATACTCTAGATAGAACTTTCTAAATTTAGTGCAGGTAATGTACACAACACGTCAACACCTAAAGCACTATAGCAATTCCCTCTCTAGACCCTAGCTAGACCAACTAGAGAAAACAACAATAAATAATGTACTCAGAGAATATACGCTATAGGTAGAGAAGTCTTTGTATATTTATCATGTCGAATAGGTTAAATAAATCTAGAACATAGGCAAAATTTGAAAATGAGTATTAATAATAATCATAATTTTGTTACAAATACTCGTACATACATTTCACCCACTCAATCAGAGATATATGATATACAAATGAACATGGTAGACTAGATATACGCGTTTTAAGAGACTGCTCTATTAAAGAAAAGTTATTCATAGTATAAACAAATTTTTAGTGCTGTCTATAGCTATAGTGATCTAATTCTATTATCTTTTTTCATGGTTATATTTTTTCTATAGTGTACACTGTACAGGTATACCTTCAGAATTAAGATGGTAGACCCAGGTCAAGATATGTTCGTGAAAATATTATAATTAAAATTTTATTTTGTATTTCATTGTTGTTAATTAAAAAAAAATGAGGTTGGGAAATTACTTATAGCCTAATATAATATTTAAATATTTATTTTGTAGCATCCCCGCCCCTCCCATGACCACGTCGTCTTTCTATCATGCCACTGCAACGTGGACTTAACGTTCGTTTAGCGTCGGGTTTTACGCGTGACACTGGCATGGCGACGCGATACGATAAATGAAACGTGACACGGGCGACAACGAAAACTCCCAAAGAAAACGCGGATGGACTTGGCGCTACCCGGATTACGTAGAAGGGATGGCTTACGAGGAGAAGGAGGTGTGGATGATTAGACTCCACAGACACAATGCGAATGGAGGTGGCCAGAAAATATATTTGTTGTATAAATATATATATGGAGTTAGGTTTTAAGAATATATATATATATATATATATATAAGTCGCGTGCGCGGGGGTGTAATATCGATCGAGTGCCAACAACTTCTATGGACAAGCGGGTTGGTGGGGTCGTGCTCCCCGCGCACTTGTTGCAACTGTAGGTCGGATGGCAGCGGGAGCAGGACATGGCGTGTGCCTCCCACTTCGTTTGACCTTTTTGTGTGTGTGCAGCTTCCTCAGGGTGGCACAACAAATACACACCTAAACACACGCGCGAGTACAAAAGGATGTGTAGCACAGTATAATTTATCACGAAGAAAACCACCGTTCCCGCCGTCAATCTGTCCAAACTCTTAACGTCGGATAATTTCATTTACCGGGTATCCTGAGTCGACGTTTTCCTTTCCCCTTTTCTGTTATTTCTGTTGTTATTTTCTGTTTTTAATTTATCAAAATATATAGTTCTTTTCGAGGTGAAAATCTAACCCAACAGTAATTTATTGTATAACCAAATTGTTGTAGTCTTATGATAATAAAGCCTTCGGGGCAGATGAAAAAAAAAGACCGTAGTTGTGTAGGAATAATGAGTATTACAGTTAAGGAATGCTAACTGTCTTGAGGGCGATTCACTTGCATGCAAAAAACCTACCCGTCATTCGATCCACCGCGCCACTGACCTCGTATCTTCGCCAATGACGTCATAACACGAATGATTACCGTCACGATTCCATTTTTCAATAAATTATTGCTTAATGGTCTCTTCCACTTACGTGAATACAATATTATCACGTACCTTATATTTATAAATTAATAAAATATATTTGCAACGAGTGTATAAGCCATAAGGTCTTGGCATGACGCATTGTATTATATAATATAGAACAATAGTTGTCGTAAATTCACACTTATTAAATTCGACCGCGCTTCTTGGGTGACCTCGGCACACGTTATAAATATCTATGTAGATATTATGCTAGGTAGTGAGGCCATTACTTTGGTAATGTGTTCCATATAATGTCGCTTTACGCGTGCAGGGACGTCATCGTCATGTCTCTATGTTTGATAGATGCCGGAAAACAAGAGTGCGCAACGGCTTATAGTAATAAAGGCATAGATAATTATATTTATTGTATATAAATATTCACTTGCTTATGTTTCATGATGTGTTGATCACGTTGATTCTTCCAAACACTTGAATTTGATTATGTCTTCAAAATACGACCAGAAAATATTATTATTTATTATCATGACCAAGAGTATCACGTGCGTTATTTGGTAGAAAAAATGCATATTATATAAGGTTTAATAGACATATAGAGAAGACACCTAATCATATTTGTCCTGGGTATTAAATGATAAAGTGTGCCTAATTTTTTTAAACTTTTTTTTTTAGTTTGATAAGGTAAAAACATTTTTTTAAATGTGCTTAACGTGGCTAGAAAATGTATTAATTGGATAAAACAAACATATTTTAGAATCAAATTTAACTAATCATAGTTCCTCAGACAAGTTTGGTAGTAGCTTAGTAGTTAGTTATTGTGTCATCGTAAATCATCGTAGTTCATTAAGGTCGAAAGTAAATGATATATTACAATATTTATATTTATTATTTATTCATTCAGAACATTTCAAATAGAAAACTAATTAAAAAAAATCCTTAGTCTCTCAACTGATTAAAACACAAGTATACGTTTCACTAATGACCACCATTTAAGTCAGCAAATAAATTATTTCATATTCTTTGATAAAATTAATTAGTAACTAATTATGCAATATTAGTTTCTTTGAATTAATTTATAAGCTAGAACTTGTCTTGTTATTACTTTCAAAGTTCATAAAATATTCTTCTTTGTTAACTCTGTAAACACTTAGTATAGATACAGTCAAGAATAAAAAAATACTCTGCGGAAATAATTTTATCCATTCCTTGTCCCACGAATCCTTAAATAGTTATACAATTTATTTTTTAGTTTAATGTGTTCTCTATACAAATAACAAACATTCCCCATGCGTTGGAAAGGTCATTTGGGCAGTTGAGTTATTAATTTAAAATTGAAAGTTTTTATTATTGCATTTCAACAACGATTCCGAATGAAATTGTTTTTAAAGTTCTTAGAAAAACAGAAGACATATTGTAATTTACATAGTACATTACTACCTACTAAGACATTTATATTCACTTACATAAATATTTTAGTTCAATAAGTGTATAGTGTATTGTTAAGTCATACAACAAGTTGAGAAAATAATATCGGGTTATAATAGTTATAAAAACTTATAATTCTTATTAATTTATGAACACAATGCATTACTATAATTATATAAAATACAATTTAATTACTGTATAAATATTAATTTAAAGTATAGCTATAATTATAGTCCAATAGTTAGCTATAATATTTTATAATTTAATATTTATTTAATTGGTAAATATTGTAGCTTTATCATTATGTAGTGCTTTTGGATTGGCTTTAATGAATATTTAGTATCTATCTAGGCATCTACTAACCTTTTAGATGAGATTCATTCATGGTCTTTCTCGAGTAGGTTTTGAAGTAGAGAAGTACTAAAAAGTTTTTGTTATTATTACTATTATGACCGATAAAGTAAATACAACATTAAGAAGTTTTATTGTTGTAGCTAAAAAACTTTTTTTCGTAGAAGTAAGACTTCGCTCATTTCAATGAAATGTTTGTTCGTTTAGCCTAAGATAAGAACAAAATCGTTAAATGAATGTATATGGTCAATATTCATAATCACATAAACTTATAACATGTCTATTGTCTATTGACGATAATTAGGAACAGAAGAAGTAGGAATAGCATCAGCCTCTTTGAACCGTAATTGAATTCACCAAGTGAAAATCATATATATGTCACATGCAAACAATGTATGTCTGTAAAAACTTTTATTTTTTAATTATTTATTTAATTTTAAAGAGGGAAAATCGTTGCATGATAAAATCCCACCTGGGTCCAGGTCAAAATGCAAAAGTCAAAGTAGCATATATGGTAAAGAAACACTTTTAGTTTCCTTCTACTACATCTATTTTAATATAATATATCCTTCTAGGAAAGAAAATTAATTTAATCGGTTTAGACGTAAGATCCTAATGTGTAGCTTTATGTTGTCACTATAAGTAAATGAAAGTCTTACCTATAATAAACCAAATGCTGGTTTAAATAGTAAATATCTTACTAACCGTTTTCAATATTTTAATTACACAAGTCATAAGCGTAAAAAATTGTGTAATTCTGGAAGTATTTTATAAATTATGATACATGTGGTATGAAATGGCATACCTTTAAATTCAGTTTTAAATAAATTCTCGGAGAACAGTGGACCTTCTACTCTTCTAATAGGAGTAGGGTTAAATGTAAACAGAGCTGGATGAACATAGATGTAAAATGAGCATTTGCGCTACTAGCAACCGATTTTTATATCAGTCATTTTTATTTTGAATTTATAAATATTGATTTAAAAACGTGTAATTTCACCATAGCCATAGCAAAAAAATAAACTTTTTGTTAGATAATTGTTTGACATAATGATATAAAATGATGACAAATTTTGAAAAAGTTCTAAAATTACTTGGTTTAATACAGATAAAGTAATTAAATAAGTTAGTTTTTGTTGAAAAGTTTTATTTGTAAAAAATTAAACAATTTAAAAATAAAGATTAAAATACAATTAAAAGTAATGTATTTTTACGAAACTTTATTTAATGTTTTACATAAATAAATATAACAAAAGTTTAAATTATTTTCTACGTAAAGTTTTAATATATTCGTAGGTTTAATTGAAGCGTGTACAAATTAATGTATAACTATGGTTTTATTATCTTATTATAACACACAATCAAAAAAACAAATATGGGTAAATATGGGTTAAAAATAAATATTGAACAATGTAATAACTAAATGACTTATGATAATAAAACTTAAACTATACTACCATTTGAAAAAAAAATAAAAAATTAACACATACTACAATTATTATTAAAATAAAATTCGGGAAGTCTTCAGAATATCATTAAAATACTAAGGGTAGCAAAAGTTTCATTTAATATTTTATACTATATTTTTTTCAAATGTTATGCTTGAAAAATTAAAACTTATAATAAAATCTTCTATTATCTGTATAAATTATACTTATATATACTATATACTTGTATAAAAATAATCACTTTGATAAATACAATACATATATAGCAACACAAGATCCTAACCAATTTTTTTTTACTTTATAGTGATATTTTCCTTATTTAATAAAATTGAAGTGTTAATATATTTTAATACCAGAAAAGTATATACTACATTTTAATTATTATTGCTTCAGTAATTTCAGACTGAAATATTATTTAAATAGACATATTAACAGCTCCAAGTGAAATTATGTAGTACGTTTAATAAATTGTTTGTTAATTATTTAATACCTCCAAATGTAAGAATTGTTTGTTTAAAATTAAACAGACATCTTTAATTGTTAAAATCTACTTTTATAAATTAATTACTGTTTACACATTTTTAACTGTAGTAATTGTTTTTTGGCTAACAATTAAATTATAGTTTAAAATATAATTATAGTTATTCAGAAGAAATAGTTTTAAATAAACAAATATCTGATACATTATTTTTAATAATCAATGTTCTGATGTATTTTGATTAATGAATAATATGTATGGGACTTAATTTCAACAATTATTTTAGAAATAATTGTATGAAGAAAAACAATTTTCAAATTTAAAAGATTCGATTTGGTATTTAAATTTAGAATATATGCAATGCACTAAATATTAGCAATTATCAAATTATCAAATAGTTTTAAATTAAAAAACAAAATGAATAGGATATACATGCAGCTATTGAATATTCCAAATGAGTATTCTATTTTTTCTTATCTCAGTTCTATAAAATACTGTTAATAATTCCATTGTATGCTCATACAAGTGATCTACGTACTTGGTTTTGAACTTTTATAATATAATGAAATAAATTAATATTGTGTATTACGATTTCATTTTTGTCCATTTTTTAAATTTAATACATATATATTTTTTTTAATTTAATAAACATAGGTATTTTATCATTTACAACATTATTCATTGAACAAATATATGGGGCAAGATCTTTCACGCCGTAAAATCCAAAGCTATAAGTACTCCTATACTGTAATCATAAGCTTATAAAAATCGAGGTATTTAATTTGTAATATTTACTTCATGATTTGGTTTATAAATAAAAGTATATATGCCAATTATGTGATTACGGTTTTCTAATAAACATTAAATATATTTATTAAATGCTTTTAAAATTTTATTGAATTCAATTCATTTTAATTTTATAATTCATCTAAAAAAATGTATTGTTTTATGAGTATGCATATATAATTAAAACATTTTTATAGTAAACAAAACGTCTCATATGATCACTCAAATTAATTATATTTTTAGAATCCATTGTGGTATCAGTTATTATTAAATTATGCAATTACACAAATATTTTAATTTAATAATAAATAATTAATATAAATATTTGTATACATTAATATAATATAAATAACGTGGGTACCGTAAAGAAATGTATTAATGTAGCTAAATTTAAGAGATGTTTTTTTGTCAAATATACACATAATACCTAAAATGAAATTGGATATTATGTAAAATGTAAATACTATTACAAAAGCACGACTACAGGCAACAGATTTTAAATGCTTGTTTTTTATACGAGGAGAATATTATGTGTGTGTGTCAACTGCAGATATTTTCTACATAGTATCAAATGAAACCCATAGGCTTACCATGTATCCCTTCAACAGTACATTTGCATAAAATATTTATAATCCTTATGCGTGGTCGAGGGTTGAATCAAATCATACTAGTTGTACCCAAGTTGAAATGACCCAAGTTTCTATAGGTAACATGTCCCTTGTTGTGGCCGCGTCATGTTATTTGAGAGACGAATGGTCCTAGTTAAACCGATTGACGTGAACCATTAGTAAAGATGCAAATTATAAATCATTTATTTATGCAACATGCTGCATTTATATTGCATAATTTAGTTTCTGAATTCCTGAAGAAGTAATTTTCATACTTTCAATTTAGATTGGCCATTGGGCAAGGATGCTATTGATTTTACTACTACAATAATTTTTTTTTACATGGCCCGTGTGCGTGTACCTTATACATGCGGGTTCATGTATGCATGTCTGCAAATGGACTTTAGTAGGCCAGAAGTGCTTCAAAACCATTATATAACTTTTTATTTATCGGAAATTGGAAACAAATATAGAATAGTAATTTGTTAAATCGTTTTTGGCACGATTATGAAAATCTATTGAAAAACAAAACGTTTTATGAAAATGTGGCTTTCAATGTGAAATCATTAAATTTTGCATTACAAAAATAAAATAAACTGATTTGCTGAATTTCATGGTTTTATTTTAAATTTTTATAATTATAAACAACCGGCAGCATCGGAAATTGGGATTTACAAAAGTTATACATATTTACATTACATAAATTACATAAATATACTATTGAGCTTATAACGAAATGATTAGTTTTATAATTGATACATTTATTTTAAGGAAATTAAATTTGACTAGATTTTGTTATTAAACCTTGAGAGTTACTTAGCGACGCGGAAATATGTTCTGATATAATTATATTCCTTGTAAATGTATATAAAAATTATTTTATGAAATTTACCGAATGTACAGTTACTACATTGTAGATGCATAAGTACCTCAAATATTTTCGAGTTGAAATTTGTTCACATCACGTCAATATAATATTCATAATTTCTGCACAAGTATTATTGTATATTGAACAGTAATGCTAATTAATTTTATTACACAAGTAACCACGTAGATACTTCATTTATATCTACGATCTCCATATTATTTTGTTACATTGATTTCAAATGTATAAGAACAATTTATTTCATGCAACTCCTGTATTATGTTTATATTGTCTTAATTTATTTTTAGTTTTATAAAATTATAATTTTATATTACATGCATGTACTAATTTTGCCTATCTTATGCGCCCAACAAAAATGTCTATTGACATTTAGATAAATTTATTTTCATGGAGTGCAGTTTATTGTTCGCCAAGAAACAGGTTTTGATAGCCCCGTGGTAGGTTTCTTGTGACTTAATCAACCGATGCTTATGGAATGCAATAATGGCGTGTTTTATTCATTATGGTGTCCCATAAAATTATCCAAATTTTTTAAACATAGTCAATACTAAATTATATCTAACACCAAACGGTAATATAACAACTCCCACGCGAAGCTGGCGCATGTAAGGATGTAGTATTATAATATGTTGCATTATTTTGATTTGTATAATTTTCATAAGCTACCAACAAACTCTTATTATATATTATTTTGCGTTGATCCATGTCCAATAAACTATAGAACATTTTCTGTTTATATTTAACTGCAATACTTCTTGGAAAATGGATACGCGAAAAAAAAGGTGGAAAAATAAACATTTAAATATTGTTATAACCTAACACCATGAAATTAATATCAAGTTCAGATTTAATTTAAAATTTTAGGTGCAGAGTTTGTTAAATAATTAAATTTTTAACTGACCTGTAGATATTCTATATTTGTAATATTTGTAGGTATTGAACGATTTTTTATCGTATAATTGCATGCCTATTGGCTGGACTATTGTATTACAATTAATTGGTTATATATTATTTATAACTTAAACATATTTTCAATGATTTTGATCAAATTTTTTTATTGCAGAATAATAACAAAATAAATCGATATAATATAATCTTTATAATAATCATACTATATTTTATAATTAATAAATAAAAACGAGATATGTTTTTTTATAAAAACTCTATCGTACAAGATGATCTATCATTACTTTTATATAGTAGAATTATTGTATAAAGCCCTTTTTGTAATATTTAACAGTTGTAACACCATATTTTTAATTTTAAACGTAACCTTATCTTCCAAGTTTAATTTTTAGTCTTATTAGATAATAAATTGGATAATCAAGACAGATTTATTTCCAAATATTTTCAAATAGAAAACCATATTATAAATCAATCCAAGTTTGTCATTGAATTGCTTGAATATTACATTGAAAACATTTGCTATATTTTACCATAATTTTTATTGAAAAGTTATTTAATAGTAATGCCTATTGTTTTACAATAGCATTTATAGGTAACAAATAATTTAAAGCAATATTATAAAAAATTTTACATACAAATATATTATAAATATATTATAAATATATTATAAATATATTATATTAAGAGTTGATATTAGGTATTAGATTAAAATATGAAAATGCAAGTAGAATAACGCACAGAAAAATAAATCAATTAGCAAAAGACAATTAGCTAAAGGTATTAAAGAATAATTTTATTAGAAACGATAGGTTGACTATAATCTAGTATTAAATATTTTTAATTATATTATTTTTCTAGTTTATTGATTAAAAAATAAAAAATGAATTTAAATCGTATTGGATTCCGGAAAAAAAATGTGTTTTTTGAAACACAAACAGTTATCGAGACCGAAGATCCTAAAGTAAATAATATGCGTACATTTGTAATCAATGTTTGTTTTAAATTAATTTTTGATGATGAGCTTATAACTATACATCGAATATTCTCGAAATAAGTGTAGTGATCAAAACTGTTTACGTTACATGCAGAGAATAATGTATTGATTTTCAATGATGTTTTTCTTTGTTTTCGTTCATTATACTTTGAGGAAACTGCAGCAAAACAATGAAATCGTTTTGTGCACACGATATCTTCTAGTTTGATCTAGTTCGATAAAATACTATACGTAGTTGCCAGTCAGCTAGACATGTTATTAAAAAACAACTAAGTATTCTTATTGGTATAGGATACAAAACAAATATTCTTTAGGTGATACACAATTAAATTCCGCTGGATAATTTATCATGACTATCTTATTTGTAAAATCTGCATAATTATGACATGATATTAAATTTAAAATAATCCAATTGTTAAGTTTACTCTAACAATGCAAAATATAATTAAATAAAGTAAATATATTTAATCTTTATTCATTGTTCAGAAATGTAGTATTAAACCTACAATTGTAAATAATTTAAATCCGCTGAAAAATGTGAATTCTGTTTTGTAATTAAATAATTTAACTCGAATGTATAACTTAATTTTATCATATTATTATTATTTAATTAATTAGTACTTTTTTAGGCGCATCCTTAAACTACTAAGCTTCGATAAACAAAAGTATTATAACATGTAAAATAAAGTTGTTTTGTGCATAATTTATACTTATATTTTTTGACAAAAATAGTTTTAAATTCCTAAGTCATTTCACAGTTTTTATATTTATTTGTTTTTGTTATTTGATAAAACTTTAGCATACTAAATCTGCATCATTTTTCATGTGACATATTATTTAGAAAGTTAATATTCACTGAAAGTACTATAAACAAGTCATTTTTTATTTTTTATTCAGTATATGGAAAATAGCTTTATAATTATATCACGGAATTATATGAATGAATTAGGATTAAAAAGTTTTAAATTACGAATAACTTTACACATTTTTTAAAGCATTATATTAATAGGTATTCTATCTTTTTTGTTTGAGTACGAAAATATATTTTCTTAAATGATAATAATAATGATAATAATTATAATAATATTTATTTGAATGAAAAAAAGGACAAGGCCCAGTAGTTCTGAGTGAAAATAGTTTATTATTAATTATACTCTATATATAATACTAGTAATCTTAAACTATATAATAATATAGGATGAAACTAATTGCAAGTGAATTTAATATATAAATAATTATCCGTAGTTTAAAATAAATACTAAAAAGCTTGTATTTGATCAATTTATCTTTGACATGCATATAATTATAGATTGTATTTTAAAAAAAAATGTGTTATACAGTATACAATATACATAATACATAATTTTATGTAGTTGTAACTTATATATATAGTGAAGTGTATCTTATAATAAAATAATAATGTATACACTTGTAGTATATTTGCTTTTATACAGTTTAAAATAATATTACAAGTCTTAAATATAAAATTAGGTTATTATTTTGTCCAAAAATAATTTTACAATAACCTCATGTAAAAGGAAAAAGTACTACTTAAGTTCCAGAAAAAAGTATATTGATGTTTAGTTTATCTACTTTATTGTATTTGTTTTAGTGAGATCCCTTAACGTATAATCTGGTTCTTTGACCGTTAGTTACGAGTATATTGTAGTATTGTACTCTCATCCCAAATAATCATTAATTTATTACACACTGTACGAATGAAGCGACTACGGGGATTTTCATCAAAATGTCACATTATGTGGCTATTTTATCATTTTAAGGTAATTTAATTAAACATTTTGCCGTTTTTCAATTAATAAAATTTAACTGCGATCTCAAAAAATATCACTGCAATACCATTTTTGATCTAAATTTGGCTGACAGCAAATTTCTATTGGAAAGCTCTGTGTTCACCATCCAAAAAAACATCCTCCTAGCATTTCGAAATTCGATTACATTAGATTATTTACGTTTAGTTGTTATGTAATTTATAGCGTGATTTCCATTTCATCCAAGGCGTCTGTTAATTATTGCACATCATATGAGATCCTCTGAAAATAGCCCTAATCATCTATGTAATTCGATATGACTAGTATAGAAAGTTCTAATATTTGTTTAACCGTTTTATCGGAGAAGGTGAATATGGATTTAGCTAATATCAATCAAAGCCCTATGAATAGATAATGTGTGATCAGGTAAATCTTTTTCTGCTCGATATGCTAAATATCTGTTAAGTCTCCACTTTTAGTCGTGTTTTTAGTTGGTAACATGAGAAAGAATGAATATTACCGAAACAATCGTCTTACCCGAAGAATGAGTAAAAGGCTGAGTAGAATAGTCGCTTCTGCTACCGTATTATTTCACAACGTGTCTTCCACTTTTAATTATTATCATAATCTTTGATCTTGGAAACTGAAAAGTCGTACGAGTCACGCGAAGTAATATATTCTCTAATGATAACATTCAGTATTATTTGGCAGAATATTATAAACAATTCCCATAGCGTCTCTTTTTCGAAATATGATACCTTTCGATTTCGTTATCTAAACCCTCTAAGCGACCACTAGAATTTGAATAATTTGAGTTATAATTTATTTTAGTTAAGAAAATACATTCCTAACCTTGGTATTTGTATTACACAAATTACCGCTAAAAAGCATCTTTTGAGTGCCATGATTTATCATTCTTTTCAAATTGTTACGAATAAAGACGACTGACTGAACAAAAGACTCACAATATTACAAAATGTAACTGAAATATAACGTGGAAATGCTATGTTCCCACGTAATGGCTCTTATCATTAACTTTTACGAAAAATGTTTAAGTTACAAATAAAATGAATAACATATTATAAATCCACCATGAGATCATTTTTGTATTCATTAGATTTGATTTGACGCCTGTATAATTTTATTATCGTTTCTGACTTTTTTGAATGGTAAATCCAAGACTTACAAATTAGAATTTTGAGGTTATAATAACCTTTATACAGGATTTCCCACCGAGATTTACACAGAGCAATATCTACCGTGTTAATAGAGATAATCAAATTTTTGTTTTTTTATGGGCATACATGGGCAAAGGCAATTTTGTTGACAATAGTTAGGTAAATATAAATGTTATATTAAAAAAGATAAAAAATTAACTTTTCATTTTATGACTGTTATAAATTAATTTATGTTCTACTCTTCTCAGACACATGGTATTTGAGAGGGAGGGTTGTACCTAAAAAACATTCCTTTTATACGCCACTTTTGTTGTCAAATACTCAAATGTAAGAATTTATCATTTTCAACTGTTTCTATTTGTATATTTATTTTACACAATATACACACATTGTATATTGTATTAGGTTCTTACTAAATAAACATTTTTAATTAAAAAATTATTTCAAATTTCATGAAATTAATTTTTGAAAAATAGAACTATCCAATAAATATTGAAAATACAAAGTTATATTCTAATCTAACTTGAACATAAAAATTAGAACAAAAATTGACGGAAAGGGAGGATATCTTTAAACCCTTCCTCCCTTCGAGTCATGCTTGAAAATGTCCAGAGACTCTTGACATTGTTGGGAGACTCAACACCCCTCCTTCTAACAATGACTATTATCCAGACTAAGACTTCCTTAATCTCACCAGTCTCTTCGACCCTATGTAGAACATTAATACTTTTATTGGGAAGACTGATTTTCCTACACTTCTACATACAATTACCTCCAAAGTCCCTTCTCGCTTCACTCCTCCAACAAAACAATATGTAGATATTCGGTAATTTTGTTACGATATTTATCCCCACCCAAGAAATCCCCCCTACCCATTTACTACGGCATTGGTCTGTAATTTATAGTTTGTACTAAACACAATTTATTAGACTAAGACGTGAAACATATATAGTATAAGCTTATATTACGATAAAGTTGTCGAAAATGATTAAATTTTATAAGATATCTGCACACTGCTCTAGTCTATAAAGTACTGTACTATACCTTAATATTAAAACAATATACTCGTATTTAATACATCGTAAATTTATTAAAAACTGAATACTAATTATTACGTTAAAAATATGATCTTATGAAATTATTTTACAATTCATTAAAAAAAAAATAAAAATATTTAGTAAAACTGAACATAATATATTTTTTAGGAAATATATATTAGTGATTAGTTATTTTTTAATTTATTTTAATTTCATCCATAAAGGATTATTTTACTTGTTTAAAATTTTAAAATAAAATTAGGAAAATGGGTACTCCAAATGTAATTTTAAAGTACACTAATTGCAATTCTACTCAGGGTCTGAGCCCTTGACTAGAAATCTAATCTAATGCCTATTGTTCAGGTATAAGTTTGAAAACTGTCTGTCTTCATCGTTATTCGTGACATTCAGATACTCAACATTCCAAATTAACTTTTTTTTTACATTTTAAAGCGTATCATTTAAGTGAAAAATAACTAATTCTGTTCAAAAAAAACTGCTGTAATTTCAAAGGTTTTAAACAATTTTTATTATTATCTATCATTTACTACTTTTCAATTAATGAAAATTATATTTTTTGTAGAACTGATCTGACGCAATGTGACTACATTATAAAAATATACAAATAATCTTGTTTAAACCTTAATATCATTTTTACCAAAGATATAATACGAAAATGTACATTTGTGTAGGTTTTTCTTAGGACGTTACTTTGACTCAAGATAATTTAATGAAGTTTTTACATTATATCTAATTTTGAATGAAAATGGGTTTTTATATATTATTGGAATAAACTAATTAGTAATCTTTATAACATTTAAAATCAAGTGCAGAATAAATGATAGAAATGATATTAAGTAACTTATTAATAATAATAAAAGATAAATTTAATGATTTGCAAAACAATGAGATATGGGCATCAGGTAAATGCTCGGTATGGTATCAATATTTTTTCAGTGTTATATCAAAGGTGTTGTTATAATTTTTCGTGGCATTTTAAAAAATAAAAAAGTACGTAGAACTATTAGCATTTAATGTATCCTTGATTATATAAAACAGGTTGCAAGTATTTGTAAATCGCCTTGACCTTAAAATTACAGTATGGGACAACCTTTAGGAAATACTTATTAAAAAAACAAAAGAAATCGGATACAGTTTTCGCAAATTAAGAATTTTGGGTGTTACCATTGGTTTTCATTGGTTAAGTGTCTTTAAATGTATAGTCTATTAATAATAATTATAGTAGCTTAATTTAAAAAAAAATAACTGTAGGATAGCATTAAAGATCAGTTATAAATAAACAGTTTAAAATAAAATTACTATTTGTGTCATTAAAAAAATTAAATAACGCTGGATTCATATATCTATAGACTAAAAATTGTCATCACTTATCATAATTTAAAAAATAGGAATGATAGACATGTGAATTTCATAGTTCATAGTTCTAATATATATTTTATATCCAACATACCATGCTCCTTAATATTATAATGTATGATATCGTATACATCCCACAGTGTTATGTTTGTATTTATATGACGCTTTGTTGGTAGCTCGTAGTTTCCTTGACAGTCTATTAAATATAGCTAATTTACTGTTGATATAGTGTTATACAAACGTATTTTTTAAACAGAGATTACATTGTAAAATCTAAAACATATACTGGAATATCAGTACACGAATATTACTTCGTAACACTGCATTTACTCACTAGCCCCAATGTGTTATAAACGCCTGATGGTCACACGCATCGTGTTTGTTTCATAGTGTTATTTTATGGCTCGTACACCTACTACGTGTGTCATTCAATTCGGTGTGTAACGGCGACAACGTTACCATAGAGATTGGAACCTAGCGTGTTCGTACATTAAGTTATAATACACGACTTCACTGTATTGTTTATGTGTTTTATTGTATTATATCAAACACGCTCAGTAGATATCAGAAATGAATATTAAAAAATAAGTTGAAATAATTTTGTACACGAGAATTATTATACTCTCTCTAATATAATATCATAATAACGCGCATCGCGCATTTCTGGTTGTATGCTCATAAAATTACATTCATGGTACAATTGAAAAACAAAGAAGGTGACATTCTTATATTCGTACCTAACATTACATTTAATAACATAAATAACATTTAGTCGACGATGGCTAAAATTAAATAATATTAGAAAAAAGATTAAATAATTGTGACTGTGCGGTTCGTGCCAAAATCATTACGTGTTTTGGAGTGGGAAGAGATTTTTTTTTTTTGTTCGTCACAGGTAAACACGGATAGGTTATCCTATTTACGCACTCGATATCGTCACCTATACATGGTATACATCATATATACGCGTATTATATACTGACGCGGCTGCGGTGGCGTTTCTTCATTATTACGACCACCGCTGCGATGATGGTGGTGGTGGTGGTGAGAGGGAGGGATACAAAATGTCCGATAATCCGCGCACCACCTTTCGCAAGCCCTGTGGATCCGTCCACTCGCGGGACACCACTACCGACCCCACTCGTCCGACCGAAGGGTCCGACCGTTGCCGTTAATACCGCACTGAACTCCCGCTGGCGTGCTCCTCGGGGGTATTGTGCTGTGCGTTGGCGCGCGCGGGTATGCAACAACTACTACTACTATTCTATACAACTGCGTTGCCTACCTGTTACCACGGACTACAACACACGAACAGCTATGGGCCAGGCGGCGGTGGCCGGTACAGGGTCGTGGTGCGGTGAAGAGGAACACGGACTGCGACGACGACGATGACTAGGACTAGGACCCCGTGACGACGACGACGAGGACTAGGAAGAGGTGTAGGAGGAGGAAGAGGAGGAGGAGGAAGAGTAGAAGGACGAGGACGACGACGAGGAACAGTAGGAATAGGCGGTGACGGCTAAATATACGTTCGACTGCTTGCGGTGCCCGGCGCCGGCGCCCTTTGTGCTTGGGTGTTGGCCGCCGCCGCCGCCGCCGCCGCCACCACCGTCACGGGTTGCCCGCGACCGACGACGACGCTCACTCACACCGCATACGCACACTCAGTGTCACACCGTCCGAGCCGACCGACGATATCATGGCGAGGCAGCAGCTCCTGACCGCCGCGATGATCTTGTGCTGCTGTGGTGGCAGTCTCATCGTTTCCGCGCTCGATATCAACAGACTGTACGGACACATACACTACAAAAGAAATACAGGTACACGTTTATTTCCTAATAAATACACACACTCCATCTCTTTTGGTCTCTCTCTCTCTCTCCCTCTCTCACCCTCTCCCTCTTGCTCCCCACCACTCTATCACTGTTTGTCTGTCTGTCTCTCCCTCTCTCTCCCTGTCTCTCTCCATCCCCCTACCAACGGTTCGTTCCCACCCCCCTCCAGTGTATATGCGCATAATTTGTTTCGTTTCGCAGAAACTGTCGCATCGTATTCCATCGTTCCTCGGCGGAGAATCTAATAAGCATATTTTTTCATATACGGTGTAACTTGTTTAACGATTTCATTTATCATTCATGTTCAACATTTTTTTCCCTCATCCAACGTTTTGTTCATGTCTGAAAGAATCAACAGTTCTCTCCGAGATTACTATAAACGTACGTTTCGAAAAACACGCGATTATTATTTTTCAATAAATAGCTTTCGATTATAACTGACCGTGAATATTATTATTTTCAACACATTGCTTAACATATTATTAATTCATTTTTAAACGTTATAGTTTGACTGTAATCAAATATAATTTAATTATTAATACAATAAATTTAAGTACGATACGGAACGAAACTTGGAGATATTTGAATTTAAATGGATCTTGTTCAACAATAATTACACTTAAAAATATGATTACTTTAAATGGCTAAAAGTTTTAACAATATAGAAGTATGATTGATCAGTTATTATATTTTAAGATCAATACTTTTATCTGGAGACGGAAATGTTTCGATTTATCGGTTTAACTAATAAGTTTCCTTATATGTATTACAAAGTGTTAAATAACTAGTTATTACATCGCATAATTGTATATAACATTTTATCTATACAATAAGTATTACACATTTAGTGTAAAAAGTATATAATGTATTCATATTTCCAATGTTCAATGTTGACGATATTATTAAAAATGCAGAAGTTTCAATAGATATCATCAAAAAATCGATTGTGGAATCAATACCCTATATATTTTTATTTGATACCTATATTTAATAATTAAATTAATTTCCATCGCTAAAAAAATGTTTGAAAATAGTTCTAAGATATTACTTATATACTACTTAATACAACTAAAATAATACTCTGAAGGAATTTACTTCTGTATTCAACTCGAATAATAATACCAATGACGGCGTGCTGAATATGCAATATTTAGTACACGAATGTATAGGGTTACAAACTCTAACCATAATACTACCTAGTACCTACATTGGATAATAATTATTCAAATTTATGTGAAATGAATATACTTCAGGTGGATAATACTAATGAAATAAACGATAATAATAAACTTATAGTTAATTATGAGATAAAAATTGTTTTCTAAAAACCATAATTTTTTTTATAGTTTAATAGTAAAATATTTATTAAATTTAATTGTAAAACAATTTGAGTAGTTTGGAAAAAGTGAATGATAAAAAGGGTACATACAAAATGCTCTTATACTGTTGGAATACTTATTGCAAAATATGATTTGAATACTCATAATATCTTAAGTAATTGTCCGTTTTCGAAGTTAATAATAATTTACCACATTTTAGAATAATTACTTTGGTGTATTAAATATTAAATATTAATCTGAATAAAAACGTATTAAATTGCATCAATTAGAATACATTTTTAAAATGTGGTATGCGAGTTTCAAACGATTTATATTGATATGTCCTTCTACATTTTTACAGCCAATTAAAATCATGTTAAAACAAT
This sequence comes from Periphyllus acericola, assembly GCA_949715065.1. Taxonomy (NCBI): domain Eukaryota; kingdom Metazoa; phylum Arthropoda; class Insecta; order Hemiptera; family Aphididae; genus Periphyllus; species Periphyllus acericola. The sequence goes on from OX454271.1 coordinate 2,126,403, forward strand.
AAAAAGTTATTAATTATAAGTATTTTTGACTCATTTTACACGTACAACGAGTAACGTATTTTAGCTGAACTGCACTACATCATTGATATTATTTAACTTAATTTTTTATACTTAGTTTTATAGTTAAATGTTCTTAATAGTTGTACATTTTTTACTGTAAAAATTATTAGAAATGTAATGTCAAAGTAGGTGTGGTTACCTGCTACTTGTTACATACCCCAAATGCACACGCTATCAATTAAATTATTGATCGATATAGTATTCTGTTTCACGAAGGCTTTAAAAGTATTCCACCACAGATATTTTTCGACTAAATGGTATTAGATTAAATATATTATGTAAAAGTAGACATGCGAGATGATCATAACATGTGTATACAACATTTCGTATACATCCATTTTTGAAGCTTTATATCCATGGGTCATAAATAATTAATTATAATACACGAAAATAATAGATTCGATATAGTGACAATAAGCTTAATTTATGAATAACACTACGTCATAGTTTTTTGAAACATTTAAAAGTTCCATGGGTCAAAATTGTATTTATTATAAAATGTAATAACCATTTTACAATTTCATTGGTCATAACTCATAATATTAAAATTTTAAGCGGCTGGGTATCTATTAAAACATAATGTTTTTTATTTTTAGTGTACACTTTTAAGCCATTAATTTAAATTCTACGATGTTATGTTCTTTGTAAGTGTCTTTGGAAATTCATCCGTATGGCGTTATTTTTTAGTAAAACTATATAATAAACTATAATAATTAATAACCATGTATAATATTTTAAAGAGCTTTCAAATTGTATGTGAATTTTATTAATAAATTAAATATGTTTGATATAATTTTTAACACTTGACATGTTTTAAAAATATTTTGATTAAATATGAGGCTATTAAACTATAATGGATACCATTTAAAATTTAACGTTTTAATATATTTATATTACTTTTAATAGTTTTTAAGAAACCTATTTAATCAGACGTCAATTTTAATTCAAATTTAAGTTTATTTAAATATCCATGAAAAACAACCAGTGAAAAACTTTTATATTTTTTTTTTCATTCCACTACTATTTATAAGTTTTTACTGCGGGTGAATTGAAATCTAAGAACATAGATATAGCAGCTAAAAATAAAAAAACAAATATACGCACAGTTTCAAATAATTTAGAGTTGATTTATCCTATTAACTTTTAAAATTTTAAGGTACTCTAAAGTTAATTAGTTATTGACCTACCGAAAATAACAAATTCTAAAAGTTTAGAATGCTGTAGCCAAATAAACTCAACTAATTTACAATGTTAGATTAACACCACAAAACATGTGATGAAAAGTTTTATAATATAACTTCCACCTTATTGTTTCATTATCAGTGATCTTGTCAAATATTAGCAAAATATTTAGAAATTTATAAAATTAATAAAAGTATCGAAAAAACTATAGAATATATTATTTTATGATTTCTGAAAATACATAGGTACAAAATGAAGAAAAATGTATTATTCTGAAAATGTAGTATTATCTATAATAACAATATATGGTTGAGAAAACTACAAGTTATAATTTGAAATACATTATTTATTGAGACTTCCTATACAGCATACATTTATTATTTAGAAATATAACCATCTTTATAGTTAATACCAGTTATTATTCTTTATTGCAAAATATATACAGCTTTGCATTTCTTTTGAAACATGCAATTAATTTTTTCTTTAATATTTATATATATTTCAAAACAAATGAAAATTATCTTTTGAATAATAATCACCTACAAATAGTATTTATGAAAGCGTTGAGGTGTTCCCATGAGACTAGAAGTATTTTATGAAAATTATTTTTGTTTGACGCATTTTGATTAAAAGCGTATTTTATTACCATCGAAATACTACTTAAGACTATTATTCTCACTTGAAAAATGAAATAATTTTATGCAAATGTTTACTATTTTATTCTATCTAGAGTTTATTTACTTTGGCTTATGGATTTGAAGATACCCTCTTTTATTAAAAAATTGTTTTATAGTTTTATACAAACCTCATTAAAAAAAAAACATATTTGTTTAGTTCAGGTCAAATATGTTTTTATTTTTATTTTTAATTTAACCAAGAAATTCACGGTAAAAGTTTAAAACCTATGATAAAGAGTGAATAGCTTGAAACTAATAACTTAAAAGTCTTCAATATTTTGCTTTAATAGATGACTATGTATATACTTTGAACTTACATGTATTATAATAAAACTATGCTACACTGTCTTACACGGAGCATAATATAAACGAAGTAAATTATTTAAATGTATATTGAACATCGAGAAAGTGGTACTACAATGATATTAGTGTTCCAAAATGCTAATGATAATAATAACAATAAGTAATACAACAATTTTCAGTATTTAAATATATTTAAACAATATGTTCATTGTTCTTATTGTATATAATATAAATATAAACTTTATATTATTTTATAGATATTATTAATGTTCATTATATTATTCTTCTTATCTCTTTATGAGACATTGAGAGTTTTAGTATTTCTTGTCCACCACCGACAGCGATAATGTAATGTTGTTCCTTACTTACCTTCACTTATTATCATCTATTACATATTTCCATCTGCATATTAAGCTAGGTATTTTAAAGTTATAAATATGAATGTTTTGGAAGTACTTAAATAGTCTATATAATTATCTATGTCTGTTACAAAACAGTAAAATTAACATAAAGTTTGGACCGTGTCTTAAAGCAGCTTTTACTATACGCTCTGCTGCACTGGTGATGGTTGTACTCGTATTATGTGGTAATATATTTTATATACGACCGTTGGTGTACAAGAGTAGTTATGCTGTAATAAAAAGGAAGACTGTTTCTGAAAAACATATGGAATATTTATCTTGCGTATAAAACTTTTGTTGTGAAACTAAACACAAGAGTTTAGTGTGTATGACATGCGTGTTTCTACGTATATTATTTTTTTAAAACATTTTGTCCGGATATTGCATTAGTTGCGTCAATACTCAGAACTATAGATTGCTGAGAGTATTTATTTTTGTGATAATTTTATATTTTAGATTAAAAGAAAATACAAAGTTTGCGTGTTATGTGCAAATAAGTACAGTAAAAATATTTATTTATATGTTATTTTTTTATTACCAAGCGCACATTGAGAGGTGGAGCAATGAGAATTTGACACCGATACAAAAAAAACTATCATCAGGCATATATAACATTTTTCAACAGAAACTACCTTAAATTGGATTTAATAAAAAAATAACGCAATTCTACGAAGAGGTTTCAATTCAATGTGTCATATTTTCACTCAACAAGGGAATAAATAAAAAATACTTTTTACATTCATCTTCTTAAACAACATATCATTAATATTCGTTGTTCAACCGTATTTTATAACTAAACATTAAAATAAATATTTCCACTTCAGTTATATATTATATAGGTACGGTACCTGGTACATACATATATAATAATCAACTTTAAATTGTATTAAATGCACTGATATTATTATCAAATTTATTTCAATTGTGTTAAAAAAATAAAGGAAAAAAATATGTATAAATATTGGGTAATTTTTTAGACATGTTAACACTCTTTTTCGGCCGTAAAAATGATTTAAATTGAAATTTTTTTTCAATGTTCAAGTTATTATAAAAACTATATTTTTGCAATGTTTTTTTCACGCCACCTTAAGTATGTCCTATGGACATACAAAATTTTTTTTTTTCATATGGGAAAATTCCATTTTCATTATGGTATTTCATTGGGGTGAATTTTCTTTAAATTTTGATATACCAAAATCAAAATTCAAACGAATAGTTTTTAAACTATTCTAATTTAAGTATTCAGTAACATAGCATTATAATTTATCATACCTAATATTATGATATACGTAGTTTGTGATAATTTCTAATTGCTAATAATTCGAGATAATACGTAATTTAAACTTTTTTTACACAATTTTAGATTTGAATAATTCCGAAAGTATTGGTCCGAATTTTGAATACGTTACATCAAAAATTTCAGAAAAATAAATTGAATAATACTTAGTATCACAAACATGGTGTTCCCATTAGAAAAACAAAAGTTTGTATTACCACATGGATAAATATGGAGGAAGACCTAATTTTTATGGTTACATGAATATTGCAAGAAAAAAAATGTTTATTGTACCATTTTTACTGCCAATAGAGGGGTCAGCACGTCTGAAAAATCACTCTGTATATTCGGGAAATTGTAAACTGCCCTAAAAAGTGCAATTGAGAACTCACCTTAGAGTAAATTTCCCTTAAAACTTTTTTTTTTGTAAGTACAGGGAGTTTTCCCATGAAAATATTTTGCTACTGAATTACACGTACTTTAACTCCTCTGAAAATATTTTGCGGCTAAATCAAACGTATATATATTCATATTATGTTATATAATTTATATATTCATATTACAACCATTTGGCATTACCCAGAGAACACCATGGAAAAACGGTTCCGTTGCTCTCCAAAAATTGTTTTCTCCTGTATTTTTACTTTAATATTGGAAATTTTTACCTGTTTAATAGTATAACATTATTTTATATTATAATCATCAATAGTTGTTCATGTTCATTTTGTGATAGGTATTAATTAATGTTTAAGTGAGTAAAAATGTAAAGTATTAAATTATTATGATGATTTATAGCCGAAATTAGTAGTTTTATGTTAGTATAATCTTGACGAAGTTTTAATAATTCTACGATAGTATATTATACCTATAATATACAAGTTGACAATTATACGAGTATAAATTGATGACTATTCACTTTGTATTAATATACGTATATTTACTTTTATACATCCGTATCAAATTAATTTTCTTATAATAATAAAACCACACAAATCATAATTATCGTACAATATAGGTGCTAATTTTAGTACCTACCTAATATTAATATTAATTTGTTTAGAATAGCCGATATAAATTATTTTAGTTGTCAAAGTTTAGCTTAGGTATTACATTATAAAATGAATGAAATAAAAAAATTACTGGTATAACAAAAATACTTATTTCTTATTTATTTTATTAAAAATAAGTTTCTCTAAACTTTCCTAATCTATGTGAACTTATATTTTTGCTGTAATTAATAAAACATGGCTAAACTATACGAAAGTAGTTTAAAATAATGATTTAATTTAAATAATTAGATATTGGCACGTCACTATGGTCAACTCAACATTTAAAGACAGAATATTGAAAATGTATTGTGCTATTTTTATAAAATATAGTGACGTATATATTGATTTAATCTACGAAATATTTTTTAGATAACACTTAAGTTGTATTTGAGTTAAGTGTCAAAAGTTCTTGAGTATTTCTAATATTGTGTACAGACAGTTTTTAGATTATAAACGTGAACAATTTTTAAAATTGCATTTCTTATGAATATACTTATGCATTTTGGTATTAGCCGGCGTATGCTTACTAAGGGTTGTATGTATGGTAGTTTTTTAATTTATAGTTAATTATTAATCGATACCTACATGACTTTGTGTTGTTAATATATTACAAAATTCTTAGAGGTTATAATTAATATAAGTACTTGATATACGTACCCTTGTACTATAAATACTATAAATTGCTATATAAGAATTACTGTGAATGGTTACATAGTATTAATTATTATCTGATACAGTTAACCATAAATAATATAAACTTGAATGTATGATTTTTTTAGAGCTACGGCAAAATATATTTTACTTGATAATAGAAATATACCAAAACGTATGATATGAATGATAAAATTATTCTTTATGTGTACGAATATTATATATTTACCATTTAACCAAGTGCATAAATAAGAATTTGAGTCTAGGATTAATGTTTATTTACAAACATTCTTATTTATTAAACTAATATTGACGTTCATTTTTATACAAATATTAATAAAACATATTTAAGAATATAATTTACACTTGATATCAATTGGTTAATATTTATTACAATAATATTAAAATGGAATACAGTAACATTTGTCATTTGTAACTATGGAAATTATTCATGGAGTTTTGGTATTTAATCCTTGTACATACTTAATATTTTACTTAATACAATGATATAAACATTTATATTATTTTACAAACTATTTAAAATTTAAATTTGTAAACATTACGAAGACTATTTATAATTTCTTGATATCAAAAAATTTAGTCGAAAACAGGCAGTTTTATCTATTTAGCTTCTTTGTTTTCATTTCTACATTGAATTAGACTATAACATTTAAAAATTCTTAAAAGTTAAGAAAATTAACAAGTATAATATATCCAGAAGTTGAAAATATATTTTATCCTTTCGTATAAAAATAACAGAGGCCGAATAAACGGTGTAGGTGTTGGTTTTCAGTTTTCACAACTAGTATAAACGTTCAACAATTAATTATCTATAACGAGCGATGTGGTAAGCCTATATAAAGTTTTTGAATCAACCGGAAATATGTAATTTTCCTGTACATCTACATTTCATCCGTTTAGCTTTTACAATAGGTCAGTGACTCCAAGTTCATTAGCCACTACTGTGGTAATTTATGACTGGGAAATCTAGCACCAATAGTATAATCTCCTAACTACCTGTTACTTAGTTAGCTATACAGTATACACTTAATACTTTAAAGTTAATTGCATTCTGTCACTTTTATCTAATCCAACTTGTATTTCTAAGAAGTGGCAACTGTCATATACCGGCGTGTTATTAATGTAGAATAAAAAGTCATTATTTTGATTATGAATCGAAATCGTTCTTTTTTTCAGTTTGAAATTTTGTTTTACAATCTGAATACTTGGAATACAAATAGAGAATGCCATAACTTCTTAAATGTTTTCTTATAGTATTATTTCAAAAACATATCGAAAATAATTGACAACTAGATCCCCAAAAAAACCCAGAATTTATCTTAGGGCTTTGTTTCTCAAGCCCCAGAAGAACGTTATATAATCTTAAGCCAAGTAAAATTGGCAATCTGGACTTGGAAAGGATAGTTTGTGTGTGTTTAGTAGCGTTGTTTTATTTTATCGAAGAGAAAATAAGGCAATTCTCAGGTTTTTAATCTAAGACCCTAGACTAAATAAAAAATGTGTTGGAAGAAAACACTCAGATCTCGTCAGATTAAATTCAGTTGTTTTTCTCTTATAGTATGTGCAATATATATTTATATATATATATATATATATATTGAATAATCTCGATAATAAAGAGAACAACCAAAAACCTCTTAACATCATAATTTTTAGAATTTTTTATATAGAGTAAAAAATAGATTCACTTTGTTACTCCGTACAAAATTATCACTATGTAGACATTTTATTGTATTGACATAAAATACATAATGTATTAATGAATATTACTCAAAGTAGTTGAAGTAAAATTTATTAAAATTAGTTTTATTATAAAGGAATTGAGTTATTTTATATTCAACTCAATCTCTGCAAACATGACAAAAACCTTTTTTACAGCGTGACAGTTAACAAATAGCGCATGGTGAGTAGATATAAACTATGAAGTAAATATGTTACATATACACATATTCTGTAAATGGTTTAGTTTATGGCCAACACTATTCATAGTTATATTTACAGAACGATTCACGCAAAAGTTTTACTGATTGACAACACAAAGGACATTTGATCAGACGCTTGTTTATCTATAGATACTAATGTTAAATTTGAAAACATAACCAAACCGTACTCAAACGATAAGTTGTCAACAATTTCTTTACATTTTATGGGATAAAAATAAATCCCCAAAATTGTAAAATGAAATGGGATTATATCATTTACTTTTAATACTACAATACGATTCAATTGACAAAGAACACGATTAAATATTATTGTTGTCGAAATAATGTAAGCATTCAGTGTTATCAATTATGATGTAGGTGAAGAATACTTAGGATTTATATTCCAAAATTATGTATCTTACATTTTTATCTGTGAGATGAACAGATACAATAAATGGTGCAAATAATGCATACGCACAATACTAAATATAATATATTCAAAAAGTAATCAAAAGCCAAAACTAAATTGCTACACTTCACACTAAAATATACAAGAAACTAATAAATATATATTATCCATAATGATAATTCAAAATACCCATATTCTATGAATAAAATAATATAAAAGACTCATACAAATAAAAAAAACACTTAGTTTTTTTTATAATAGATATTGATTTTTCTAATCGAAACGGCTCGTAAATAATTTTACATGGTATACAATAATACTCCAGGCAAGAACTTTTATTTTTTTTTATGTTTTATTTATATTGACATGATAAAAAATATTTTGATAATTTTTAATAAACTATTTGTATAGGTATTTAACCTATATTATTTTTAATAATACTTAAAAATTTCAAAACAAAATATTTCAAACGGTACATTATTGTAATTTAAGAAACATTTATAGAATTGATTTTAACTCAAGCACAAAATATTTTTTTAATTATAGGAGAACCATGTCACCCATATGAACCATTCAAATGTCCTGGAAACGGTGCTTGTATTTCTATTCAATATTTATGTGACGGAGCTCCCGATTGTCCAGACGGTTACGATGAAGATGCTAGACTTTGCACTGCAGGTAATGTTATAAGTATTTTTAACATTTATTATGAGCTATAACTTATAAGTATAACGCAATACAAAGTTTTGATTATTTTGTTTAATTATTTCACGATGATTGTAGACTATTTCAAAATTCAGCTTTTGCTTTATCATTTTATACTCATGTCGAGTAAATCATAAACTATGTATTACACTACTACTTAGAAATCATTTGGTCGTTGAACAGTTTATTTATATAATTTATATGTACCTAATATTTATATACTTCTTCATATATGTATTGTAAATATATATTCTATACTTATTAATAAAAATTAAAATAATTTAATGTTATTATAAATTATATTCACTGTTTGCTGTACGGTATACATTTTTTATATTTTTAACTTTTGATAAGTAAAATTTAAAAATAATAACTGTTTTGAAAAAATTAAAATAAACATAAAAAACAATTTAAAATAACTTTTTAAACAGTGAGTATAATCAATCATTTTTTATTAATGGCATTTTTGTTTTGGTAAATCTAAATTCATTAATTCATTATACTTGTTATTTATTAAATAATTTTAATAACATTAATGAATTAAGAGTTGATTGTGTTGTAAAAAACAGAAATATTATTTTTACATAATTATGTTACGTGTCAAATTCCAATTAGATTAAGTACTTTTTTGAAAATGAATGAACTCGTAATAAAATATTTACCTTTTATTAAGTCATGGTAAGTGGTTAACTGTACAAAAGTATTTTAATATTTATTCATATCAAAAATTCATATGATTCAAATAAATAACATTTAATGTGCATTTAATAACATTAACATGAATTAAATTATATTTAACTATGAAAACTCCCAATGCAACATTAAAGAAACTACATATTCAATTAAGTATTATATTATTATTTTTTTTTTTTTTCAACCCGAAGGTTGGTTTACAACTCCAATTCTCCATTCTAACCGATTCCTCGCCTTTTCTTTGAGTTCTTTGAAGGTTTTGACTTTTGCATCAATTTTAATTTGTCCTATATACGAGTTCCGCGGACGTCCTGCAGTTTTCTTTCCTTCTATCATACCCTCCAATATTATATTATGCAATTCTTCCGGGTGTCTCAGAGCATGTCCAACCATTTTCCAGCGTCTTCCTCTAATCGCATCTATGAGTGTACGTTTTTCTCCCACTGTTCTCATTACTTCTTCATTCGTTTTCCGCTCTATCCAGCTTATCCTTTCCATACGCCTCCAGCACCACATTTCGAACGCTTCTAATTTTTTCTTTTCGGTATCATTTATTACCCAAGTTTCACATCCATATGTAGCAACACTCCATACATAGTATTATATATATATATGTATAATGTATATATACATTATATATTATAGATGGGTAGTCGGAAAACTAAATAAATAAAAATTATTAACTATTCGATTAAATCATTATGCATTCATTGATTAAACATTTTTTTTTTGTTTGATTTACAGCTAAACGACCTCCGGTCGAAGAAACAGCAAGTTTTTTACAGTCTCTTTTAGCTAGTCATGGACCAAACTACCTGGAAAAATTATTTGGCAGCAAAGCTAGAGATGCATTGGAACCATTAGGAGGTGTCGAAAAAGTTGCAATCACACTTTCTGGTTTGTAAATATTTGTCTAAGCCTTTAATATCCATATGTATGTTAAATTTAAAAAAAAATCGTATTTATCTTACTATTTAATTAATTAATATAAACTAAATTTAGCCTATTTTTACCATAGTAAATATGACCAAACATTTTATAGTTTATTTAGAAAACAAAAAAATAATAATTTCAAGGTATATTTTAAGGTATTATTCATTAATTAATTTTTGAATTATTGTAAAAATACTATTATTGATATAACAATCCATAAAGTTAGTAATTAGTACATTAAGTATATTTTAAAAATTATATTAGTAACTTGAGGTCTCGACCAGGAAGGTAGAGTTACAAGACTTGGATTGACTTGAGGTGATTTGCACAAGGTCCCTATTTTTATTTTACAATACAAATGTTGCTATCGAGAATCAAGTATTATAGATTTACTATTTGTATCTTAAATTTCGGCACTACATACATGTACTCGTATGTGCTTAATTTCTGTAATTCATACTTTTTCTTTACACAATCTGTTACACAAAGAACAATAAGAATAACTGATACCTACGATGTACTGGGCCGAAATTATAGATTCTATTATGGTGTTTTAGTCGTTTTAAATGTTAATAAGTATAATAAGTATACAATATAATAATTTATGTAATCATTTTACTAAATTTTAAAAGCAGCTAAATTAGCTAATAACTAAACATATTTGGGTTTCAATGTATTAATTAAAGATTGAATCATAATAATATTGTTTTATTTATATATATTTATAGAATCGCAAACTATTGAGGATTTTGGTGCTGCTCTTCATCTAATGAGATCTGATTTGGAGCATTTACGTTCGGTGTTCATCGCTGTAGAAAATGGTGACATCGGTATGTTAAAGAGTCTTGGCATAAAAGACTCTGAACTAGGTGACGTGAAGTTTTTCCTAGAAAAGCTAGTCAACACTGGTTTTCTAGATTAATTTACCAATAAAATATCGGATTTGTATACAACTCTAATCCTCTGTAATTTTCTATTCCTATATTACTCTATATCCATCCAAGATTCCAAAAAATATTTATAATTTTGTCTACTCTTTTGATCACGAGTTTTGTATCCCATAAATTACTTCCCTAATTGTTTTCGGTCAATTAATACAAACTTATTATACTATTTTAATCGTACATCAATTTTGAATCACAATACATATCAAAATATAAACACTATATACATATCATAATGTACAACTTTAAACATATCTTTTTATTACTAAATATTAATTATTATTATTATTATCTAGTTTTACAAATTGTACTACATAATATATTAATACGTGTTAAAACTTAAATATATAATTTATTTAAACAATGCGTGCCTAATGAGCCATTATATACATGTTTTCATTTTGAATTGTGCTATTTTATACCCGATTTTGCTTGTACAACGTATTCCTAAAGCGTTAAACTTTTCACGTTACCACAATTTTATCTTAACTTCTAAGTAATATTTTACGGCCCAACTCCAAGATTCAACTTCGGACAAATGTTAATACGATTAATGCATAACATAAACAAGTGATGTTTCAAATTTAAACCAATACGTGCGTTTTACAGTAAATTGTATCATTGTTTATATTATATCTATGTTTTCTTAAGCATTTAATTATTATAAAATTGTTAATAATCATTCAAACATTGTTTTAGTACTTATTAATTAAAATACATTTTAATGCTCTCATTTCATAATTTAACCTATATATATATATATAAATCAATATATATATATATAGGTAGTTATTGTGATATAATTTGAAGGGTGTTTCAGTTTTAACACAATACAAATTATGCATTTTAAATTAAAATATTTATTCTACAATTATTGCAGTATCTTATTTGTATGGCCTATATATACATAAAATAGTGAAGCTTAACTATGACGGACCTCGTTTGAAATTCAAACATCAGAACAGCATCCTGGTTTGACCCTACCTCAATAAAATAGATAATTAGTGACATTCAACATTTTTGTTGGTTCTATTGTGACAAGTTTCACTGTATAGACGTTTAAAATCATTTAAGTATATGGCTGATTAAGTTGTAGAATATATTTCTTAAGCGTGTATTTTGAATAATGACATAGGTACTATGTTTTTCATGAAAAGATATTACTGAAAAATATTCCACAAAAATAATTAATAACATTTTATTTCTGAAACACACTGTTAACAATTTAAATTATATAAAGTACATACCTATATGTACCATCATACTTTTCTTAATCTCATTTTTGATGTAATGCTCATTTGGCACATAATTTCAGTAGAACTCCAAAAAACATAGTGTTATAAATTATTTATAATCGTGTTGATTTTTGATAAATTCCCATCAAAATTTAACTGTAGGATATTTTATTGAGTGAGGTAAAAAGTATATTGCATATTATTAAATAACGATAACGACCTTCAATTGACACGACACATATCATATAAATAACATATTTTTTACCTACTCAATAGAAATTATAATCATTTATTTTTCTTCTTTTTTCTATACGATTTATAGTATTTATTCTATATAGACCTAATAATATAACTTTTGTTTATATCCGATATAAAATGGTATTTATAAAATATAATTACCTCATAAGGAATCTATTATATTATATAATCCATTAAAAATTAAACTATTATGTACATTGTGTTATTTTTTTTAATTGATGTTAAGTATTTATTGCCTTTATTTTTCAAATAATGCACGTTTTTTAAATTCTATAGGCTTATGTAGTATTTATTTTTTAATTAAAAAATTATAATCCAGGATATTTGAGTTATTGACATAGTAATATTTTAGTAAATATTTTAAAGAAATGTTGAACATTTCTTGTGAAATGAGAATCCAAACTTCCAAAATCGCATTAACAGATATACATTTATAATACCTATATGTTGCGCTTAATGCAAACATGTTGATGGTGTTATTATATTAATACTATAATAAAGAGTTCAAAATCGGGTAACGTCTATAAAATGTATTCTTTTAAATTGTAGATCCTGAGTAAAACGAGGACTGAGGATTGGTTTTTATTAATCAATTAAATTGAATTTCAACGCCTCAATGGCCCATAGTACAGGGTGAATTCAAAGTTTTACATAATGTGTGGTTTTTTTTAAGGAATTTCATCTAATTCGTACTTTAAGGGAGGGAAAAGGGGAAAATGTTTTCAATTTCTTATCAATAAACCAAATAATTGAGAAAAAATAAGAAAAAAATTCAAAAAATTTCAACCTAGATCTAGCATCGAACCTTGCACCGTCAAGTATATTAATCAGCAACTACTCATTTGTTTATTATTTATGATCATTGATCATGAATATAAGATTTTTCTTAAGATTTTTATTATTTGGTTTTCATTCTATAAAGATCTTATATATTTTCATGCTATAGCGTCTTGAAATATGCATATTATATTATCAATATTTGCATTTAATAGAAATCTCATAAATTTTTAATCCTTTTGTTTTTTGCAAAAGTTAGAAAATTAAAAGTTCACCTGCTTATTTAAGAAATTTGATTCTAAAACTATATCATACACTATATTTATAGAAATATTAACTGATTTAACTGACCTCGTTCACTCAGAATCGTTTTATCGAGAGCAATGGCACAATTATTTCAACTTAACACGACCAATCCCTAAATCTCACCTGACCTAAGTTTTGTTCATTTTTTATTCGTGAATATTAAGCTAAATAATTAAATAATTATTTAAACATTTAAAAACACGTTAAGTACTTAAATATCTACCTACTTATTTATAATGTTTTTATTTATAAATACGAAATATATAAATTGCTTATCTAAGAGATTGTATTAAAAGTATTAAAAAAATTAAATTGGTTTTAATTATAATAATGTACCACATACTACCCACTACTAACCTAACCTAACCTATTATATATATCATTACCGGTTTACACAACGATTTTAGCAAAAAACCGAATAAAATCATGATTTTCCAGCAAAACTTTGTTTTACCAAGTGATCAGGCTTTCACGATAACATACATATACTTGTAAATAATAATATATTATTATATATATCGAGGGTAGCTAAATTGCGACTCGTGTCTAATTGTAAGATGCAAAACATTTTTAGTAACAAACATTTAAAAATTATATACCGTTTTTTTTTATTTTTTTTTGGTATAATATTTAAATACGTAATTATTTATTCAATTTTCTAGGAATTTTTTAGTTCTTAATTTATATCTAACTTAACCTAACGTATTTATTCCGTATTCATTTTTTTGTAATCTTTTGAAGTCTTGATTATGGGTTTTTAGAGCAGTCCTTAATAGTTGTGTTAGGTGATCATCCGTTATGTTTGAGCGATGTTCAGATGTTATTATTTTTAATTTTGAGTGTAAAAACTCGCAATATGTTGTTTCGAAAACCGGAATATGTACATTTACTTTTGTTGCACAGTGCCATTTTTAGATGGCAAACCTGCGATCATATTATGATGTATGGATGTATAATATCATTGACATTACGAAGATATTACCGTGCGATGCACGAATAATTAAGAAGTTCACATCATAATAGCTTATTTTATATTTATAGACGGGGTATGTGGGAAGTACGGTCCATGGGTTGATTTTTAATATGTAATAAGCTAATAACTTATAAGTAATAAAATGTATTAAAATTTAAAATATATTTAATGTATTTCAATATATGGTAATAATGGACCGCGCCCCACGATATAAATGACAGTGTGACCTGCAGCATTAGGGGAAAAATAATGCAGCTTACTCGCCTGCCGCAGTATCTAAAGTGTCCGTTGCCGATTCGTTTCCAACATGTCTGCTTTGAATTTTGATTATTGATGTTCTTGATATTTAAGAATTATATAGTAGTTGTATTATAGCATTGTATATCTTTATAGTTAGTCAAATCATGAAAAAATAGATATATTTTGTCATGTATTAAATTTAACTGCGGTAGTGTGGTACTGACTACTGAGGTCGAATCGTTATAATAATATAAATTTTCTCGCTTTCCGGTTCTTCCGCGTTTCAAAATGTATTATTATCACCGATAGAAGTACGGTTTATTTTTCCTGATTCCTATTATTTTTCAGTATTAGATTTTATTGTAATTGTTTTTCCTCCCTCGTGGTAATGCGGCCTACGATCTATTTAGCTCTCTTTTTATTCATTCATCATTGCTCTTTGTTCCAATATCAGTTCTGCGTCTCTCTCGGTCACTGAATGTTTTCGTAATTATTTTAAAGTCGTTTTTATTGTCATAGTTAATATATAGCTAAATTTAAATGTTCTATCAAACAAGTTCTCATTCAGAACTTAAAATACCACAAGCACCTCAGAGTACTTAATCTGAATCTATGCTTTTCAATGACATTTTAGAGGAAGTAAATACGGATATACGCAATCAATCGTCTGGATTTTTGCAAGTACATACATATCGTGTTATTTATATGAAATTGACCAATTTTTTAAAAAACCCTTTGATCACTTGAAACAAGAAGGACGACAAAATGGTGCAATTATTTCACGAATCACCAATTTTTCGTAGTTGATCCTAATTCTAGAACATCAAAAAGTTTCAATTCCAGATTACCATATACTATGTCAATGATAATTTGTAACCGTAACAACACAAATAGACAAACTTAAAATCATTGGAAACCTATTGTTCCTTTAAATCCATTTAAGCCACTTTTACACATAGGTCATCAATCCAACGAAGTAGTTGTATCTTGTATTAACCAATCAAGCTGAGCTCCTCAAGGTTCATCCTAATAAGTGTACCACAAATCACAATTGTTGAACTAAGTCATGAAAATATAAATTATGGGAATAGTTTCATAGATTTTTTTTCTTGAAGGGGTTGGGTTTAACATATATTCTGGATTACCAGATAAACAGGCTGATAATAATAACACTAATGAAAATAATAATGGTAATCTTGAAAAATAGGTATCCATAAAGGTTGATCGAAACCTAGTATTACTTGGGTGCTAATGGTAACTGGTTATGACATATTTGTAATTGTTTTTGAATTATATAAATGCAAATTTTTTTAATGATTTCGTTCAAATATGTGAACAGTGAAATCCATTGTTATTTTATTGTAGTGTTTTAAAATATGTTTTTAATATTGATTAAATTTAACACGCTATAATTATATGAGCAATTCTGAAGATTAATAAATTATAACAAATTTAAATTTTATACATTTTTAAAACCATGCAATAAATTAGTTTTAGAAAGGACGGAACTCCTAGGTCGGATGAAACTCCACCGTAGATTGAGTTACAGAGATTTCTAGCACATTATACTACATTTTTAAGTCATAAGTATTGATATTGAAATGTTTATAAACTTTTAACTACAAAAAATTAGGCAGATTTCTTGACAACATTTCGAATTCAAATGCTTATTAATAAAAATCGTTCTATAAATTTTTGATATTTTTTTCACATGAGTAGGAATAATATACGAAAAAAATTGTATTAAAATTTAAAAATCTGAAAATCAACCAACATTTTTTTCATGACATACGAATATAAACTAAGAAAACTCTCTAATTTCAAACGGCTATAAACAGCATAAAAAAAAATCCAAAACCGTAAAATCATAGACCTTTCTCCATCTAGTTCATCAATGAGTGATGCAGAAAAATATGACAAATTTCATGCGTTTTGGAAAACGGTAAAGTCAGATGAACGTTAATCATAATCTAACTATATAATTAGCTATAATCCAATGCTGATTAAGCTACACAGTGTTACTTTTCTGGATCCAGTAAAGGCTATTTTGTTATGATAGTGTAATGCACCTATACCTACCCAGAATAACATTAATCATAAAACAATATAATAAATATTAATATTTATTTATATCAATAGTAGCACAAACAATGCCTACGCGTATACTCGTTAACCTGTTTGACCCATACACGCGCAGTATTCTTTTTGCTTACTAAGAGACTCTAAAATTATAATAAAGACTAACAATGCACACTTTTATATTAATATGCACCCTTTGCATATTAATTATTAATACATGTAACCTTTTGACTAGATATTAAGACAATAACAAGATAGAAGCAGGGTATATAACGATAGAATTATGTATACTAAATTAGACTAGTACTAGAGGTGTAATAACAACTACGTGTTATACTTTGTCGGACCTTCGGTCCTTTATTTCATTTAATAAAGTATTTGTCAAGTTAATTTTACCAAGTTTATAATATTTCTTTTCACACCTTTAAAATCACTCTACTCAACGTCCGTCCTCGGAGATAGAATTATTCTATCTCTCTGTAAGTGCTACGGCTATCCAAGGCATTACAATAGGATGGCTGGCTATGGCGTGACTTGCCGTTGAACTATATCCAGGAACAACGTTAATGAATCCGTTAGGAAATCCGACATATAATGTTTACCTATATTTACATGTTTTCGAATTGAATTGTTTTAATAGAAATGTTTAGATTTTTATAAATAAATGTATCACATTTTACCTCTTTCTAAAGCGCAACTTAATGCAAAGCAGTAAGTGCGTAAGTGGAACGAGGAATATATTGGTATTATCCCATGATCTGTGCTTAGTTTTTTTTTTATAACTGTATAAACCATTTCAACCAAAAGGAGTGCTCTTATGTATAAAAACCTGGTACTCTTCTGATATACAATTTCGTCTAGCTAGTACTTTAAAGTTTAAGGAAGTCATTTTTTGAATTTCTCAACAGTTTTCCGAACAGTACATTAGAGAAAAACAGAGTAAAAATTGCAAGTTTATATATTTTTCAGTCTATAGCTGGTGGACGTGGAGCCCAGAAAATGATTTTCCAAAAATATAATATTTATGTTTATAGATAACCAGTCTGTATCGACTGACGGACTGAAACAATATTATAACTTATAACTTATAAGGTTCCTAATCCTATAGTGACCATATATATGGAACCTTCTTTAAACGGCTTAAACAGGATTACAATTATTCTAAACCAATTATGACTTGGCGGCATGCGAAACGCGCAAGAACTATACGGTATTCAGTTATTCTATACGTCTAGCAAATAATAATAATAATAATAATAATAATAATAATAACATTTTTAAATTATTATTATGACTGCGCAACGGACGGACGGCACTGCAGCAACACATCACAGCCGTTGGTCAGACGGTCGGGCGCCGCGACAAGGCCGTCGCCGCGGATACAGCGCGCGCCTCGCGCCGGCTCATCATGCATTCGATGCAACTCGAGGTGTCATGGAAACAGCCGCGCCCGATCGGCGTTTCTTCCATGAGCTCCAAAACGCACCCCCAATCGAATGGCAAACATGGCCGCAGTGGCCGAAACTTTCACCAGGTCCCATATATAGATAAATGTACAAGTGTTTTTTTCCCGTCTCTCCCCGTCTCATGTCGCTAGACGACGGTGCTTACGCCAAGTCGCGCTATGCCTTGAGGCGTGTGTCGGTGTGTCGCAGACGTTTCGCAATAACTGTCGTCGTCGTCGCCGCCGCCGCGGTACTCGTTGAACAGACACCGTCATGCCGGCGTGCACCCGCGTAAATTCGTAGTGCCCGAGACCCGCGGACATCCGTTTTTACGTAAGTTATACCGATGGTTCTAGATAAGGAGTAAGGACTAAGGACGGTCCACGGCCGCACGCCGAACTCGCCGTGCACCGTGCTATTGTCACAACGATGATAAGGAGATTTATAATCTTCATTCCGTGTCCCCGACTCCCGGTGTCCGTCGATTCACGCTATCTGCCTAGTTGTGGGAGGGGGACGCCCCGAGTAATTTTAGTATGCCGTGTATACCTATGTAAATCGTTCGCGTCTCCGTGCCGAGTGTTATGTGCAGGGGGGGGGGGGCGATCGTCGCGGTTTTATTTTTCTTCCAGTTTCCACTCTACATCACTATTTGGCCCCGTATCGTAGTATCATACAACGCCCATTCTGCCTACAGGAGAGATAAATGAAAAAATAAAAATTCAAGTTCAATGGTTTTCCATAGTGGGTAGTACCTATTATACGTGAAAATGTTACACTCACCAGTCACCATGCTTGCCCGGGCCAAACGTGATAAAGCTAATTCAATTGATAATGCATAACATCTACATAACATAATAACGTTTATCAAGTTACTTAAGTCGCGCCGACCAAAAATCAATTGTTTCCTATTATTGCCCATTGCTTCGAATGCGGAATCTTAATTGCAATGTATTATGGACGGTGATCGTTTAAATGTATTCGTGTTATGCCCAAAATGTTGATGTCGATTCCTATTTAGGTATCTTGGAAATTGTATAATTCTAATAAAAATATCTCGCATCAAATTATGACGATCGATTTCTGTGAATGATTAACACTGGTCTTGTAATTTTTCGTTTCAGAATTATGAATAAAATGGTATAGTTTCATTGTTATTACACACTACTCTAAATCAAATATTGACGAAATGTGGAATATGATGTGTGATGTCATGCCGACCATCACTGAAGACAACATTGGTCAACGCCATCAGTTTTCTGGTGAAGATGTTCGAATCAATGAATTTATGGACACTGTTGTTGAAGAACGTAACAAACTTTTAGACACATTAAGTAAAAGTCAAATCAGGCTTGATGAGACTGAAAAACAACTGGCCGAAGTTGAAAGTGAAAGAAATGCTTTGCAAAGACAAATAGATGCTACTTTTCCAAAGGTAAGATTAAATGAACATTAACTTTTTTAATATTGCTCTGTAGGTTTGGTAGAATATAATATAAATTGTAAAGAATTAATTTGTCTCCGGTAAATTACCATTATTTGTTTCAAAATTTTAAGAATAGATTTCTATTTGTTTTATTAACTTTATAGGTATCTGAAATTACTGCTCTACCCTTTAATCAATGCGCCTTATATCTTCTTAATTATCCTTAACTGCAATATCTTTTTATTTGTTAATGTTGACTATTGACCCCCTGTTATTTATACGGTGATCTACAGTACTGTAAAAATGCCTACAAACATTGGAAGTTTATATTTTTTGATCAGACGCATTTGCAATTTTGAATTATGGTAATCAATCATCATAAATAAACTAATTCAATTTAAATAGGTACATATTATAGAACTCTACTTGCTAACATTTTTATTTAACTTTTTTCTTAAAATAGTTAATTTTCAATTAAATATATCATGAAGTATATCTTAACTTAAGAGTGGATATAGTTGGGTTGCTAATACATAAATATTTTTGTTCATTTTTCACCTATATATTTATGTAATGAAATTTGTGTAAGATACATTTCATTTTAGAGTTTAATTTATAAAATAGATATCACTTTTTTTTTAAATTACTTTGGCTCCTTGAACGTATGTCTGCACCTATGGTTTTGATTTTTAATTAGTCAGCTGTTTTGAAAGTTAGATATTAATGATAATTTAATTTACAATACTTTAAATTTAAAAAATAATTTTAAGTGGAGGTAATAACAAAGGAAAAGATGTATATTTACAAGATTAACCGTAAAACAGTTTCATTACTAAAATATTATAGTTAGCTTGTACTACTACTAATTATGATAAATTATTGACATCTTATCATTAACTAAAATTAACATGTATCTTTATAAAAATAAGTTATAATTTGTGGCTCTGTCGACAATACCTAATATAATATAGCACTACTATCTATTAAATTATATTTATATAAATCATTTATTTGTATAGTGTCCTTTAAAGTCCAGTCTTAAGGAATATGTATGGTACATATATTGTATATAAATATTGTTTTAGTTTAAAATACAATGGTTCATGGAATTACTTGAATTTTTTTCGCTACTGCTCATAAAAATTAATATATAATATGCAGCAACATTACTTTTTATGAGATCTATTGCCGTTACTTCCTTCCAACTCAACTTTCACTAGTACTATATATAAAAATGATTTATTATAATGATATAATTAGTTTTTATCCTAATTACTATGACCACCTGGAACCAACCAAATAGTGTATTATGAGCTTTTTATCAAACTTATACATATGTATATATTAATTTTCAGGTACAAGTAGATAGAAGCTTTTGGGAATTGTGCCACCCAACATTTTTTAGTTAACAAAATACTTTTGTTGTCTTATTGTATGTTTCAGTAGTTTATCCAGGAGTTTTTTTTTTGGCAGGAGCTGATCAGTTACATTTCACAATTATCACATTAGAAAAACCCATAGTTAAATTTTTAATTAAAAAAAACTTAATTTTGAATTTTATGATTATTTAAGATTTCCTGAAATTTTTGTATGGGGGCTAAAGCTCCCTCAGCCCCCCCCCCCCTTGATATGCCACTATTATGTTATAGTACATTGGAATTCGGAGTACACGTATTATAAATAATCTAAAAATTCTGTTTGATAATATGTTTACTTTATAGGTATTTAAAATTATGAATTGAGTGAAATATTCATTATTTTTAGTAATATATTTAAAGCCTCTTTATAAAAATAGTTTTATAGGTAGTAAAATTTAAAGTTTTATTTAGAATTTCTGCTGCTTTTAAATTCAACTTTTAATAATTGCTGTAGCTGTTAGTATAGGTTTTCTAATAAAATATTCATTGTAGCCTTTAAATTAAAAACAACCAGAAGTACGCTTGTAAATGCTGCTGTTATTGCTGATATTAAACAACATTTTAAATGTATCAAATTAATTGCATTTTATTTTCTCTAAATTAATTTTTTAAATCAATTTATGGTTACTAAAAGTTAATAGTTCTTATCGAATCTTTATTTCAAATATTATTTGGACTAACAATTGTGCTTGTTGATTATTTAATTGTTATTCTTAAATTCATATTTGTTATGTTTATGAATATAAAGTGTAGTTAACTACCTATGTACATAGTACCTAGTACCTACTGGCATAGATTAAATATATATAATCTAATATATTTAATCTATGCTACTGGCTACAATTTATGGTAGTAGAATATTGTGCTTACTGCTTATAGGTTATGGAAGGCTGTATCAATATAATTGAAATCGTATTCAGTTGATATTGAAATATTGTTGTAATATTCGGATTTCCCAAGGATTATTATTAATTTTACATCTATTAGTATAAACGTGAGGGTAATTCTTCGTAATTTTACCTATTATGATCAGAAAATATTCTATTATTAATACTAATAAAATATGATTTATTATTTAGTGCTTAAATTAAATTGCACTTTTATAAATTTATTATTTGCTTAAATAACTACGGTTTTTTTTTTGTTAGAAATTTTCAAGCTTGAAAAATGTTACATTATATTATAATTTTTAGTAAGAATTCACCTCGCATTGAAATGCAATATCCCTGAATCGGGTACCGTCTGAATAAATTGCATTATTAATTTTATATCTACTGGCTTCTACACTAATATGAAAAAATGTTATTGGTTTTTTTTTCAAATAAAACATAGTTTAAAGAATAATTTTGATTACTTATATATTTTTGGTTTAAGCATGGCCCACAATAGGTATTTTTAACAATACATTATTATTGCAATCTTTTAATGTTGTTAGGACTAATGTTTATTTTGTAAGGTAATTCACAAATCTTTTATCACGTATTTATATGCTTTTAAATGTTTTCTTATTTTTAAAAAAAATTAACATACTAACACGTGGAAAATAATTTCTATGGTGTCTTACGAAAATCTAGTGCATCGTCGCCCTTTTCCCATACCATTGTATTACGCACCCTTATTGGATCGATAGGCCTGTAGTTGACCTGGTGCCCTACTTCTGGCTTATTCAACTTTCCTCTTATTTCATTTACTGATTTCTACACTTTCGATATCGATATTGTGTATTTGCGTTTTATTTTTAAATTATTAATTGCTAAGCTCGAAGTGTGGTATTGCCAATTATGAATTATAAGTCATTAAATAATGAGTTTATTGTTTATAATTTATGGTTTTTCAGTCATTTTTTAATAAATAAAATCCTTAATCAACTACTCAGTATTAAGTACCAATAAAACTATTTTTTTTCTTAGTTATTCTATAAATAATATGTTGTACATTTTAATCTACAATAGGAATTATGAATTAACTGGTAAGAATGAGAATTAATATAGTAATAAATTATATTTATCAATCGAAAATAAAACGCAGATTATTTACCTATATGTTACGGAGTTGAGAATTCTTAATTACTTTTGAAAAAATAAAAACCTGTAAAAAGGTTATCCGTTCTAAATTTTTATTAGAATAATAATAATATCATTTAATTTAAAAATAGGACTATAAACAATTTTAATATTTGTATTATGTTCATTATTTAACATAAGCAGGCGAACTAAATAGATTATCATGCATTCATTTTTTAACGTATTTTGGTTTTTACACGTCATGACGACAATGAGTCGTATAATTTAAAAATATATTCAATGCTTGTCATTTTATTTGAATATTATTTAATATCTTGAATTTATTATCAATATTTTCTAAGGTTCTGTTACTGAACTGTCTCCTCTTCATGTTCTTTCACGTCATGTATCTTGTTATTAAGTCATCAATGTTACTTATTATTTTTTTATGTAAACAGATTGTAATATTTATAATTTGTTTCATATTATTTTTCATTTTAATTTAAATACAAATGATTCTATTACATACTGTAGTTCCCCAATATTAATTTATCATATTCTAATGGTGGGGTTTTATTCTCCGCCATTTCTTCGCCGAGATTTTGAATAATGATTTATATTTTAAAAAATATTTATAAAAGATATTTATTTTCATACATATTTCTTATCGCCGATCTTTATTTTCCACTACGAATATTGTAAATAAAGTAGCGTGATGCGTGAGAAAATTTCTCTTTACCTTACGATAGTTTCAGATTTGTTAGGATTGTTCAGATCTCAGTGTTGTATGTAATTGTAAAGTTGCTACGCAAGAGTGTCGTTGACCATCGTGTGCTTATACGGTATGATAATTACTATCTAACAGTTAGATAGTAATTCTAACTGTTGCAAAACTATTTCACCATCATGTACTCTTAAATGTATCTTAAATTGTGTTAAATTATTAATAATTAATTAATATTTCCATGTACGATATTATATAAATCTAAAACCAGAAATTTTATAACTTCAAAAGTTTGAACTATTATTATTCAGATTATTAACTTTTCGGTCTATCGATAGTAAAATGGTGAAATATCTCTTCATAAACTATATTCTGCTTGGTCAGTGATCGCTTTTATAATTCCATTGTGTTTAATTTTTCTCTAGACATAACTGTATAATTACAGATTAGATAAAACTAGATTTTATCTAATCTGTGGTATAACTGCGATTCTTCGCCGGTGTTCCGCGGGACACAGGTAGAAACGCCGTAAATTCAGAGTAAATGTTCCGCCAGAATTTAAAAGTCGGTAAAAAATATAAATGTATGTTAAGATTAATATTTCAAGTTACATTAATTTCTACTACCGTATAACCGTGTATAATATTCGTAAATTATCGTAGCATCTAGTTATTTTGTTTAATTATATAGTTATATAGGTTATCAATTTCTGTTTTTTTTTTTATAAGACCCACAGGGACTAGAACAATATATATTTCATAATTAAATTGTATGCTTTAGTTAAAAATTAGAAAATAGCCATTTTATAAAGTTTATTTTTGTGAACATTTTGACGTATCAACATTTTATTCTCATTAACCTCATGGTTTGTATAATTTTTTTTAGTTTCTAGAAACTAATCAGAGGTTATCAGAAAATGAAACGAGATAATATCAAATCATTAAATTATGGACTACTATGGTAATAAATAATTCTCAATTTTTCATGAAAACTAAAAAATCACGAGGACATAAGGTTAAAGAAAATACAATTTTGAAGCGCTAACATTTTCAGAAAAATTAACTTTAAAATGGCTACCTTCAAATATAAAAAAATTAAAAATTATTTTTTAACTTTTTATCAAAACATTAAATTCAATCTCTGTGAGTTTTGTAAAAAAAAAAAAACAGAATATGAATATCTTCATTATCTTAGGAGATATCGCAATGAGTAAATCCTCGGTGGGACACTCAGTAGACACGCATGAGTATTGAAAACATTTATAAATGTCATCAGACCTACCCAAATATCTTATTACATATTCCAACTATTTAGTTAAAAATTTACCATTTTTTATTTCTAACTTCTAATTTTATATGACTGATATGTAAAATGTAATACATTAGACGCCATTTATAAGACTCGCATTGGCACCAGCAGAATCTAATAATTGAATGAATCTTGTAGATGAAGTGGGAAAAAAACAAACAATCATTATTTTAATTAATTATTAACTTTATTTTGCTACTTTTACTATTACATATTATTAAATAAATATAATACATATTATGTAATATGTACATATTAATAATTAATACATATGTTAACTTACATAGATAGATTATACAGTTTACTGCAACTATTTCTGTATCATCATTGCAAAAAAATTGAAATTTTATAAAATTTGTTGTACATACATAGTATTTGGCATGATTAGAAACCAGTTAAAAGTAATAAGTAATAAGTGTAATAACCAACACAAATGTTTATTTTCTATGATTTTTTTTATGAAATTTGAGTCTTATAAATACATTTTTTTAATGTATTTGGATACGTCCGGACAATTCCAAGCGATTATGAGTCTAATAAGCTGCTGAACTTTATTTTCGTGGGTTTTATTAGCTAATGTAACTATTTAAATATGTAATATATTTGTCAATTTAAAAATATATTTGTATATATGTAACATTTATGATCCTCGAAAATGTTATGAAATTCTCGTGAATAAAATATGTATAAATAAAAATAATAAATAAATAAATAAATAAAATAAATATTTTTATGTTATATTTTAGTAGTTTAAATTTAATCTATTACATACATTTCACACAAAATGATTAATTTCACTGTAGAAAGTTGTATTCTATCTTTTATCTCCAGATATTCTTTCAAATAAAGTTGCTCAAAACACTGTTAAAGATAGCCAATGTGAAAATAATAAATTAGGACAATAAAAACAGTGGTAATATTCAAATAATATATGTATTTAAAAATAGTTTGTCAAGTTTATCTTAAGAAATATTACCATATTTTCTAAAATACTCTGCAGTAGATGCAATAAGATTTAATACATTATTTTATATGTAAATTAAATATTAATTTATCTTAAATATGTATAGTTAGTTTTAGTAGAATAAATAGTTTGGAATGAGTCATTGAATGCTGTTAAAGCCTTCAAGATATTCAAACCGTGTAAAAAGAGATGTACTATAGTGTACCTTAGTGATTATTAGGGGTGAATTTGTAATAAAATACAAGCTAGTTTGATATAGATTTTCTTCTCCTTTTCATGCTTTCGATTTCAATGAAGTGTTTCATATAACTATACGAGTGTTTAAGTATTTTGTGCTGCAGTATGAATTTGATAGTCCACTGGATTTGACTTGCAATATTCCAGCACCTTATAAGTCATGACTCATACCCATGACATTCATATTATATTTTATATCTTTTTTCTGTACTCTGTATAATATTTAAAAATTGACCATGAATAAAAATAATATTGATGTATTATATTGTTCAAAATATTCAAATGCACTTTCATTTTTATTGAATGATGTTACAACTTCTATTAATGAAACATCTGATAATTTCCAATATAAATTGAAACAAAAAATATATAATAATAACAATGTTAATACATGTTCTTGTATGTTGCACCTCATCTTACTTCAGGTAATATAAGCTCTGAACTCATTGTATAATTATTTTTAATAAGTACTTTAAAAAACTAATACATATTAGATATATGTTTATTTAGCATTTGTCATTGTAAAATATTATTGTTATTATTATGTTTACATTATGTTTTTAATTAAATTATAGTTAACATATTTTCACGGTGGGTGTAAATATTAATTTAGTAATTCTTATTTACATTGTTTAGTAGTATAAAATTTATTATTATTTGAATTATTTTGCATTAATTATTCTATGTAACTTAGTAAGTATTTTCCATTAAATATGTTATCTGTATGAGTTCATTGATGATTTTGAAACAATGAATTGTTTTGAGTTTTCGTAAACTGATATAATAATATTTTCTTTTTCAGATATATCTATGTCTTCAGTATTTGTACTACTGACCTTTTGGACCTATTGCAGGTTTCATCTTGTAAGTGTATCTAAGTGACCCATAGCAAATTAACAACCATGTCCACTTACACTCTGAAGATGGAACCTACAATGGGTTCAAAATGTTAGTACACTACTTAAAACATAGGTACTACTGAAAAAAAACTATGGTTGTGAAACTGTTTAATATAAGAGTGTACAGGGTAATCATGAACATTAAAGATGATGATTGCTAAAAACAAAATTAGTAAAATGTTTGATATTTTGTTATTTCAAAACATTATTAAGTATTCTATTTAATGATTTTCCTTTTAATTATTTTTTAAAAATTAAACCAAAAAGTTACTTATCAATATATGTGTTATACTTCTTTATTTATTTTTAACTTCAAAATGTTTATTACTATCTGTTAGTTATGACCTAAAAGATGAACAAAACATTATTGTCAATAGGTATTTAGATTGTGTTTTGTTAAAAAAATTTTAAAATCCTCCACTAAAGTATATCTATTAATTATTATGTTTAATGGTTATTAATTTTTGTTTAGTTACAGTTTAAAATTGTCAATTTGTATGTTACACATAGAGGAGAAATATTTGTGTTTGAAATAATTGATGTTTAATAAATTTATATTATTTTTAATTTTTATCCGCCAATTATGGTATTTGAAAAATTTGACGTGAAGTAATATCTTACTGTTCCTTGATTATAGGCCTCCCTATACTTGCTTCTACAGTTAATTTAGAGTAATAATTATTCAAAAATCTTAATTTGTTATGTAGGAAATTGCTGCTTTAAGAAAAGAACTGAGTCAAACAAGAGATCAATTAGCTGCTAGAGATGAAGAAATTGCTGAATTGAAAGCCGAGAGAAGCAATACTAGAGTACATATTTTAATACCTTGTACTGTCTATTATTAATTTTTAATTTTGCTTATTTTAGTTACTACTTGAACATTTGGAAAGTTTAGTATCTAGACATGAGAGGTCAATTCGATCTACTGTGATTAAAAGACAGACAAATCAAAATCCACAAGCATATTCGGGTGTTTCCAGTGAAGTAGAAGTTTTAAAAGCACTCAAGAGTCTTTTTGAACATCATAAAGCTCTTGATGAAAAAGTATGTGTATTGTAAATAGTTATGATTTATAAGTCATCAAAAACAATTATTTTAAAAATATACGGACCATTAATATTGAAAATTTATAAATTAAATTTTTTAAATATTTTTTCATTATATTAACTAATTAATATTTTACTCAAAAAAAGTTGGAAAAGATAAGTCCTTCAGAATAATAATTTGAATTCCGAATTACTATTTAGTTTTTTTATAAAAATATATTTTTTAAAAATTTAAAATACAAACCATGTATTATACTATTAAGTGCAATTCATGTATCTTTTGATTAAAATATTTTTTAATATTTTATAATAATTAATAAATATAATGTATTCATTACATTTTAATATTTGACAGGAAATAAAATTAATATGAATTGTATTGTTCTTATTGACAGGTAAGAGATAGATTAAGGTATGCTCTAGAAGCCAATGCTAAGCTTGAAGAAAAATTAGAAAGTACTATGCAAGAGGTAATTAATATTTTACATAATATGTATTCATCTAAATATATGTTTTTGTTTTTATGAATTTGTTGATGTTTTGTAGCTTGATGTTTTAAAATCTGGAGGTAAAGCAGAAGATGAAACTGTTCAAGAAAATGGAAGTACTGATAATGTAGATGGGTCATCTTCTCAACAGCCAACTATGAAAGTAATTTTCATTCTGTTTTTAAGTAATACATTTTTGGACCAAAACACTATTTTTTTATTTTTATAATCTGTAGATGTGCACTATAATACTGAAAAATATTTGTTTATATTCACGTTACGACTTTAATTTGATAGATTATCTTTAAGTTATTTAGTTAATTTTAAATAAACTCTATTAATAGAAGTAGTTTAGATTGTTTATATGAATTAGATCAGTACAATATAATAAATATTGGGAAACATTATTTTTTGTATCTAGCTGATCTCGTGCATAAGAATTATAAACTTAATAACTTTCAAAAACTATTGTCACAAAATTATAAAAGTATTGGAATTTTGTAATTCTTGTTATTTTTCATTCCCCATTTAAATGTATGTCTCAATTTTCTGGAAATAAGACAATGTATTCTACATTTTAGTAATTTTCTGTAGTAGTTGTATTATATCAAGACAAATTAGTTGCTCCCAAGATTCCCTTCGACAAATTTAAGTTAAAGTGTAACTCTAAAAGTTGTATAAAGTACATTTATTAATCAGATTTTTTAGAATAGTATTTATAATTTTTGTTTTGAGTTTTGAGTGACTTAGTAGTCTATTTAGTAGTATAAACTATTTCATAGTTTATAATTTTATATAAATATACTACTACTACTACAACATGAAATACATTAGAAGTAGGTATGTAAAAGTGACATTTTTTTTTTAAATTGATCTTGCTTTTCATCCATAATTTACTTATTTATGTGAATATTCAAGATTATTTATATTATTATTGTTATTAATTTATATAAATTTTCATTTTATATCATATTTCACTGCAGTAAAATTTCTTGAGTATAATAGGGTAATGCTAGCATGAGTATATTTAAGCGTTTTTTGTAAAGTATTTGATTTGCATGTCAGAATAGAACACTGAATGGTCACATTGATGAAACTACTGAGTATACACAAGATGAAAAGCTAATCAACACTCATGCAGACAATTGTGTTATTAATAGTATTGATGATGAGGTTTGTCTTAAAATATATATATACAATCATTGCCTTAAAAACAAATTTGAAAAAAAACATTTTATTTAACATTATGTTTTATTTAGAATTCAGAATATGGTACATGGAAAATGAACGAATTATCTAGTCGAGTATCTGAATTAGAGGATTCACTTTCAAAAACACAGCGAGAACTTCATAAAGCCCAAGAAAATGGTAACAATTTACATCATGAATTAAGAGAAAACATTTCAATTAAAGAAGAACAGGTATGTTGAAATAATTTCTAGTATTTTTTTTCTCTCCTAGTCATATGAAGTATGCCCTTGCCTATCACTTCCACAAGATCTAGTCCTCTCCAGCTCAAATACACCAAATATCCTATGTCACCACCATTTCTTCTTTTCTTTTTCTTTTAATTTAATTTTTATGTTATCTCTTACAGTTTTTGCTTCATTTTTCCTCATAATATGCCCAAACCATCAAAATCTATTTTCCCCCTTTTTCATATGACTGGTATGTATAAATTAAGTATGATTTATTTTTTAGGAAGAACGGATTAGTTCCTTGGAAAAAAAATATTTAACTTTGCAACGTGAATCCACCACATTACATGATTTAAATGATAAATTAGAGCAAGAACTACGGCATAAAGAAGCACAGTTAAAAGTATGTCTTATGTCTATACTTCAATATTTTTTTTTAAAGCAGCAAATACTATTTACTTTATAAATTTCTAGTTACAAGAAGAAAAGACTCGGGCTACTCATGAAAAATTAGAATTATGTGAACAAAAATTAGCACAATTTGCTACACTGCCAGAGATAGAACAAGAACTAAAACAACGCATGGAAGCCCTTACCCAGGTAAGGGCTCAGGTACGAGATTCGTTCAACAGATCAAACTTTTTCTCAATTTTATTCTTTTTATTTTTCTCACCCAACCTGTTGTCGAACTCGTATAATTTTTAGTTTAGATTTTTAGTTATAGTATAGTATTTTTAAGTGTTTAATTTTTATCAAGTTTTGAAATGCATTTTTCTTCTATTATGCTTTAAGCACGTTTTAAAACCTGCGATTATTATAATTAAACATATTCTTTATTTAATACCTAACCTATCACATTTGTAAATTTAAATTAGATGGTGTGTATAATGAATCATTTATCAATTGATAATTGAAAATTAACAATGCCCACTGAATAAAGTAGTTACTCAAATATTTTTTCTAAACCATAGTCTTTTGTTTTATTTATTATTGATATAAAGAACAGTATCCCAGATCAACTTTTATGGTTCTGGGTAATAAAATACAATTTTTACTGTGTGTATTATCAATATTAATGATGACCAATTATCAAAAAATAAATTTTCTACAAAAGATATTTCTTGGATTTCCTAGAAAGCAAAACCAGATTCCAACCGAAAACCATGCGCTAAAGCACAGCTACCTTGCCGCTCCCTTATATTATTTTTTGTGTATTTATTACTTACTGTACATACTAAAACAAAAATAAACTTTATTAAGTAATTGTTTTACTATTTTTACATAATGTTCGTTAGAATTCTCCAACTAAAATAATCTATAAAAATGGATTTTCATTTCATACGTCTCGCTTCTTAAAATTCCAATCATTTGATGAATACTTATTATTATACATAATATACTTAATTATTATTATTATTATATAGCTATAAATTATTTGTATCTCATTACAAGCAAAAAACTCGAAAAAAAGAAGCTCAAAGTCCATAAATAAATAAAAAAAAATGTTTAAAATATTTTATTGATTAATATTAAGCAGATTGTTTTATAAATTCAATTTTTTTAATTATTAATTACTTTTTATTTTTATGCTTACACATGTGTATATATTTTTTTATTTTTCTACTTTTATTCTATTCAAATGGATACATTAATTTGAAAATTAATTTTAGGCTCAAGAAAGACATGGTACGGCAGAAGATCGTATTCAGAGGTTGGAATCACAAGTTGAAGAGAAAAATGCTGAAGTTATGAGAGTCAATCAACGACTTAAAATGAATGAAGAACATAATACAAGATTATCAGCAACTGTTGACAAATTATTGTCAGGTTATTAATTATTATATAACATTATTTAAAATGTTTATTTTGCTTTGTTTTAAAATACAAATGTTTATATTTTAGAATCCAATGAACGTCTTCAAGTACATTTAAAAGAAAGAATGCATGCTTTAGAAGAGAAAAACATGCTGACTCAAGAATTAGAAAAGTGTCGTAAGCTAGTTGAAGAATTACAAACAGAAAAGGTTCTTTTGTTAATATATAATTTTAAGTCATGTAACATAATGATTTACATTTTTTATTTATGTTTTTTTGATATTTAGACTGAAATATTAAAAGAACTTGGTAAAGCCCGAATGGAAATTGATAATATTAAAAGACAAATGTTACAACAAGAAATTGCTTTTAATATTCAACAGACTGATGCATTAACGAGGTTTATATTTTAGTACACTTTTTTAAATATTTACTCATCTAAAATAAATAATTTTTATAGGAGCTTATCTCCTGGTGGCCCTGATCAAGGTGGTTTTGTTCAAAGTTCTAGTCAACATTCAAATTTTGATACTCATTCATTGTCACGTCGATCTATGAAATCCAGAATGTCTCCAATGGAATCAAACCATGCTAAGGTAATTGAATACAACATTTTTTGTTAGTCTACAATACATGTCATAGTAAAAACCTGTATTAAATAATGTATATATATAATTAATATATTTAATAGTTGCTGACTGTCAATATTATGAGTTAAAAATATTTGCTTGTTTTGAATAAATTACCCACAGATGTATTTAAATATTTTATAGGAATGGGAAAAACTACAACAAGCTCACGTCTTAGCTAATGTACAACAAGCATTTGATGCTTCTAGTGATGTTGATATGGATGGTGGTGATGATGATCTTGATGATGAGGCAGGCATGTATTGTGATACAGGTGAACCATTATCTCCTTCAGCAGCGGATGCACAGACATTAGCTCTAATGTTACAAGAACAGCTGGATGCAATTAATACAGAAATTAGATTGATTCAAGCAGAAAAACAAAATACAGAAGCCCGGGCAGAAGAACTGGAATCTAGAGTTGGTAGCATGGAACATGTTAATCTGTTATCTAGAAATCGTAATTATGAGCGTCAATCACCTCCAGCTAGTGGCCGGTCTACACCCCAGAGAGATTATTTACATAAATATCATTCAGTAAGTTAAATGTCTTAATATACATAAATAAAAAACAATTTTGGTATAGAAATTTGAAAATTGTTAGAGCCTTGCTTGGTATTTTTATAATTATTTAATATTAAACTTAAATAGTTTTAAATGCATTATTAGTATTATAAATAATATACTGTTGGATATAAATCTAAAATCAGCGCATAAAATAACATAACAAAAATATGTGACTAATCTGCTTTTCAGAGATGTGAATGTTTGTATTGAAAAGCATGAAATTAAATTTTACTATAATGTCTATAACATTTAAAGGCATGGATAAACTTCTCCGCCACAATATTAACTATAGGTATTTTAACTTTAAAACTACTCATTAAACCATATTATTGGATTTAAAAAAAGTAATTTTTTATACCAATTTGTCTTACTGCTGATGCCCCTTAATTCTACAAATGAAAAATACTAAAAAATATTTCTTTTAAAATTGATTTTTAGTAAAACATTCATCATTTTTTGTTTCTTTCAATTTAGTACACTATTTGTAAAATGGTTTTTTTCCAATGTATCAAGGAAGAAAAATTATAACTTCTTACTATTTTTTTTATATTTTATTAATTTTAACTTTTAATTTACTTGTAATGTCTTCCTGAATTCCATCTAATTATTTCTGCCTCACATTTCCTCTCCCTCTTTTTTATTCAACATACATTTTCATTAAGCATTATTTCCTCCGCCTCATTTCACCTCATAAACGCCCCAACCATCTCAACTTATTCTTAATTTGTATAACTAAACTACCCCTTATGTAATCAATATATATTCATCTTCCCTAGTCACCACTCCATACATATGTCTTAGCATTTTAATCTTCACTGTACTAATGTACTCATTAAGAATAGACTAGTGCAGAAGAAATTCCCAACATTGCGTATTATAATACCTACCTTTTGATCTTAAACTTTTACCCCATTATAGTCATAATACCCTTATTGCTTCTCTCCACTTCATCTATCCATATTTAGTCTTATTCGTTATATTGTTGAGTTTATATATGTACTAGCCGAAAGAAAACCTAGAAAAAATTGTTAAATGTTTATTTTAAATAATAGCTTCAACTTAATGAAGAAGATGATATGGGCATTTCATCCACTCAAGATAACAATGGAGCAGCCAGTCCATTAACTGCACGTTCAATGAGGTTGGAGCGAGTTGCTCAAGCCTTAGCTCATAGTCAAGAAGAACTTCGAAGGTTAGTTTCATGGTATGAATTTCATTATTAGATGGTTTTAAAAATTAATTTGTTTGTGTTAGACGTGCTGGCATTAATACTGTTCCATCAACACTAAATATGATTAACTACAACCCTTCGTCGTTAAGGTACGCAATTTTTAACTTATATAATTATAAATAAATATTATGTTTTAACTTTTAAAACATTGTAGTGCTGTAACATATTAATATTTTATCTATTTAAGGGGTATAAGACTCATATTTATTTGTATAATATATTTTATTTATAACCAAAAAAAATAAATAATTTAGTTGAAACAAAATAAAAATAAAATTCCTAATTGAAGACGCATACATAGTTTATAAATAGTTATTGAACTACATTGTTGTCCTTTATTAATTTATTAAGCATCATACTTACTTCTAGGAACCTTTCTTAGCACATTTTAAGACATTGGTATCTAAGTGGTAATAAAATATTTCATGTAGAGTTCTATCATGAGGTAGAATCTCTCCTTATTTGTGGACCAAATTGTAAATTGTAAATATTTATATAATTACCAAGAATAATATAGAACAGTGCTTCTCAAACTTCTTTGTAATGTGGCCCCCTTAATTTAATGTAAAATTATTATGGCCTAAAGTCAAAGATCTAGACATTTTTTACCACAAAAATCATTATAATAGGGAATTATTTTTTTTTTCTTAACTGTACACTAAAATTCAATTTTTACGACCCTCTAAGGGGCTGCAGCACATAGTTTAAGAAACACTAATATAGAATATAGATTATTATTTATTT
This sequence comes from Periphyllus acericola, assembly GCA_949715065.1. NCBI lineage: Eukaryota > Metazoa > Arthropoda > Insecta > Hemiptera > Aphididae > Periphyllus > Periphyllus acericola. The sequence goes on from OX454271.1 coordinate 2,161,859, forward strand.
CTAATATTTGTTTCATATATTTGGGTTAATGATTAGTGAATATTAAAATAATAGATTTGTATCACGTAATATGTTCCTACCCCTATTTTTTTTCTATTTTTATTATAAACTTTTTGTATATATTTTGTGGACTTAATATTTCCTTTGTATATACAACAAAGCAATTATATATTAGCTGTACTTAGTGCTTTTTAGATATTTGTAGTAGCTGTTGGTTTGGGTTTGTAATATAGGGGTGCCAGTGGGTTTTCTACGCCTCCATCACCGTTGTCCTCTCGTCACAGCAGTCAAGATTCTTTGCATCATGGACCAACATTGATGGGTCAAACCGGTACTAGTTTGTCAAGTATATCAAGTGCTTTTAGTGTCTCTCAGATGCAGTCATATCATCATACATTGCCGTCGTCTGCATCTGCTGCAGCTCAAAAGAAAAAAGGAATAAAATCATCTCTTGGGCGATTTTTTAGTAAAAAAGAAAAGGTACATTTTTACTGATAACCATTAAATATTTTTACTAATGTTTTATTAAATTTTTCTTCATAGCAAGGAAAAGGTAAAGATGGAATGAGTGGAATGTTGAGTCAAATGTCTTCTTCTGATATGTCATTAGCTAGTTCCTATGCTGGAGATGATACATCCAGTTTATGCAGCGCAAGCTTAGGACAAAAAGGTGATTTTGACCGAAGAAAAAAGAAAAAGTAAGTCTTCTACGGTTATTTTCTAGTAAATAATTATAATATACTATTTATTCATGTATGGTTCATATCTGTATTATCAGGCATGAATTACTTGAAGAAGCAATGAAAGCTGGAACCCCATTTGCTTTATGGAATGGGCCAACTATTGTTGCTTGGTTAGAATTATGGGTTGGAATGCCAGCTTGGTATGTGGCAGCTTGCAGAGCTAATGTTAAGTCTGGAGCTATAATGAGTGCTCTATCGGATACTGAAATACAAAGAGAAATTGGAATAAGTAATCCATTACACCGTTTAAAACTTAGACTAGCTATTCAAGAGATGGTGTCCTTAACAAGCCCATCTGCTCCTGCCAAATCTTTACGTTCTACATTAGCATTTGGTGATATGAATCATGAATGGGTAGGCAACTATTGGCTACCATCGCTAGGACTGCCACAATACCGATCTACATTCATGGAATGTCTTGTTGATGCTAGAATGCTCGATCATCTTACTAAACGTGATTTTAGATCACAGTTAAAAATGCTAGATGGTTTTCATCGGTAAGTATATCTTATATTCTTTTTTCCATACATACTTAAACAATTTTTATTATTTTTGTTTAGAACAAGCTTACAATTTGGTATAACTTGCTTAAAGCGAGTAAATTTTGATAGAAGTCAACTAGAGGAAAGACGTCGCATTGCCGAACATGAAACAGTTGACATTTTAGTGTGGTCTAATGAGAGAGTGATTAAGTGGATAACTAGTATTGGTTTGAAGGTGTGTATTTTGTATTTCTTAAGAAATATACATTTGCTGCTTCTTTAAATGAATTGTAAGACACAACATAGGTATCAATAAAACATTATAATACTATATAGAAATGAATAAAGAAAGCCCAAATAGCTATTTATAAATGGGTTGCTTTAAAATACCAAGTATTTTGTATACCATGTATAATAAAATTAATTTGTTTAATAATTCCAATGTTGGCTATAGCCTATAACTATCGATTTTAAATGAATGTACCTAGTACACTGGATTATATTATATTTACTATGTATAAAAATAATAATTCTAATTTTAGGAATATACCAACAATTTAATTGAATCCGGGGTACATGGTGCAATAATTGCACTAGACAAAAATTTTGATTCCAATACACTTGCTATGGCGCTCCAAATACCTCCTCAAAACGCACAAGTATGTTGTAGTAGATTGATAAAAAAATAAAAAATAAAAATCATCATCTTTTTTTTTTATAGGCTCGCCAAGTATTAGACACAGAGTTCAATAAATTATTGACCATATCAACAGAACGGAGATTAGACAGTAGTTGTAGTGATCTTGGAGCCTCCTGATATTATCCATCCACCTCTCAAGATTAAAAATGAGAGGTGCCGGATTTGACTGTTTTAACTGTGCCACAGCACTCATTGAAGTTGCCTAGTGGCATGGGTAGTTATTGCATATTTAAAAAAGCAACAATTTGTTTTTTTATTTTATTTTATCCTTTTCATATTCTAAGTGGCATTTTTGAGTTGAAGAATAATTTTTGAAACCAATGTTTTTTTTTTTTAATTGTTATTATGCTAAGAAAATTGTTAATAACTTCATGGGAAAAATTACCATTTGACTAATTAATTTTCAACATTGATTCTTTTAAATTTTTTTTAATACGTTTTTATAACGTTTGTTGTATGTATAAATTAATTTCAACATTAAAAAAATATGTATACTTTAGTAATCATAAGAATTCCCTAGATGAGAAGGATATAAATGACCGAATGTGCACAATTTCTGTGAGATTAAGTACCAAAGTATTGTTTTAATGTATTATGTGTATACTATTAGCATTAAGAAGTATTTACATAACCATTATGTACTAATTAGTGAACTAAATAAGTATAAAAATTGTTTTAACAAACAACCTCTGATATATAATCGCGATGCACAAACGTAATTGTTTTTATCTCTTCCTTCGCTGTTTTCATTCAGTTTGTTTTAAAACTGAAATACTACGAGAGTAAAATGTATAAGTTTAAATGTTTTTAAACTATTAATATTATTTATTTTATTATTTTTTTGTTAGTGGCCAGTGTCGTTTATGTATTTTAAATTTACATCCTATTTCCCGTTGTAGTAATATTTTTAATAATAATGTATATTATATAAATATATATATATATATGTATGTATGTATTTATATAAAATATAAATATATTGGTATACAAAATTATAAACACTGTATGCATTGTTTATATACAAATAATGTTTAATCAATATATAATAACTTATTCCTATAGATTCACCAGTTTGTTATTGTGTTTTGGAAAAAAATGTGACACTTAGGCCAAATTTTCTGAACTAAATAAAAGTTATTGAATTTTTAATCAATTGTTGTTTGTTTATGATATAAATTAAATAATATATGAACAAATTTGTTGAGTCATGTTATTCCATACAAAAAATCATTGACATTTTATGCGATGAATTTTTAATTACCACATAATGATTATTTAAAATAATTGTAATTATGTCATTACTACTATAAGTATACAGGTTGATTTTTTAAGCATGTTCAGTGATCACCTCTTTAAATTTGCATGTTTTCAAGTTCTGATTTATGCAAAATGTTTGTGTACTTTAAGACTGTATATTTTGTGGCGGATAATTTTTCTTTTTCAAAATGGGTACAACATTTTTTAAAACTTTAAATTGTTCACTTCATTTTTCTAGAATTTTGGATGTAACAAACATATTCAAAATTAGGACCGGTACTTTTTATTATTCAATAAAAAATATCTACAAGAAAAGTGTATTATGCTTAAAAAGAATCATACTAGCAACAGGAACATTTTCTTTTTCCAATGTACTTATTAATTTTATGATACGATAAGGTTTCAAAACAAATTTGAATTTGTCATTAAGTCTATTTGATAACGACTTCCTCAATCATAGTATTAACATAAGTTCTATAAAAGATGACTGTCAAATTTAAATTTATTTTAATTTACTTTATATTGATGAAATTAAAATGTATGACAGTGGTTCTCATGTAGACTTAATGACATACTGTAATTAAATTTCAAAATCCAAGATATCAAAAATATCTATGATTTTAAAAATAATTTATGTGTAATATCCATATAGAACAATGGTTCACATTTTTATTAGTAAAACTATGAATACATTTCCTTAATTTTTAAATTAATATATATATTGTTTTATGAAAATATTGTTTTAAAAAAAGAACATAATGTACATACATATTTTGTTAACTGAAAAATGTATTGGTATTTTAACATTAGTGAATATTAAGTTCCAATACCAAAAGTAAAAAATCAATATTTTTAATGTTTGATAACAGATTCTAAAATGCAAATCTATCTATAATGAAACAAGAAAACCTAAAACAATTATTATTTTTATGACTATAGTTTCGTGAAAATAATGTTTTTATTTCATTATCACAAAAAAATTAATAAAATTAAATTTAAAATCTAAAAGCAAGTATTTAACAGTCAAAGTACAATTTTCATTAATTAAAAAAGGAACATTTGTGATGTAATATGAAAGGTTTCACTTAAGAGATATTTATAAAAATTTTGTATAGTTGTACAAAAATTCACTTCAATCAGTAGTATATAATTTATAAAAAAAAGTATTTAAGAACATGATAAATTAATAAGTAAATGGTAAAAATGTGTCTTTCAATATGGTTTGTTGGGTACCCATGATACCATTTTTATTAAGGAACTTTTAATAAAAGTAAGCTATTAACATGCTGATTCATATATTTATTTATACATTTTTTTCTGTTCTTTAAGTATATTAAAATCTGTTTTAGTTCTATAGGTACTATTATTAATAGATATTACTAGGTCTGAGGACTCCTAGATTTTTTTATAATAGTCTTAAATGTTCACAGAACAATGTACATGTTATATAAATAATACTGGTTTCATAATATATGGTGGTTATATTGAAAATGTTATTTATTGTAATTAGACTAGGGTTACCATTTTTATATAAAAAATAAACGGGACTAAATTTTTTTTAGGCGACTCATAACATTAACTACATGATTATATTCTTCGAAAAGAATATCTTCACCCACATTACAATCATTTTGTTTTTTATTATTTCACAAAATAAAAATTAAACATTTTTAATATCATTCCATGTTTTAAGAGTAGTTATTTTACACTAAAAGCTAAAAAGTTTTGTAATTTCCTATGTTTGTTTTTCTACATACTACTGATTCTTCTGATACTTGACATGCAGATATATTTTTCTTTTCTATTCTTATAGTGTCATAAATGACTTTTGACTTTGTATGAAATAAAACAATATTTTAAAGCTAAATACATTTCAATAATTCTGGAAACTGCTGGTTGTAATATTATATTTATTTATCGATACTTTAATAATATGGAAATAATGGGATAAAAAGTGTCTCGTTTTAAATTTGTCAGGACAACGTGATATGACGATCAAAAAGGGTTGATCCCGTTTTAAACGGGACGTATGATCATCCTAATTTAGACGTTATTGCATATATGACTAGATTAGAAAAATTCAAACAAATAGGCACACATTTGGCAAGTTTTCTAAATAAAATTAATTTTTTTACAGATTGTTATATGATATAATTTATTATCAGTATCAGTTAGGTAATAACATTGATTATAGAATAATATTCTATAATCAATGGTAATAATTATCTGGCCTATAACACCATGATGCTTGTAGAAATTAGAAAGTTGAACTTCGGTTGTCCGTCAATCATGGACTATTGTTGGATATTGAAATAATTTACAAAGCACATTTTTATTGTTTCAAGATAAAGAAGGCAAAAACAATTAATTTTCAAGTTTTTATTAATTAATTAAGTAATCAAAATCAAAAATCATTTTTTAGATCTTACTTAAAATGCATAAGTGCATGCTTATTTTAAGGGTGTTAAGTACTAGAAGTCCTCAGCCCTAGGTATTACTTTGATAAACATTCATTAGATATGGAAATCATATTAAAAAAAATTCAACATAATTGACTTAACTAACTTATCTTCTCATCCACCAATCATCTGTTCCCGGTATTTTATCACTTTGATTCCCCTGTCCTCCCCCTTTTAAATTTCCAAATACTCCCATAACAGCTTTGTTTACAGCAGCAGCAACCATATCTGGATTAAAATTTTTATCATTTGTAAAACTACTATTAACTAATTGATGTCCACTTCCTCGGCTGTACGGCCGTTCATAATTATCCTGATCATAATCCCAATGATCATCTTGGGACCAGGATTGTTGGTGTTGTGGTGATCGATCTCTCCTTCTATCCCTGTATCTATCTCTATTATCATATTCATTCCACTTAGGCGCCATTTCTTTCTTGGGTATTGCTTCTGTACACACTACACTGCAATCACCAACTTTATGATCTTTGCCAATCACTTTCTGAGCTGATAATGGGTCAGTAAAAGTTACAAATGCAAAACCTCGATGTGGTCGTGGTAAAAATAAATCTGAAATCTCCCCAAATTTTATGAAATAATTTCTTAATGCATCTTCATCTACATCTTCAGATACCTGGCCTATAAATACTTTACGTGGCACTTTATTAACCTGCTTGTCTTTACTATTCGGTATCCGTACATCACACCATCGACCTTCAATGTTGTGCCGTTCTAACATAACACGCACTTGAGATTTCTTATGTTTAAACCTGACAAATCCATATCCTTTTGATTTACCATTGAGATCAGTCTTAATTTGCGTATATTCTACTTGACCAAATTTAGCAAAATATTTTTTCAAATCCTCTTCAGTTACTTTCCATGGTAAACCCAACACAACCAAATCCATATCAGAAACACTATCATCATCATCATCATCTTCTGTCTTATTACTATCTTCAATTTCATTGTGTTTACGTTTTGCGGATGGTGTATTACGGAAATTACACATATAAATACGATCTAACCAACCATCTTCTGGAGGATACAATTTACCCTCATTGAGGCGAACTATTCTCAACCTATTGTTAACACGATATTTCAAACCAATAATCCCAGGATATTGTGCTTCTAAAGTAGACAGCAGAAGACTATTATCCTCTTCAGTAGGCATATCAATAGGATCACTGTTTTCACTCTCTGATACTTGCACATACATTTCTAAGTAAAACAAATAAACCAAAGTTAGTTTTATTCCTAATAGAAATCTAAAAGAGAATTAAATTATTTCTAAAATTGATTTAAAAAATTGTGCAACAGATGTTACGAGATAATGGTGACATTTAAACGAAGATACGTTTACATTAAGCATGCTCTACAACAGTGTTGTCCAACCTGTGATTTATTTTAGTGCAGCCCCTAGAGCTTTACATTGGTTTCTTCACCTTTAATCACTTGTATGCATAAGAAAAAAATCTTTACAGATTATATAATATTAGAAAAATGTATTTACAGAGTCGCTAGCTTTTTATAATTGTTATGCTCATATAAAATAACAACAATATAAACTTGCTTAATGTGGCTTTGATCACCTAAAAGGTTGGACACCACTGCACTATAACAATCAATTTCTAATTATTGTACAGTAAAATACATATTATTTTAATATAATTGCTATGTACATAATATATATAATATATATATCAATGCAAATATATAATATACATATAAAATTTTAAAAATAATATAATATACTTTACACTAAGATTTTTCACAAGCTAATTTAATTTGCAATGGAATAATAACGAATTCAAGAGTAAATATATATAAATCGGGTTAACTGTATTTTATAGCAGTGAATACAATTTAAAGGACTTCTCGACATACAATAGAACATAATGTTAACTAGACAACATTTTTACAGTATCGATTGATTTAGGCAACTCGTATACATCGTTTAGTGTCAAAATATTTCAAACAACTACTTACCAAATAATATGTATCTACAACAATACTATAGAAGAAAGATGTCGTTAAGATTTTAAGAATGAGAAAATAAATAAACCGATTGCGTATGACAATCACAAACAACGAACGGTCGACGATAAACTGTCGAACTTAATGTTAACGTGTAAAATGTACTTAAAAAAATAAACCATCACACAGTACTGAACAAAAACGAGCGGATGGTCTTGGTATAAATGTCAATTAAGTTCTAGTAGTAGTTATATAGACTTTAGAGGTCTTAGAAATTGTGATGAACCAAATTCAATGCTATCCAATTAACAATTGCCAAAATTTTTATCCGCGCGTAATCATGAAAGCCGGCAGCCATATGCAATATTGAATTTATAGCTTCTACAATACCACTGCCGCGGCGACAAAGATAACTGTTCGGGAAAAATGCAAGTCTTAAACGTGGCGGCACTGGAGAATGCACTTGTTTTTTTTTTTTTTTGATGACGATAGCACCGTGTAAACAATAACAAAAGTTCAGACGGAGTCATTAGCCGTTCAGGCGTCGTAGTTCAGATCTCCTTTCTGTCCGTTGTCCTGCGTCCGATACTCCGTCGTATTGATGTACGTACATTATACAGTGAAGGCGAACAGACACTTGACTCAAAGAAATTCTCATACTGCAAGTCCTGGTAAGCGATATTTGCTCGTACCAACTTTATTCATTTACCCTCGATGATTGACATGCCGTTGTGTTTAGGAATTTCAAAAATGCAATAACCATGTTAGAAACAAAAGTTTTGAAGTTGTTAAAAGGCGACGCTTTGAATGAGAACGAAGAGTTGTGTGACTTCACATTAGCCGATCAAAACGAAGCCTGTGGTAAAGCATATTTTTTACTGTGATTTCTAAGATATCTTTATAATATGTGTCGAAAGAATAATGTTAACTGGCAACTCCCTAAACTACCATTCAATGAAATTCATTTTACATGTTGAACACCCCTGGATATTTTAATTGTCAATATTAATTTCTTGCGCTATCAATTTAGATGAATTTGATTAGAGCTTATTAAGTTTTAAAATGGTTCAGTTCATTGTAATAGTTGCTTGTTGAAATTATATGACTGTGCTAATAATAACTTTTAAACATTTAAAGTGGCAAAAGGTGTGACACCCATAGGACCATCTGACTATGTGCCAATTATTAAAAGTACAGTTACATACATTGTACTTGTTGTACTAGTCAACAGTGATGATGAAGTACTGATGATGCAAGAAGCTAAAAGTACTTGTGCTGGACAGTGGTACTTACCTGCTGGTCGTGTTGAACCCGGGGAAGATTTACATGTTAGTTGAAATGTTATACTGTTTTGATAGAATTGAATATAAACAAAATTGTTTAGGAGGCTGTTAAAAGAGAATGCTTGGAAGAAACTGGATTAGAAATGGAACTTGATACATTATTGTTGGTAGAAGTTGCATCTAAAGCATGGTTTCGTTTTATTTTAACCGGAACTGTCATTGGTGGTTGTTTGAAAACACCGGGTCAAGCTGACAGTGAATCTCTACAAGCCAAATGGATTAAAAATATTTCCGAGGTATTATTCAATGAATATTAAAATTTAAAAAATTCTCACATAATTATAATCGCATTAAAAATCTAACTCATTACTTTTATCACTAAATCTCATTTAATGTCTACTTACGGCCTTTACTCCTGCCCTTAAATTTCTAATTAATTAATAAGTTCTTGAATGAATTATTACGTTAGATATTTTAAATATTAATGTATGTATGTGAATTGTAAATAAACAATAAATAAATTTGTTGATTGTATTCAAAGGACAATGTTCATTTAAAATATCAACATTAAAATTATTGTAATAAGTAATACTAATTTAAAGTTAAGTATGAAAACATAATGATTTATACATACATATGTGTTGGTGAAAAGGTAACCCTTCGTTCAAATGATATAATACCATTAATAGAACGTGGTCGAGCTTATTGTACACATATAAAGAACAAAATTCGCCATCAATGGCACCCCAGAGTTTTGCCTGCTGTTAAAGCTCATAAAAAACTCTTGTTACGCCTTCTTATTTGTGCTAAACAAAAAACTAGGTTGGTTTAATTTTTTTATATGCTAATATATTTTAATATTACCATCTGAAATAACTATTTTTTTTTTCAGTAACAAATTACATGTGCTTGTATCTGAAAAAACAGAAGCTCATTTACCAATGTGTGAAATTAACCACAACCGAAACTTACATTCTACATTACGCAAATTTATGACTGTAATTACATTCACTCTATTATATTGTTTAGTGTTTTTATTTATGCAATTTTTTTTTTAGGAAATATTTGGTGCTGATGTAGCACCCCATAAACCGCATGGTGTATTAAGTGTCGAGCACTGTGGTAGACCAGAAGCCACCAATGATGGTTTCTGTTTATCATTATTAGTTACTTTTCAATCACCATTAGAAGATGTTTTTCCTATTGGGAAGTATAATTGGACAGCTGTATCTCCAGAATGTGCAGATTCGATTAAACAACGAACTGTGCGGAACATGACTGTTCCCCTTAAAGTTATATGTTAAAAGATAACATAAATTTTGCCATAGAAATGTCATACCCATCAAACTAAAAAGGTGCTTAATTATATTTTGTTTGTTATAGCTATGTTAATTAATAAAATTACATTCCAATTGAATTACAAGTTTTTATTACTTTGAAATTTTTGATACTTTTTTATTATAATTATTATTAATATACATGAATTTATGAACATAAAATAAATATTATTTATTAAACTTGTCCACCTTTTAATTTTCTTCCTTTTTTACTGAATTTCTTTAATTTTTTACTATGAACAGAAGAAGTCACCTTAGGTCTTTTAGTTGCTGGCCCATTTTTATCAGCATCACTATTCCTTTTCAATTTCTTTTCAGCATATGTCTTTTTCAATCCCTTCATCTTCCTTGTTTGTAATGTGTTAACATCCTGTTTGGTCATGTGCAAACGTCCCAATTTAGATCCAAAACCATCACGACGTACACTCTTGATTTTTTTACCCTTAAAATCAATAATTATTTATTAGTAGTATGCAAAGAATACTGTCAAGGTAATTTAATATAAAAAAAATAATACCTTAGTGTTGGGTCTTTTGCAAGCATTTTTAAATAAGTCAGCACTGGCCATATGATCTCTTCTGACTACAAAGTCAACAGATGGTCCAACTTCTTGAAGCTCAACACGTGGAGTTTTCAAACTGGTTTTTGACAAAATTGTTCTAAAATGGAAAAAAATTAAATTTATGTAATTTATATAATAAGCTTAAATGTAAAGAAAATTACCTATAGGAACGTAACAATATTTTACTATCAACTGCTGTAAATGACATGACATGCTCAATGCCATTAGGTCTGATTTGTTTTAGTGGTTGCCTTTGAAACATGTCTATGAAAAGATTTCGTAGACGTTTTAACTGCTGATCACTGTCAAATTGCTCGCCCAAAAACACCAAAACTGGTTTAACACCAGCTGAAATTTCTGATAAACCCTTAAATTCACTACATCCTTTGTATGATTCGATGCCTAACTCAAACATATCTAGTATGTGTTGATCATAGGTACGGCCTGTTAAACATATTAAGTATATTAGATATTTAAATAATTATTAGCATAATAAAAATTTGTATTTTTCTTGGTATCTTAATTGAATTTATGGAATTTTAATTACTCCGAATTGTTTACTAATCCATTAAACAGAACTCCCAACATCAATCATGAAAATCTAGATACTTTTCCATCGTATTCTACTTTCTAATGTTTAATAAAAAACAAAACGAGGTTCTGACAACTAACATTTTGTATAATTGAGATTGGTTACCTGAGATGATGTTCTGATTCTATTTTCAAGTCTATAAGAGATATTATAATCAGTTTTTAAGACTGAATATAACTTGGAGAAGGTAAACACATAATATGTATTGTTAAAAAGAAAGGTTAAAAATAATACAACATTTAGAATACTGGATACTATAAATGTTATTTTAAACATAGTAATAAACTAATAATTAGGGTACAACTCTGAAGTCAAAATATTATATCTAAATAACAAAATTATTGAAAATTGTTGAAGCTAATAAATTATATTTGCTCCCTTCTTAATGTTTTATAATGTTTAATTTCAATTTTTTAAAAATTTTTAAACACTTTTTTATTTTTTATTTTGAGATTTTGAGGAAACGAGGAACATATTAGTTAACATGATATTATGTCATAATATTTAAAAACAATGTGTATACTAATATCTTGGTGCAAAATCAAAATGTTATAGAATTGATTAAACATACATATTGTATATTTAATCAATGGTTATAGATGGCAAAAACATATATTTATGTTTAAGACTTATAAAAAAAGAACATGTCTAAGCCCGTTAGTTATACTATCGAATGTTATAGTTTAAATTTGACTTACCCAGCACTAAATTGTTCGGTCTTTTTTTAGTGTGTGAAGAAAAGAAAAATAAAGATGAATCATGTTTCTGGAGTAATTTTTCAATTTGTACGGCGTCATCAAATGGCAGAATATCATTTTTTTGGGTTAACATAACAGCGTCCGGCTTCTTGAGCTTTAACTACGAAAATTATAAAATACGTAAGAGAGTTTTTACAGGATTAAATAATAAAACTTACCAAATCTTTCATGCAGCTGCTGGCATGTAAAGATGATTTACGACCAGGAATAAACACAACATGCTTCGCGTTCTCCACAATCTTTGGTTCTTTTTTTAACAAGATTCTCTTACCTCGTTTTGTCCTGGGTTTCCTATAAAAAAAATTGATTTAAATATTAAAAACAATGTAATATTGTAGTTTTAAGAATTTAACATACACCACTCTTTGAATAACGCCCATTTTGAAAAATAATGAAATTACACAAATTTGAAATTCCTAATGGAGAATTGGGAACTAAATGTCGTCACGTGTTTTAAGTTTTTACTTGTTAGTTGTTTGTATTTATTTAATAGTGATAACATTATCAACATAAGATGATAATATTGTGGTGGGGTACGACGTATTTATCAGTAGTGGCAATCCTGAAAAATAAATAAAACTGGTATTTTTCTTATATTCTTTTTCATAATTTTGTTTTAATAATACAAGTTTCGATAGAAATGTTAAATTTTAAAATGATTTTAAAAAATATTGAATCATTAGCTTTACGAAATTATGCATTTAAATTGACAAATTCTAAATTCAAAAAGCGCGCCAATTATTTTTACCGTTAGGAAAACCATTGACACGAAAAGGTCGCTGTGATTTTTGAATATTTCAAATATTTACAATGGGTAATGTTTTTTTTCGATCAGTAGTTAAATTTGATGAAATATAAACACAAAACTAAATTGTACAAATTTTATTTTTAAAAATGCAGTGACATTCGTAAGTTTTTGATCGATACAGAACTTGACCAAAGAAGAAGTCAATTTTTCATCATTATTATAGAGACTCTAGCTGAGCATCAAAGGGTAATAGGCCCAATATCATTGAAACCGTTTGAAAAATAAATACGAATTGAATTAATTGCCTTTGAAAATGATCCACGAAGTAATTCGATATGCACCACATCGTTGCTAAAACAGCCTAATTGAGCCCAAGTAAAAAACAATAAATCTTTTAAAAATGGTCGACACAGAACGTCACTTGCGAATTGGTTACCCAACGTAGTTGGGAAAAGTGTGTGAGATTATGCCGAAGCACTGCAAAACGAAGACGATAAAATTGTCATTCTGAGAGTCAACATTTTGACGATATTATTATACCAGACGACAGCGGCTGGGGGACCGAATTGACGAATGACGATGAGGAGAATTTGGAACATCAGTACCAAACTCCGAAGTATATTTACTTCTATTATTATCAAGTATTGTTTTATTTTTTATTTTATATTTTGGTATTCGATTTTTTTATTGTATTTTAACGATAAAAGTATTATGTAAAATTACAATTTGTACTATTACTCTTCCTATTATAAGCATTTGTGGAATAATATTATAACATAATTGAAATATTTATCCGTTTTTTAAATACTTCATTGTTGTAAAATAGTGCTTAAAATCAAAGTAGAATATTTTTAATAAAGCGTGGTAAATTTTATTTGTATGGTATACCACCAGTTTTAATGACGCGAATTTTAGAACCACTGGACTACAATAGAGGACTATAATAAGGTTGTTGACGCTACATAATATATAGTCCGTAGACACTATAAAAATTATAATTATTGTAGACCATGCGAAAATAATTCTCTCTCCTTTATAATTAGATGTAAAATTATTTTTTTAGGCTCTGAGCGAAAAGAGGAATTTATTGGTTTTACCTTGATGCGTGTGTTTTCTTACGTATAATTTGTTTTTTGTGTCTGTCGTCTGTGTACACGTTTTCGATCAAAAGGATTAATCCGATCATCACAAATAGGATGGAGACTTTGCCTAGTTGATACTTTGAGGGGAGATCGTGTACAGAATTTCTTTACAGTTTTTTAAATAATTGAGAAAGATGAAAAAAAGATTGCAAAAGACTTCAATCAAGATCAAGTCAGTAAAAACTCGGCATCGCCTATATATGTTATACATCATACACTATATTTGACGTAAGCATTTTATAGACATTTCATAGTTAGAAATATTTTAATGAAATGTTTGCTATATAGAGGCACTTGACATTTTCGATTAAAAGTCAAACGCATATACCTTATTATTGAGAAATTTGGTTCTACATCAGCCAACATTAGAGACGGGTCCAACTGCCTTTTTTTCACTCGGACTAGTTTTTTCGAGAGCAAATAAAAGACCAATGTAACAATATTATCGTTCACCCGTCCCTGTATCTCACCCGGTTTTTTAAATAATAGTAGCTCGACATTGTACATGTGTATTGTGTACACTGCACGGCTTACGAATAATGTCATTACTAGGGAACGGATTTGAATGCAAATTGCATTTTTTTCTGAATGTCCGAAAACATTGGTTTCCAAGCAAAAAGTTCATTTCATACATCAAGGAATTAAATAAAGTAACTTTTATTTTGCATTTTTTTGCATTTTTTGCATTTTTAAGACTTTATTACATTTTTAGAGCATTTTTTTACTTTTTTAGTGCATTTTTAAGTCATTTTAAGTCATTTTTTCAACATATTTTCAACATTTATACTAAAAAAAATAAAAATGCCTAAATATGTTTTATGTTACGAAATTACCAAATTATTGTTGACACGTGTAGACACAAAATATATATTATATACATACAAGTTACAACAGATTAAAACCCGCATTAAGGTAAAGATAAGATAAGCTATTTATCTAAATTGTACAGAAGATAATTGAGAGTTAATTTATTAAAGTTTTATTGTATTTAAATATTTTTTATCAGATTTTTCATAGTAATGTGTTTTTTTTATAAGTTTTAAATTCAAAATTGTATTTTTATTGAATATAAATACATTTTTAAAGTTTTTTAGGGCATTTTTTTAGTGCATTTTTTGATGTTAAAGCATTTTTTTAAGGCATTAAATCGTATTTTTTTAAGGCATTTTTCTTGTTTTTTAGAGCATTTAAATCCGTTCCCTAGTCATTACGTATAATACTCGAGGACACCAAATCGTAATGAAAAATCTTCTCGGAAGTTCCTTATGTGGCTGTCCCCTATATTTTCTACTCGATTTCACGTTTCCCGAATCGAATGAGAGAAAGAGAGAGAGAGCACGACATTACATCATGCTAAGACAAATATTACAATGTTTGCTGAAAACATTGGTTGACATTTTGACAATGACTCGCAGACTATGTTAGTGGTTAGTCTATTCATAATTAATCCAAAAGGTATAGCCCGAGCTCGATGTTCGAATGATCTGTTATGTGTATGTGTGATCAGTCATCACTCACACTTACAATGTAGTTATACAAGTCTCCAAATCAAAACCTTTAATATTGAAACAAACTAAAATTAAATTAAAATTTTTCTTTCAAGTTTTTTCGCAGTGTCGGATTGCATTAATCTTATGTTTATGTTGTAACTTGTAACTTTAGCAACACTTCTATTTCAGCGTTTTAACTACACTGATCAGACATAAGTTAATTCGATGGTAATTGCAATACTTCCCCGATGTACCGTTGTGTACTTATGTATACAGAGTGTGAGTGTCCCACGAGCAGTGGCGTACATTCAAATTTGATCTGGGGGGGGGGGGTTTAAAAAAAATAACCAACACTTAAACCTTCCCTTTAAAACTACCTATTTTCCTAACAATCATTTATGTATCAATTATTCCTATTATATTTTGATAGGAAAATTGTAATTAATATCAGGGACCCAAATTATGCTCAAAATGTCTTCTGTTTCACTTTACTTTAACAATTTATTTGTGTAATGTGCAATGTCAAAAATATTATAACTGGAAGATGCACGATTAATATCTGTAGTCGAAGGTGTGAACTGAGTGATAGGTGTATCAGATACAGATACAGTTGATGGTAATGAGTAGGGCTCGGATTTTGTAGCAAAATAAATCCTTAAAAAAGCATTTTAACTAGCCAAAAAAAGCAAAAAAATCATTTTTAATTTAATTCTAAACAAAACAAAATTTCAAGTACACATAAAATTAAATATTAAAAAAGGAATTTACGACCATATATTTAGTCAAGTTACTTTCAAAAATACGATGTTATAATTCAGATAATTTTCCCTTTCTTCGAGTCGTAAATACAATTAATATAGATAATTGTAGATAAAAATATTTCGGTTATTTTTAGTTATTAAGTCATATATTTATTACTGGTTTTTTCACTGGTAATAATAATATAGTCCAAGACGTATAATATACACAGAAATAAGCTAAGTTTTCAAGAAAAATATTTAAAAATCAAGAAAAAATAACCAAATAGGGGAAAAAGCAAAAAAAAGTAGATTTTGTGGAAAAAAGCAAAAAAAAAGTTTACTCTATAAAATCGGAACGATTCAAAACGTATTAATATATAAGAATTATCTTTCTATCACACTCCCCTCAAAAGAAGCATTTGCTACAAAATCCGAGCCCTAGTAATGAGGAACTAGAGGAACTTATAACTGTTTGAGTTGCATTCAATGAATTTGACAATGAATTCATTATTGAAGGTGGTTTTGAAAAAAATGATTGTATTTTCGATTGTTTTTTTTCAGGCATGATTACTATTGTATTTTAACTTCAAAACCTAAAATATATCGAAATCGAATTATAATGATAATGATATTGTGATAATAATAATAGTGATTATAGTAAAAATAATATCTGTTTGAAAGACAACTAAAATATATATTATATATTATATTTATAATACTTATTTATTATTATTTATTACTTATTAGGTAACTTATGTACTTAAAAATACAATATATACTATATGTGTATGCATATTAACTTAACTGAGTTAAAAAAAAAATCATTAACTCGATCAGCCTTGTGTATTTATAATTCATTTTAATATTTTAAACGTTTAATGTTTTAATTTTAATGTTATAAATTCAAATTAATCTTAACTAAATACTGGTTTATGGAGTTCAAAGAATGGTTGTTGACATAAACTTCTCCAACGGCAGAAGCCAGAATAGAACAAAATGGACGAAATTATAATTTATAATTAAATATTTTAACATGGTCATTTACGATAGTGCTATAAAAATAGAATCCATTTCACCGTATTATTGTCGCTCACGAGAAATTCAACGATTATAACGTAATCGATTTTACCTCCGTTGTCTGACCGAGTCGGTCTAGAATCTAGATAATGAAAATATTAATATGCAATTAACTGACTATGTACGATCAAGTGCCTATTTTGATTGATATACGGCAACCATAATTTCGGTTTGAAATCTTTTTTCGTTGTTGGTAAAGTATAGTGTTTACTCAATAGTCATATTGTTTGTCCGGGTTCGTGTATACACGGATGATAATTATTAAGAAATTCATCAATAATATCACATTTTTTTTTTTGGTCCTGGGGGGGGGTTGAACCCGAACCCCCCCCCGTATGTACGCCTCTGCCCACGAGTATTTACTCGTAAGACTACTCGTATTTTAATTTGTACGGGATAGAGAATTTTCCATTAGCCTTTGCACAGCTTCAAAATAGTAAATCCTCTCGGGACACAGCAGATGTATTTGGTTTACATTCAACCAATATTATTAAAGATGTGGTGACATCGTCGGCAAAAAAAAAAAAAAAAGGAAAAACAATTTTCTTTAGAGAAGTTCAATTATACGTCTAGAGCTGGATTCAACTGAGCTGGGTTGTAAGTCCTTTTGCTTGAAGAGTATTGTATAGCTATGCCTAGGCGTCGACTAAATCGAAGTATTGATGTCTAGATAATAGATTAAGGTTTTTTACTAAAGGTTTTTTTTTTAAGTATATGTACATTATCTTAACGTAATAGTGACAACATAGTTATTGAAATGTTTTAGTATGTTTACAATATTATATGCTTTCTTGAACTGTGAATTTCAATGGAAAGTGACAAAATGTTTAGTACCTATAGAGGCTAGACAGAATAACTCAAATAACTTTGCTGAATAACAAATTATAAAACCACGAAAGTTGAAAATACATTTAAAGTTTTAGATTCTGAATGAAACGTGGATTGTTTTGGTTTTACCATGATGTGTGTTTAACTTTTTTTTGTCTGTGAATTTTATAGCAATGGTATGCATTGATTTCGCGTTATAAGACCTATCCATGTACCCTGCTCGACCATGGAGTCCCACCCGACCCAGGAGTTTCGTCGATTTTTAATACTATACTTTTAAATGTATAATTTAAGTTATAAATATTATCTTTAGTTATTTTAAAAATTTTTGACAAATAGTACTACCTATCAAACTGTTGAGATTTGTGTATTATTGCTTTAATTACAATATTTTCTTTAAGACTGAATATTCTACCATGGATTACACATGTACTTCATGTTATGTCTATGTACACGATTTATTCAATTAATTGAGCATGCAAATATTTAAGTGGGGGACATCATTACATCAGTCCCAGGTTATAGGTAGGTATGCATTTGGTAATATATATTTTTTAAATGTTATCGTAATGCTAGATTATTTTCTTCATATTATTATAGGGATAAAATAAAATATTTTATTTAAAATATATTGAATGAAATAAGATTTTATTGTATCTAAATTCAAATGTTTCGTAATTATTGAATTACATTATGTATTTTAAAAACGTTTACATTATGAATCAGGACGGCGAATATCTTTTAATTTTACGACGCTGTATGAAAATAATTAGTATTTCAAAATTAAATTCTTAGTTTTGGTTATTATAGGAATTGCGATAATTTAAATACTAAGTAAATGTACGTATTCAAATAATACTGTCCCGTTTTGGCTTAAGTTATACATAATAATTGTGTTCATTACATGAATAATGTTGCTTTCCGTTGTCCCGTTAGGGTTAAGATATTCTTGGAACCGGAATTATTATAATGTTGTATTCGTACAGCCTATGAATATTTATATACATTTACGAATTATTATGTTTATATACAGATATATACTGTGAACATATATTGACACATTTGTAGTGAGCCTGCAGTTATCTGCGGAACGTAGGTAACCTTTGGGCTTTGAGGCTTTGACGTCATTTGTAGTTTGTACTATTATAATAACTAATAAGGCAATAGTCAATACGATAAACGAAAATTAGTTATAAGTTATGTATTATAAATTATAAACAAAAACTTACAACATATTTTAAATGCTTTAAAATTTGGCATTTCAAATTTGTGAAAAATATATTACACATAAAAAAAAAAAAATACAAGATAGTAAATGATCTTGACGATGGTGACTTTTATCTTGACTGATCAAGGTGCATCTCGAAGTGATTTTTAGAATGTGATAATCTAATAATGTGTCAGGTTATTTAAGATTTGCTGGAGTTCACTTGGCAATCAACCCTTGTATTTTATGGTAACTTGTATGCTGTACGTGAAACTTTGAAATGTTGAAGTTTTCTTAATGACTTAAGCTCCCGCCCACCCCTCACAATAACTATATTATAGACTTTAACCGATAATTATTCATTTCTAATAATCTATTGATAAGTCCGATTAAAGTCCATTATTTTAAATTATAATCAAGTTTAGACACTAATGTACTGTTGATATAATAGTTATTAGTAATTTATATTGTTACCTATATTATTTGGTTTAATGCCTTATTGGCTTATTAGTTACTATTATAGTATTTTATTTGCGATTGTTATATAACGTTCTATAGTAGTTTGACCTTTTAAAAAATATCATAAATTAATAAAGACTTTACACTTTAACTGTAATTCTAGACAGACAAAAGCTTATAATTAGACTGCAAATCGCTTACATTATGCTTAAACATATTTCTGTGAATCAATAATGGGTCATATTATGATATTGTAGGTGTAATATAGGCAATAAAGCAATACAAATTAATCTTAAGAAATTATTAATTTTGTCTTGCTCGTGTAGTCAAGTATATAGTAAATGAGTGTATAAAATAAAGTACTAGAATGGAGTTTAAATTGGACTATATAGGTAATTCAATATAGAGTTCTGGGCATCTAGATTCTATAGAGTATATTTGTTTGTGCCACACGTTTCGATTTAAGTTTCAAAACGAACCAATTTGGCTGAGGTCAAACTGGTTGAAGAGGGCATATCAATACATTTGTGTGCAATGGCTTGCAATGAATTATGAAATAGCTGATAAAAGCTTAACCATGTGGCGTGGGGGAATGAACGTTACAATATAATAAATATTATTGTTCTTCACTCGTATCATTTATTCGTGCGCGGGCTGTCTTAACATTGATTTGACGATCTGCGATTAAGTACAGAAATGCAGTAGACTTTTCAGTTAATTTTAATTTTAAAGCTAAAATCATGTCGAAAGAAGAGCTTCCTTTTAAGCCCACTACGTTTATTGTGCACACCCGAAGACAAATCGTACGCAGCTTTACCCTGCAGTCGTTAACGAGCTTACAGGTGTTACGTAGAGCATGGCATAAGAATATGTTTATAAAAGTAAGTCTCATACAAATTTAAATATATGTACATATTGTATACAAATAAAGGTAATGCCGTAGTATATTTCATATGTTGCAGTGTGTATATGTATGTTTATTGGTTATTGTGCGTCCCTACTTATGAAATTAGTCAAATCTTATTTTTAATATAATACTGAAAACGTATAAATTAATATAAAATAATTAACATTTATACAGTCATACTATAGTTACTTACATTCCAACTAATAAAAGAAAAAAAAAACAATTGTTATAAATAATATTGATACGCTTATGTATTATGTCAGTTATAGCTGTATATCAAATACTATTTATGATATACAGGGTCCGTCAGAACAAACGCATGTTTTTCGAAATAATACTACGCTAAAAGTAATTTCTGTAAAATATTTTTTATCACATCAAAAAATGTAGAAACATAATGCAACTTTTTTTTTTTACTGTAACAAAATGTAGGTTTTGAAAATAATGTCATTCATATGGCGCCCTTGAGCCGCAATGCAGGAATGCAGGCGCTCCCGAAACGAGTCCATCGCGTCCTTCAATTCATCTTGGGTTTGTGGCTTGTATTGATAGACTTTTGATTTTAAGTGTCAGTATTAGAAAAGTGTGGTTTCAACAAGACGGGGCAACATCACACACAGCTCGTGCCTCAAGGAGGTTCTTCGCCAAAAATTCCCCGGACATCTCATTTCACGCTTTGGTGACGTTCCGTGGCCCCCTCGCTCACCTGACTTGTCATTGTGTGATTTTTTTTTGCGGGGTCACTTAAAATCAAAAGTCTATCAATACAAGCCACAAACCCTAGATGAATTGAAGGACGAGATCACACGAGTTTGTGGGTGAAGATTCGGGACAGATGCTGACCGACGCGATGGACTCGTTTCGGGAGCGCCTGCATTCCTGCATTGCGGCTCAAGACTGACATTATTTTCCAAACCTAAATTCTGTTACAGTAAAAAAAAATTGCATATGTTTCTACATTTTTTGATGTAATAAAAATTATTTTACAGAAATTACTTTTAGCGTAGTATTATTTCGAAAAACATGCGTTTGTTCTGACGGAGCCTGTACTTATTATTTATACAAAAATACATGTTTAATGTTTTTGTCTGGATGAAAAATAAGTATACGTGAGTCTTTAATTAGCTTTAGTTATACTTATTGTACCTATTGTAGATAGAACTTGGATTAAAACTCAACTTTGTAGAGCCTCGGTATATTGGCATAATATGGCTATAATATTGTAATGTCTCTACTAATATATATATATATATATAGATACCTATGTATTTTATAACCGGTAATTATCGATTTATTTTTTTCTGACTGATTAACTTTTAGAATTCTATTCTTTTTCCGTAAAAACCGACAATAATGTAGAAAGTAGAAAGTGGTGCTTTTGCATTAAATTGTAATAAGCGTGGAGATTTACACTAGATTCTATATTTAGTAATCCTAATGTACAATGTGAAATAATTTTATTATGTACCTACCAATATATTGTTTTCAGGCAACCAATAAATTAAGAAAATTACACGTGATTTGGAAGAATAAAAAATATAAAATTTCTCAGGATTTAAAACGCAGAAAACAATTAGAACTTAAAATGCTCGCAGAGTATCTTTTCAAAGGTAATTAAATGTATTTGAAAATTTGCCCTCGGCGATTTTACTTAATTAAGTTTAATAACATTTTGAATTTCTTCCAGACAAAAAATGTAATTACGAATGTAATATTCGTTGTTTGTTTTTAAACGAACGGTTGGATTCACTAGAAAAATATTTGAAAATGTCATTTATGCGCACTCTAAATGAAAAATATGTCGTAAGAATAATACAAATATTCTTTCAAATTTATGTAAATACACCTGCGCAAACGGATAATTAATGTATTTCTGTATTTCGTTGATTTTTTCTTTTAGTACGGTATCAGAGTGGTAAAATTCGACCGGAAAGGATACAAACAAAGGGCTAGACTTTTGATACTCACAAATAAATCGTTGTGTTTAAACAAAATACTTAAAAACAAACTAAAACCCAAAGAAAAAATACCATTGGAATTTATAAAAAAGTTGGAAGTCACTTCGGGGAGGGATAACTTTTTACTCATCAAAATATCACCTCAATATTCACACAACAAAGTACCTACATAAATATGTGATTATAATTGCTTTAAAGTTCCAAACGAAAAATAGTATTTTTAATATTATATAATTATAACTTATTTCATTTGCAGGGCGACATAATTCTCGAAGTCCCATATTTAATAGAATTTGCTACTAAATTCATCAACATATCGAAAAATTGTAAACTGTTGAATATTAACAGTTTTGGTGTTAATCAAAAGTGAGTATACTAATATATTTATCCATCGAATAATTATGATTTTAAAAATGTAAAATTTTATAGGTTATTGCACAACATAAAAGGTTACAAAAGTGGCGTGATCGAATTAAAAGAAGACAATTCTTTGCCCAGTATTACTAAAGGCAAAAATAACAATTTGATCGTTTGCGGATGAAATGAAACATTACATTCGATATTTGTACCAATACTATATTCAATGCGATTTGTCATAGACGTATTATAATATGATAATTTACAGTACGTAAAATCAAATGTTCTATAAAAACAAATTATACTTAAATTCTGTACATAATATATATATATTTTACTTAGCTGTACGATTGATATTTACGAGAAACTAGTATATTTTTTTGTTTTGATGTTATAGGAATTATGTATTCAATTATATATTATCTGCATCGATGATTTTAACAAACGGTCAATGGCTGTAAAAACTAAAAGCTCATGTCACTTCCACTAATCGAAAGACAATTTAAATCTAATAAAAAACCGAGTGGAAAACATTTAACAACAAGTCAATAAATACAAATCTAATTTCGATTAAATCATTTTATTGTTATTACTCATATAACTAAGTTTATAGTTATCTATATTCTATAGGAACTATACAATATATTACATATTTTTTATTCCATATCAAAAGATTGTGTTTTGAATAACTATCTCAACGAAAATACAAATATTAAAAAATTTTAACATTGTTCGATTTTCGATACTGAAAAAAGTAGGTCCCTACGTTTAAATATCAGTACTCAAGAGACTTTACAAAACTGGCTATGAGTTTCATAGTAGGTATTAAATTACATACGTATGCACATCGGAAGCAATACATTTTACTGTTTCAGAAAGGTTTCAGAAAGACGATTAGCCCTACTGCATTTTATTGTAATCAGTTGTAAATTTGTAATCCATCAATAATTAATTGCGATTTTTGCAGAAATTTCATTTGGAAACATAAATCTTTGCCCCGACGAATATAAAGTTCATAAACATTCATCTTCATTACTTTGCTTTGCTTTAACTGAAGGATTAAGTAAAATATTCCAGGCTTGCGCCTTTGCTATTAGAGAAAGTGTTAAGAAAGTGTCTTTCGGGAGGTGAATGTGTCATGTTTGTGTATGGTTAGTCGGTTTGCTCCGCCCAGGGAAGGGGGAGTGGTTTATGGCGATTTTTGGTTGTAGGTGGTGAAAACGATTTGCCTAGGAGTCGGATGTGATCATATTTAGAGAACGAGTTCTTGTAGAATAGGGCTTTGGAATGTGCTCGAACGGAGTTATGAATGGAGTTAAAATTTTCAGATTTCAGGAGAACGACGTTCCTCACGTAGGTGGGCATGCCCGTTATAGTACGGATGCCAATGGTTAGGACAGATTGAAGTTTTTTCCATTGAGAGCGAGATATGAACGGACCCCAGGAGGGGCCCGCGTAAGTCAGTATAGGGGAAACGTATAGTTTAAGAATGGTAAGTTTAGTTTTTATGGGAACGGGACTCGTTTTGTTAAGTATGGGGTAGAGCAGCCCACGGGTGCGAGTAGCTTTTTTGGTTATGTTAGTTATGTGTTGGTTGAAGTTAAGTTGTCTTCCTATGGTTACTCCGAGGTATGAGGCGTGGTTAGACCAGTTAATTGTTTGGTAATTAATTTTTAGTTGGGGTAAGTTGCGTGAGCGTTTTCGGCCAAAGAGGACGGCTACAGTTTTGGTTGCGTTTATTTTTATCCGCCAGCGGTGGAACCAGCTAGCGGACAGTTCGAGTTGGTGTTGGAGTTGTATGGTGGCTCGGATTGGGTTCTTGTCTGCAGTGTAAAATCATCATCTTCATTATTTACAGTTGTAGTACCTAACTTAGGGTGACCATAATAAGAAAATAAAAAAACGGGACATCTGAAACGTCTACCCCCCCCCCCCCCCCAAAAAGAAAAATTCTTCCATATACTGTTGCGTGCCGGGTTTGAAGCCAGCAGTAACAATATTCAAATGTTAATACGTTAACTACTCCAAGAATAAGTTAACGTGAAGTTGTACTATATAACGTTTATTAGCACTTGTAAATAAATCAAACAACATAAGAACATAAGTTAAACTTCTAAACGATGATATCAGGCAGAGCTTCTGTACTGGATGGCTGGATACGTCTGACTCTAGTTGTCCATTCGGTCCTCTTTTATACATGGTTGCATCCGGGTTGCCGCCCATCTTTCGCTGTTTGTTTCGGCAAGTGTACGTATTGCGAAGTCGTTTTGTTGGCCTCGGCTTGATGTGCATATGCAATAAGCATAATTCATTTTATTACAACCATGTGTTCCTTTGCGTATTTTAGAAATATACATAATGACCAAGTTTACCTTTCGTTTTATAGTTTTGAATTTATACTTATATGGTTATATTTTATTTTAATATAATAAAATATTCTAAACGAGTATTAATATTACTTCTAAGAATTAATGTTACTTCTAAGAATAATAGTAATATACTGGGTATATTACAATACATTAATAACACATATGCACACAACTGTAGAGAACATAGTGTCTGTTATTTATAAATTTGGTTTCTAATTTTAAACATATATACGAGTAAAACTGTTTTATATTAATTGTTTCATATATCGATATTTTTTCACAAACATAATATAATAATATTGAAATAACGGGATTAAAACAGGACCATCTTCTAAAAACGGGATAAAAAGCGTCCCGTTCGAAGTTTGTCGGGACAACGGGACATGATGACCAAAAACGGGACGTCTGGTCACCCTAAGTCGAAACTAGTAAGGCAGGTAATGTAATAATTCTAATAAATTTATATTTTAATGTTTATTTACCTACAATATGTATAAATTGAGTTTTAAATGACAAACAGTGAATAAATTAAGATAGAAAACATATTTCTAAATAGTGCTGCTTATTGGCTGGTGTTTACCCATAGGTCATAAGCTTAAGGCGCAAATAGGGTTTGAGATTTTTTTTTTTTTTTGGGGGGGGGGGGCTGAAGCTCTAGCTACTAAATCAAGCAATTGTGGAAGTAATAATAACATCAAAAATTTTTTTTCCACTGCGCTCGGTTTTTAATAAAACATATACGTACACCTAATTACAGTACAAATTACAATACATTTTTTCTTATACGATGTATATACTTATATATACTCGTATATTACTTATTTAATCTATATTTAATAGTAATGTCAAAATTATATAATAATATAATACATAAAATAAATGATTAAAACATTTAGGTATTATTATATGTGTCTTAAGAGCAAAAAGTAACAACAGAATAATATTAGCACCAACCAAATATTTTTTACTATATATTATTTATAAATGCAGACCAACACTGAATATAGAGAAAAATTATTGGCCAACTTTTTTTTAAAGCTGTATTTTCTGTTACTTTTAGCAAATGTGTCTAACATAATTTCATTGTCAACTGTTGTATCTTCCTCTATGATTAATATTGCTAAATCAGCGAAGCAGTATTAAGTCATTATGTCAGCTCGGGCCTTGGGCAAATGTGTTTATCCTTTTCATAGATGAGAAGGACCTTTTTGCATATGATCGAGCTCACAAGTAAAGTGATCGCCTCTTGTACAATTTAAAGTAAATAAGGAAATTCTAGCTATTTTATCTAAATATTCTTTGATATTTTAAAAATTAATTTCTTTAAACATATTTTTCATGAAATTTATTACACATTTTCAATTTTTACCAATGGTTAATTTATTGGCTATAATTTTTTATAACAAACAAATGATTTACCCTGCATTATATACTATTATAAAATTGAATAAGTGGAAAACAATTTTGAGAGGGCTATTGAAATCCTTCCTATTTGTGTCTATATGTACCTACCCCTTAAATATGGCTCTGCATGTATAGGCACAGCAGGATAACACTAATGCACTATAGTTGTACAAATACAAGTGTGTCTGTCATATCCTCATTTAGTCATGTGGATACTTCCAACATAGTATGATCATTGTTCAAGGCTATTCAAGTCAATAGGACCATTAGTTATTTATCATTTGAGATTTATATTTTTTTTACCGAGAGCAGAAATTATTTTTCTAAGAATCTTTAATTTATAAATTAAAAGAGATTATAACCCACACTCCATAGGGTAAATATGCCTATAATTATTTTTTAGCTTTCACCAAAACTGTCAAAGTCAGAGGTAAGCACTTACATGATATAATGGTATAATGTCTATAATGCATACCTATCACAAAAAAGGTATTGATTTTAAATTCAAATTTGTATCCACATAAACTAATAAACCAATTTTGCACCTATAACAATCGCAGGGTATCAAAACAGATCTTAGATACCCTAAAAGACATCCCATTCTCTCATCTAAACATTATTAATAACGAAATCATACAGACTCTCCCTTGGTTATTAAAAAACTACATCAACAGAGAACCAAGTGCATTTTTGAAGAATGATACCATACCCTTAATTTACATCAACACATACATGCAATCATCTCCGATTTCTACTATTACACTGACGGCTCCAAGATGGAAAACAGTGTCGAAGCAGCTGTAGTGTTCCAACTTCCAAGACCACGTTTCCATGATGAAACTAACTAATTTTTGCTCCATACACACAGCTGGAGCAGTGGCAATTTTATTTGCCTAGGACCTCATACAAACAAGACTTATATACAAAGCAGTAATCCTAAACGACTCACTATGTACTTTGAGGAGTATTAAAAACATCTCCACACAAATGAGATTGAAAGAAAAATCCAAAATCAACTCAACAACCTTACACATTCCGGTTACTCAATCTCCCTGATATGGATCCTTAGTCACAATAAAATTTCAGGAAAAGAGAGAGCTGAAAAAAAATTATCTTTAACCCAGTCTTCAACCTGTTTTATCATTACTTCATTATCATGTATTCTAGTATATATATCTATTATTATTACTATCTGTGTTTATTGTCACTCTGTTTTTGTCTTAGGCCTCGGCCTGTGCTGCTGTTAAAATAAAATAAAATTAGATGTTTACTCAGAATATTGATCAGTATTATAGACTTTTAATTTTTTAATATTATTACATGTATACAAAAAAATGCTTATAAAATAATACGATTTTCATAATTCATAGCTAATACTATAGTTATTTCTCCATATTTAGCAAACGACACTCATAATATAGGCCAGTGGTGGGCAAACTTTTTTAATGGGGGGCCACAAAGTTTAAGAAATTCTTGATGAGGGCCAGAGTTATAGAAAAAATACATTTTATGTTAAATTTTTTAATCATAATACTATAAAAACACTACAAAGTTACACAAAAATGTTACAAATTACTTGTTACCTTAAATAATAATTAATTTAACTTTTATTCGAAGGCCCAACCATGGTAGACGTGTGAGACATATGGAATTGTTTTCCTAAATTAAAATTATAATGTAAAAAAATAAAATTTATAAATTGTAAGAAATGCTGGAAAACCTCTGCGACCCTAATTTGGGGGCCATATACTATACATGTCGATGGACCCTTGGCGGGCCGGATTAAATTCTTTCGCGGGCCGGAGTTGGCCCGCAGGCCGTACTTTGCCCATCACTGATATAGGCCAATGGTATACAAGCTGATTCAATGACGCAGTCCTATTTATTATGTTTTTGAAGAAATAAATAAACAAATAAAATAAAAATGACCTTAATTTTGACAGAATTTATAAAATCAAATTTATTTTATATTTTCTTGAATGAAGTTAATGTGAATTGATTACATTTAGAGAAACAGGACTTTCTATAATTACTGTAACTGTAAATATTTCAACAATAATTGAATGTGATTTAATGTTCAATAAATATATAATACAAATGTTAATTTCATATAAACGAGGAAAAATTAACAAAGGTTACAATATTTAACATGGTACCAAATTATTTTCATATGAAATTATATTATACATAATATACAACATTTATTTTTGTGTAACTTTAACTGGTTTGGGTTTGGTGGCTGGGGCTGCAACCGTTTGTGCAACTTGCTTTTTCTTCTTTGATAAAAATACTTTCTTGTTATCTGTGGCCAATGCTCTTAGTTCATCTTCAGCCAATTTGTTAACATTTTTACTGATCATGCGTTTGATACGTTGACCTTCTTCATACTTGTGTTTTTGTGAAGGCATTGGGCATGCTATGGAATGAAATATAAACAAATAATTTATTAATATACAACTAAGAATCAAGGTTAGTAGTATCACCAGCACTCAATAGTAAATCTGAAATGTGAACAGTAATTTATTCGTACCACAAGCTTGAACATAAGTCAGCATCATTGATCAGTGTGTATAATATTAATGGGGTAAACAACATAGTTCATATCAAGGAATACTACGGAAAATGTTTGGGTAAGAGCTGATTGTATCTTAGCATAATGCATTAACTTATATATTTTGAGCCGAAACAGTGTTCGTATTATATTCCCATATTCAAGTAAAACAACAAACATTTTTAATATACATTAATGAATAATTTACCTTTTCTACTTTTAGTTGGTTCGTGCTTCTTTTTTTTTTGAAAAGATACTTGTGATTTATTTTTAAATTTTCCCTGTGGCATAGTGAATGAGATACTTTGAAGTTTTTTTCTAGGTCAGCAATATATAATACGTTACAAAATAGTAAAATTTCTTTCGATATTACAATTTACAAAATATAAGTTGACATTCGAGATATTATGTATTGTGTAAACACCAAACGACTATAGACACGTGATTTCTTATCATCAAAACTGATAACGATTTGAAAACTATAAAGTTTGGTTATGAAATTACCACTTCGTATTTTTTGAATTTTTGATATCTAGCAAAAAAAACAGTATCTGGTATTTATAACAAATTTATAAAACAAATATTTTAATCATAAGATGGAAGTTAATGTTGCGGAAATCAAGCTTGAAAATGAAACGGAACAAGTGGCAAAAGAAAATGAAATAGAATCGGTGGAAAATGAAAGTTCAGATGTATCTACGAAAAAAGAAAATGAAACGGGTACCTCGAATAATGAAGATTTAGTGGAATCTGTGAAAAAAGAAGGTACAGATGAATCTATGGAAAAAGAAGATCCATTTGCTTACTTAGATCGTAATGATTTTACATCTGAAAAGTACAAGGTAGAAATAAGAAACCTTCCAAAACACTATGGAATTGCTGTAAGTTATACCATATTTGAAATTATGTTATAATATTAAAATTGTATGCTTATTAAGTGTAATATTTTTTTTAGGAGTTCAAGAAATTAATCAATCTAAAATTAAAACTAAATTGTTCTAAAGTCAAAACGCCAAATCGTAATGGCAAATGGCTTTATATGTGTTTTCGCTCAGAAGAAGACAAAGATTTAGCTTTGGGTATTTTAAATGGATATAACTGGAAGAACACCATTTTAGATGCTAGTGTAAGTAAATAACATAATTTTTATTTTCAATGGTTTTAATTTTTCTCTTTCAATAATTCACTAGAACGCCAAAGCTGTTCCTGACCCATTAGTAAAAAAACGAAATGAGGATTTTAATGATTGTCCTGACCAAAAAAAAATCAAATTAGACAACGCTGGAGCTGAAGAACAGATGATAAATGCTGTGACTCCTTTATTTAATTTACCTTATGAAGAACAAGTAAGAACATTGTATACATATTTAATTCAATTGATACCTGAATGAGTTATTAATTATTCAGTTTTAAATAAGTTTTTTCCTCTTCAGTGGATACAATATTTGGATGATTTTTAATTTAACCCAATGGCTTTTAATTGTTTTAGCTAATAAAAAAAAACAACTCAATTCGAGAAGTACTTATGGAATATGTTAAACGATTAAAAAGAACCAATTATAATCAAAATATAACTGATTGGTTAAAAAAACAACAAGCAGCAAATGATGGTCTTCCATGTGAACTCTTAGAAATACAGAGTCTTAAAGAAGATGCAAAAAAATGTGTTGGTTATAGAAATAAATGTGAATTTACTATAGGTAATTTTTTTTTAAATACTAAAAACAGCTAAAATCTTCAATAAAATATAAGAAATCTACTTTAACTACCCCACAATCTATTAATATATTTTTTTGTAAATAATACTTGTTTTTAAAAAAAAAAATAAAAAGTTGTGTGTTGACTAAACTAGATTTATACCAAAAAATAAGTACCTAGTATTGAATTGGATGGTTCTTATATCATAAGTACAATAAACATTTGCTTGACATTAAAATTAGTATAGGAATATATGGGTAGGAGGATTAAGAATGCTACTTTTATGTATATTATCAATATGTTTTGTTATTTTAGGTATGGACGTAGAAAATAAAGAACCAGTTGTTGGTTTTCGAGTTGGTTCTTATATTCAAGGAAAAACTTGTGTAGCTCCTATTGATAATATTTCAAACGTTCCTCAACGAATGAAAGAAGTAGTTAACGTAAGTTTTGGTTTAAAAAATGAAATCTTCTTATTAACGCGACTATAATATTGTATGAATTATGTTGTTTAGTGTTTTCAAGATTTAGTTAGGTCTTCTGAAATTCCTGTATTTGATCCTGAAACATACACAGGTCATTGGCGCCAGTTAACTGTACGATTAAGTCTAAAAACTGGACAGTTAATGTTAATTTGTGTAGTTCATACAGAGAATATGGATGACTTCGCCTCTGAATCATTAAAAAAATTAATTTTCAGTTATTTTACTGAAGGAGCTGGATCTGAATGTAAAGTGGATTCTTTGTTTTTTCAAAAAGCAAAAAAACGAGCGTAAGAATATTAAATATTTATTATTGATCCATTGCTATGAAAATAAAAACCCTATCAAAATTCTTCTTTTAAAATATTATTAATTATAATATTTTAAATAAGCGTGTACTAAAAATGAATTATATATTGCCAGTTTAAGATATAATTTATTCAAATATGATTAGGTAGTTTTTTTTTTTATCAGAAAAATTTACCATCTTTATTTGATAAGAAAACAATAGGTAAATATGAATAGTTTGTACAAGGAAAATATTACATGAATAGATAGCTTGATGAGGAAATATTTTAAAATTGAATTGGTCCTTTGAATTTGTTGACTTGTTTTATGCTTAATTTACTTCTATATTACTATAATATTATCTTAACAGTGTATTTATTTTTTACAATCGATGGTATTCAAATATTTTCAGTGCTGGTGAAGGAAATTCATTTCCTTTAGAATTATTGCTTGGTCAGGGTTATATTGTCGAAGAAGTGAAAGGTCTTAAGTTAAGAATTTCACCTGAATCGTTTTTTCAAATAAACACAGCTGCTTCTGAATTATTGTTCGACTCTGCCAAAGATTTAGCTTCTATTAATTCACAGACTACTGTTTTAGATGTATGTTGTGGTTCTGGTACAATAGGTTTATCTTTAGCCAAGGTAGTTAAAAATTATTTTTTTAAATTCCATGAGTAATGTATGCTGAACTCAACTAAATATTTCTTAAATGTTTAAGGACTGTGCTAAAGTAGTCGGAGTTGAAATTCAAGAAGAAGCAGTGAAGATGGCTAAATTAAATGCTATTGAAAATGGGATCACAAATGTTCAGTTCTTTGCAGGAAAAGCTGAAGAAGTAATGAATAGACGAGAATTTCAGTTTCCAGAAAATGCTGATGATGTAGTTGCTATTGTTGACCCTCCCAGAGCTGGACTACGTAAGAAATCTACTAAATTCATTGCTAAAAACAATAGTGTATTTGGTTACATAAATACTTTTTTGAATTTTAGATAACAAAGCAATATTGCTTTTACGGAAGATGACACATTTGAAACGATTAGTGTATATGTCTTGCAATCCAAAAGCAGCATTGCAAAACTTTATATCTTTATCCATGGCTGAATCTAAAACTAAACAAGGAGCTCCATTTGTACCGGTGAAAGCTATTCCAGTTGATATGTTTCCACAAACCCCACATTGTGAATTAATTGTATATTTTGAACGATGTACTAGTAATTAGTGTAACTAAAATATAAATCTAAATATTTCAAATTATAAAAAATTTTTTTATTATTATAACATCATTGTTTTATATGAAAATAAAATAAATTAATTCTATTATTTTTTTAAATAAAGAATTTTTAAAAATTAACAATAGTTTGAATAGCTATTTATGTAGAATTAATTTTTGTTTTAGTTTATTTATATATTTAAAGATAATGATGAGACAAAAGTATGATTTAGTTGTATTTATAAAATAATTTCCAAGTTAATAAAGAATATGTAAAAAGATATTCCCCCTACCTTGGTGCATTTATAAAATTAGTCGCACTACATGTACTAAATTAAAGTTTAAAAGTTAATCTGCTTAATATGTAATAAAGGGAATCCAATAACCAAAAGTAATGAAAAAATTAATTTTAATTTAATTAAAAACATTGTGTTTGGAAAATTAAAGTGCCACGTTATGTGCCAAAAACAAAGAAATGGTTGTGGAAATTTATGTGGGTAGTGTAATTTTTACCGTAAGTATAGTTTGTGTATGCATGGCATAATATTTATTTTGTTTTGCGTAAATACCTATTTAGTATATAATATGTTAACTTTACAAAGACCTATTATTACTTTAGAATACTCGGTAGATGTATAGGTGCTGATAGTAATAACACTGTTTACTCGTGAATATATTACAGTTGGTGTTTGTACGTAACACGAAAGAAACTTAACTCTCGAGCATTCTTCAGGAAAAAAATATTTAAATTGATGTAGGATGTACTGCAACAGGACGAGTAGAAGACCATGCTAATATACTATACCTACCTATAACCTATGGCCATTCTTTCTTTAAACATACTAACGTATTATGTAGGATAAATACGAAAGGAACACAGCCATCTGCATATGCCATTGAAATAAAATTCGGGAAATAGTTGGTACTCAGAATAAATATAATAAATTATGGCTCACACAATCATAACAGATAAGTCAACGGGCACATTTATACCTGCCGTATGGGGTATAGCGCTGTTGGCTGTTCCCATTCGTATGACCTATGTGTACGTGATACATACACGCGTATATACGCCAACACGTACCTATAATAATCAAGTCGCCACCGATAGCCATGTGCACGATTTATCTACGTACGTATTCAGGGACAGTGGCGTAACTATGCGGATGGAGGTCCTGAAACAACCCTCTTCGCCGTATTTATGCAATACATTATTTTGTCGAAATCTGAATGTAATATAATATCACATAATATGTTTTCATGTGGTTCGATTCGATGAGTAAAAAGCGTATTATATTTAATCATTAATTTACCACCATTTACGCTACTTCGGTTATGTTAGTGAAACGGAAATCGCCTCGATTTAAATACAAATATAAAATTAAAATTCACCCTTAAAAAAAATCCTGGCTACGCGCTTGTACGGGGGTTGTTGTTGGCGGTGTAACCTATTTCCTAATATAATAAATACGTCAGTGGTTTTATACACGTCGAAGTATCGAACAATAATTCAGGGGCGGACTGACCCATCGGGAGGCCGGGAATTTCCCGGTGGGCCAGTAGTCATTGTTGCCGCCAAAAATTAAATAAAAAATAATTGATAATCAATACAAAATTGTGTAATATTGTCGGCTTGATTACAGCCCATCCGGTGAATATTATTGTGTGTACAGACTATAAATGAAAATTCAAAATAATAAAATAAAAATAGTTGTGGATCTTTCGTTGGTTAGTTGTCGGAATTGCGATGACCTTGCGATATGCGATCTTTTTCTTATCTGTATCCTGTAGAAGTGTAGAACCATAGACCTATTAACTACATAATATGGACATCGTAACATATGATGACATCAAAATCCAAATTAAAAACAAATCACTAATAAAATGGCAAACGCACTGGCTCAAACAACGGTCTAAACTCAACGAAATAAAAAACACAATTCTAAACTGGCAAAATCCAATTCTCAGCAGAAGAGAAAAAATTATTATAAATCGTCTCCGAATAGGCCACACAAGACTGACTCACAAACACCTAATGGCCAAAGAAGAACCCGCTCAATGCACAGTCTGTGGGGTCACACTAACAGTGAAACATATAATAACAGAGTGCTATCAATATTCCGAAGATCTAAAAAATCACAACATTTCACCCAACTTATACGAAGCCCTAGGACCGAATATCGAAAACACATTAAACATGCTAGAATTCCTCAAAAAATCAGATTTATACAACAAAATTTAAACCTACCGCCAAAGAAAATTGTAACATAAATAGCAACTACATATAACAAACACCATATAAATATAAATATTGAAATTTTTTAATCAACACCATGTAATTTAACCAAAAAAAAAAAAAAACTAATAACCTTTGTTGTTGATGTTTTTAAAGTTCAATAAAAAAAAAAAAACTACATAATATAGTTTTTATAGTTAATAGATCTATGTGTAAAACTTAATAATATTTTCCGTAATAATTTTGCTGTCTGTACACTCTGCTGTCTTTATCTATGATATTTAGTTATCGACTGTGACTGTCCGTGATCTCACGTGTATTTGATTCGTTGTTAGTTGATCGTTTTTAAACTTTAAAAGTTGTGTTGTATATTTTTAAGTACCTATTCATCATGGAAAAATTAAAAAGAAAACAAAGGAAATGCTGACAAATTTAGAGAAAACACAAAGAAATTGCTTAGCGTTGATGCATCTAAATGTAAGTCTTTAGATTTTATGTTTCAAAATCAATCTAAAAATAAAGACGTCGACCAAAATATTGAATAGAGTTGTAATAACGTAACTGAGAGTACTCTAAAATCTGATTAATCAATTACATCTAATTCTAAAATTGATATAGTTTTCCCTGAAAAAGTGTAAATATTTCTATGGCATCAACTTCCAGTAAAAGTATCGAAAACGATTTTCAATCCGAAATTCAAAACAGATAAGAAAAAAACTTTGAGAATAATTATTAGTTTGAAAAACCAAACCAAAATAAACTTAAAAATTTTTTTTAATCTCATCCGATCTAACCAAAATTTCACGACCTTAACTGTACGAAATTATATAAACGAAAAGATCGCATTTTAAGAAACTGGTTAAGTTTTAATATTAGGTACAAAAAATTCGTTTTTGTTCGGTATGTCTCGCATTTTGTAGAAGTGTAGATGATAAAAATGCTCGATTTGTAATATACGGCTTAGAAAAAAATTCTAAACACCTATATCAAAGAATTTACGAACACGAATTAAGTAAAAACCATTCTGATTGTGCAGAAAGTTTTATGTTGCATAAAAACCACCATATGTATAATGTCTATTCAAAAGCCTATCATAAATTGTACTTAGCTTATAAGTTTATATTAAGTTTATCTTCTTCATAAGTAACCTGTGAAAGAAGTTTTTCTACGCCCAAATATATACTAAACCGATTGAGAAATTCTTTAAGCTAACCTTATTTGGAAGCATTTACGCTCATGTCATGTGAAAAAGATGTACTAGCTAAACTTAATAATGATGAAATTATTAATAATTTAGCTATAACTAGTGAACATTTAAAAAAAAAACTTTTGTTTTAGTCTTAAGATGCTTATAATAAAAATTAGTTAATAAGGAAAAATGTATCATTTAAGTTATATAATATGTATAAAAGTGTTCTTTTTAATATAGGTACCTTTTGATATGTAGAATATACATATTGTATATAGATGTGGCCACTCTAGTTCTAAATCCCGGTAACATTTGTATTCCCAGTCCGCCCCTGAACAATATAATATACAAGGGGCAAACCGCGCAGTGAGCGTACAAAATTCATAAAGCAAAATGTTCACAGTAGGAAATTTCAAAGTTGTAAGTTTGTAATGATTAATAAGCTTATAAAATGTGATTCATCAGAGTCACACAAACAGTTACTAATTTACATAAAAAAAATATGTCGAACATTAGATTTGTTAATACCATCTGTTAATGTAGTAGATATCGTTTCTACGGATACATTTGTTTAATTCCATTTTCAGAAGGTATAGAGCAGCCGTATAAGCTCATCTTTAACTGCAAATTGCGTCACGGACTACGAACATTTATTCCGAATACGTAGTGCGTAGCGCGAACAAAATTAAATCTTAGGCCCCGGATCATTATAATACGATATCCTCTGCGGAGAGAGGGTATTGCGAGGGAGGGAGCACGTTGTAAGCGCAGCGGTTGGGGCACCTATCAGCAAATGATTATGAATGTAATGTGCATGAGTTTTCGTCGTTACGTCGGGGTCCTATAAACAAAATAAACAGACGCATGCAGTGGCGTAGCCAGGATTTTTTTTAGGGAGGGGTTTTTTTTGTAATAAAATGTAACTTGTGGAGGATTTCGACGACTGCACGAGTGCAATAATACGACACTGTGTGCAGTGGCGTATTTACGGGGGGGGG
The DNA here is from genome assembly GCA_949715065.1 of Periphyllus acericola. NCBI lineage: Eukaryota > Metazoa > Arthropoda > Insecta > Hemiptera > Aphididae > Periphyllus > Periphyllus acericola. The sequence continues at coordinate 2,199,350 of OX454271.1, forward strand.
GGGGGGGTCCAGGGGTACTGGACCCCCCCAGAACATCTCAAAAAAAAAAGTAAAATTCTTGCATATTTGCAGAACCCGATTTATGTAGGCACGCGCGGTCGCGCGGACATAGTTTTTTCCGGTAAACAAAATATTATATAAAATATAGTTTGATATTAGTTACAACAGTTACAACAAATACATGTTCCTGCAGCATGGTTTCAAGTTATAAGTATTATAGTTAATATTAATTATGTAGGTAGAAACTGAGGACCCCCCACAGAAAAATTTGAAAATACGCCACTGACTGTGTGCACTATTTAAGATAAAGCTTATCTTAAACCGTGGTAGTGTGTAAATACGGCATAACAGAATACATTTTACCACGACCAAATGATTGTATTCCTATATTATAAACATTATATTGTTGATATAAATACGGCTGAGGGTTATAACACCCAAACCCCCCCCCCCCTGGCTACGCCACTGGACGCATGAGTACATATTTTGTCCGTATTCATATTATATATATATATATTATACACGTCAACGGTCGTGTCCCGATTGAAATCGTGGGTTAAGGGCGTGATGATCATCTCGCGTGAGCCGCATATAAATCGCAAGTGATTTAGCCCGTCTCGTTTCGATCCGAGAAAAACCGACGTGGGCCCGAGCCGCAGGACCGCTACTGCTAAATATATTGACGTGCGTGTGTGTGTGTGTGTGTGCGCGCGTGTGTCATATATACGGTTAAATCGACTGGCCCCGAAGTCGGATGTGTAACTCGCGGCGAAGCCCGTTTCCAGGATATTATGTGCCCCGAAACCGATAGTTTGCTTTTGTCATCCCCGGCGAACGGGGTGGCGGCTTAACGGCCATAACGCGTACGAGAGTGCGGGCGTGTAAATCCGCTGGCACCGATCCCACTCGGAGACGTCACGGAGGCGCGGGCGTTTCCGTACAACGATGTTAATGTGCGCGCGTATCGGAGGAGGCCAAACGGCTGATGATCGCGTTCCGTTAAGTCCCGTCGGTCCTCCGCGGGAGTTTCGTACATATATTTTGTGCACGTTTTTGTGACCATAGGTTATGGCAACAACAGCCGCTGATCCGGACAGTAATAGAAAACATTGACTGGGTAGTTCAGTAGACGCTCTTGATGGCGTTTTCCTAACTATACATCTAAAAATATGTGTCCACATGTTGGCAAATCGGATCGAACTAAGTCTATCGAAAAAAATCTAGTTTCTCCTCGGCTTGTCTCTTTCAAATTTTTGGAATAACACCACGTTGTGGCCACGTATACATTTTAAAAAAGCTGTTTTCTTCCTATTATCACGTGCACAAATACTTTTTGTATTAAAACGAGAATATTCTGAGCGTAGGCGAAATCGGAAACTTAAATTCAATTTTAGTATTATACCCTCGAGATCAAATTTTAAGGACATTGGTCTATTTAATTATGTATTTTTTTCATGACAACTGTCGTCTCTCATCGGTGGAAGCACTTTTGCGGCCATTTGGTCCAGGAAAAAACGCGAGACCGTCTTTTGCATGGTGGTATCTGACATCCCAACTCACGGCCTCTGCTAAAATGTGTTACTGCTAATTTTATTTATTTATTGAATGAAAAAGCCGGTTCCTTTGTATTCTTCTGGAAATCCTACGTAAAAAAAATCATGGTGTGATCATAAATATTTAATGCTCTCATTTTTCATTCGTTTATTGAAAAAAATGACTACATTTTTGAATTTTTGTGATTTGATACTTAGCGGACAAAAAAATTCTAATAATTCAGTGAAATTTTATGGTAGGCTACCTACCACCAATCATTCACCTCGCGGTGATACGTGTTTCAGGACCGTGAAGAATGTTTGGTTGCCTATCGTTTGGAGTACTAAATCTGTGAAAACGATAAATTTCAGTTATACATCAGACTGTATAGTTATTGGAATGTTGAAGTAATTTTTTACCAAACCTGATTATTATTTGAAATTACATTTTTAACTGAAAGATGACGGTTAATCATTATTTTTAGCTTAAAATTCACTTTAAAGTAGTTCATTTAAATTAACATTTGGTCAGAGTCTTATTTAAAATCATTTGACGAGCACGAAACCAAACAAATATTAATCAATAAGCTAACAAATATTATATAGCACTTGCATGATGTATGGAGTAAATTGCCGTTGTTTCTTTTTTTTCTTGAAAAATAATAATATCAAACTTTTCTTATTCTTCCGACTAAAAGTTTACTATGTAGAACAGTTAACAATGATATAGTTATTGGACGGATTCAGTAGAGTGAAGAGTCATATTTCTTGGAACATAACAAACTCGCTCTAAACATGTAACTCTAGTTAGCAATATGCGTATATTTGACGTGGAATGGGATAATTTTTAACTGGATCACGTCATTCGGTTTCGTGCATAAGTACCGTCTATTTCACCCGCAGTATTAAACACCGAAAAGAGATAAAATAAAATCCCATCAATGGAGGGTTATTTTTTTACGGAGGCTACAGCTTAATAATTTCTAATGTGAAAATGTAATATTATGACTAATAGTGATTTCATATTTTGTTCCGCGATCGCGTGATGATAAAAAAAAATTTTTTGGTCATCGCTCATTACCCATTAATTATAATATTATTGCATGTACGAGAGTATATAGTACATTCTTATTCTGAATACAAAGTAGAATGGATGTAATATATATATTGTATTGTTTTTTGTTTTAAAAATGTAATGCACTAATGCCTCGTAAATAGTAATTGGCTCGACGCGCATAATGCATTAAATATATTTTGTAAAACGCAGTAAACAAATCATTATTTATCCAGTTGCGTGTCTAGGCCCAATTTTATACAGATGCGTATCTTTTCTGTACGCTTAACAACAATCGTTGTTCGTTTAAGAGTTAAGACATATTATATTTATCCGTCGTAACAATCTATATCAACGCGTTCAAACTTTTATACATACATATATATATATATATATATATATATATATATATATATATATATATATATATAATATAATAAATAATGTCTGTTTGCGAGTGTATATAGATCTATATTTACACTATATATAACGTGCGCGCGAGTGTGTGTGTGTGTGTGTGTGTGTGTGTGTGTGTGTGTGTGTGTGTGTGTGTGTGTGTGTGTTGTGAGCGCGATGAAAAAGCTTGAACGTGGACGTGCTCATATTGATCCGGGGGAGGCTTCACGCTGACTTACCACCGGAGTATGTGCAGTGCGTTGGATTGAGATTCGATGTTTCTGTTGAAAAGTTGTAAGTGTATATAACCCACGGCTACGGGATGTAGTATGTACGCGAGGGTCGTCGCGCGGTGATAGTAAAAGATGATTCTAAAAGGTTTTTTTTTATACTTTCATAAAATAACTGCAGGGCTTATAAAATACTATTACTGGCCGAATTTTTAGTCGTATCGTAAGCAAACTTGTCAATATGCTAGTTAATCGCAGTCGATATTGCAAACTGGGTTATTCTGGGCGCTTGGAAGTTGGAACTTTTATTGGATATATAGGTACCGAACTTTCGAAACGCACGAAAACGTATGTATCGCAAACCACGAATGCTATACCGACCCTAACACTAAACAAGGCTTATGCTTGGAGAACAAAAGTACAAAAATTGCTTTTAACCCCAGGGTATATATTTTCTCTCGCGAAAATGCCAAAGTCTCGAGATTCGTTAAACCTCGAGTGGTTATTTTTTATTTTCACGGATCTCTTTTATCTAATTTTAACTCGGAACCGCCTCTATTATATATTGTCTAAAACATGTTTCAACTTTCATGTCATATTATTATTATGATGTATCGCGTATGGTGTGTGTATAGGACGAATTTCAGACATCGAAATATCCGTAATGTAACCGATGTAACGCGAGAAACGTCGTTTGTGTAGTACTTTTGTCTAACAGTCGAAAATATATCGTTCGTACTTAAATTAATCGTATTTTGCCCGTAATGCCCTATGTTTAATGGTATACGGTTTTATTGCCGAATTGAGTCGACTAAATACGGTAATAAAATTCGTTAGAAAGGACGGAAAAAACTCGAATCGCGCGTCGTATAGTGTCCCCATTCCCCGCGAACGTTTTCGTATTCAAACAAACTCCCCGCCACGTATATACGTAAATACGTACGTGCATATTACATGTACATATTATGCGTATGTAATCACGGTTCAGGGATAGGGTATAAATGTATAATATGCAGCGTCATCAACCGTCACCGAATTTTAGAGTGAAAAAAAATCTCATAGTGAGACGTGGTGAATATAAATAGGCACACCTCGTTGTGGTGTAAATCAGCCTTAACTTGTGGTGATTCAGAGAAAACGTTTACCAAAGTCCCTTCCACAGTAAACGCTCCGAAAAGATATGGTAAATTTCATAGTCAGAATTCTGCAATATTATTTTGATAAAAAATAATTTCGCACCACCCTACGTATACAGAGTGGTTTTTTAACCATGCTCACCCCTTTTTTTGGCCGTGAAATTGCTTGGATTTGGATTTTTTTTATTAACGTTCAATTTACCATAAAAGCAATATTTTCAATAAATTTTTTTTTCATGCAATCTCAAGTATGTCCTGTGTCGATAAGAATTTTTTTTTCAAATGGAAACACCATATTTTTTACGCAAAAGTTAATGACTCAGTTAATTATTCTGGTAATTTTTCACCGTGGTTTTTCATTGAGGAAAATAGTCTCATAATTCCTAATATTATAATATAATTTGCAATCATATGTGATAGCTATAATTGCTAATGATTCGAGATAAAGTAAATTTTACAATTTTCTTACGGAATTTTAAATTTTAATAATTCTGAAAGGATTGTACCGCATTTTGACTACGTTTCATGAAAAATTATAGAAAAATGAAATGAATAATATTTTGCATAAGAAATATGGTATTTTCATTTAAAAAACATAGTTTAATAGCTACAGGACACTCGCATGTAAAAAAATTTGATTTTATGGTAACTTGAATATTAAAAAAAAATCCAAACTTAAGCATTTTTACAACAAAAAAGGGGGTAAGGTTAAAAAACCACTCTGTATATTAATAATATTAATAATAATTTTTTTTATATTTTATGAAATTTTACTTTGCGCAGGTCGGTTTATACGTTACTGGTCAAGAAATTTTTCGCCTTCGAATTATTTGTCCACGGAGACTTGATTAATGCAAATGTTGTTGTTACTATTATCAGTAAGTTCTCATGGGGCTTCTAACTTTTTCGGTTCAAATATGAAATTGTTCCTATTTTTTGGTCGAATTTAAATTATAACATATTATATGTAAGCTCTATAAATATTGGGGTATTAAATTTTAGATCTTATTTTAAAAAAACATACCTTACATAGTTTTGATAAAAAAAATGTTCAAAAATCGTAATATTTAAATACACGCAAAGACGGTCACATCTGCCGACGGCCACACCACTGCGTTCGCTGCAGCGTGTTTGCGGTGTTCTGCACGCGTTTCCGTTCGCCGAATATCAAGTTAAAATATATTATGCCGGTGAAATGACGAAGTTCTATAAATACATTATTACGCACTCACAAGTGCATTATACGCGAAGAGTACATATATTTTAGTTTCACATAATAATAATAATTGTATAATGCCTGATGTGAGGTGGCTAGCGGATCTCGCTGAAACGGGAAACGCGTGGTGTTTACGGATCAGATTTAATCGACTGCGGCCGGTCGGCTTAGACTTAGCGAACTTTGTCCACGGTTTCCCGACCGACCTGACGTCATCCTCGAGGCTCGTCGGACAACGCGATTCATCAAATGCTGCAGCGGCCGTTGTTTCGCAAAATATCTCTTCCGTCCCTGCAGCAGCGGACGCTTTTCGTTTCGAAAAGGCGACGGAGTGTAGATCGTTTCCGGTGCTGCTGCTGCTGCTGCTGCGTTTGTCGTTCGGTGCAACGATGCATTTGCAGCGTGGTGCACCACGGACAGCGGCGCCTTTCGTTCCGGTCTCGGGCTGCTGCAGTGCTGGACGACGGTCATGTCGGGTCTTAACCCCGCTCCGGCTAATTCTGATCCCAGTGGCGTTAAAATCGGATGTACACCATCGAGTCCTTCCGGCAGTACATCCGGTCGCGTAGAGTCGGCCCGACGGACGTCCGGTCGATCTGCTAGTAGTATCTGCTGCAGGGGTTCGGTGCCAGCGGCTTCTGGCAATTTGGTCGCCACACGTCTACTCGTCATTATTTGCGACGGACCACGTCTATCATCATCGCCGTCGTCGTTTTCGTTTCCATCAACACCGCTGTTCCCAAGAACCGACGACGACGAGACCGAGACCACCGTGTTCGATCCGTTATCACAATTGGAAGCGACACCTGCACCGATGGCCGAATCGACAAGAATACCGGGGTCCCCTCCGCGTGCAGCTAATCGCGACGGTAACAACCGTTTGTTTAGAAAACGTTGCGAATCCGTTACCGGTACTTTTGCGGTTAGGTTAACGCCGTCGTAGTCGGATCGATGATTGCCGGATCCGGCGGTCAAAAGCAACACCGTCCGAGAATCCGCAGTGGAATGAGCTAAATTGATTACTTCGACTGTTACGACCGTATTATAAATTCTTCTTCTACTACTGCTATTATTACTTCTGCTAACACGACTGCGTACATGACTGCCTGGACTACTATTAAGACGACTGCTTACTCTACTACTTAGGCTATTAAAACGTGCCGCTGCAGTGATCGTCGTCGTCGTCACGTCATCCGTTTTCGTTGCCACGCTCATTTTCGGTAGACTTCTGCTTGTCGTCGATGAGTTGTCGCAGTTTCCCCGCGTCGCGTTCACCGTCTCTTTGCAGTCATTGTTAGCGCGTATCGGACATGGGGACGAGGACTTAGAGTAAGGTTGGAAGAAATCGTTCAAAACGGCCACGTCCGCGTCCGCCAAGTCCAAACTGGACGTCAAAATTTCCCTCGGCACTCCGAAAAACAAATCCAGTCTGTTCCGGAAAACTCGTTCTAAACTGCCACCGCAGCGAGGCTGTTCGAACTCGACATTTCTACTCAACAAATCGTTCACTTGGAGTATTTCCTTATCTATTGTGTCTAAAAGTATGCGGACAATTGATTCTCGGCCGTCGTTGATTCCGAGTGATCCGTACGTTTCAATGGTAAAACATATTAAAATAATTATAGGTTTTACTCTGATCATAGTTTTCAGTTTCCACTATGACGCGCTCTAAAAACCTTAGACAAAAAAATAATTAATTTTGTAATGAAACTTTCGGGTTGTAAATATGCACCAAAAGTTTCGCGTACCATATATTTTGAGATAGGTTATTCGACACAATCAACTGGGTTCAACCAGCAGCTAGTGTTAAAAAATGCAATGCATTTGGCTCCAGCTACTATAATATTAATATTTAAAAATTGAACTATTCAAAAAAACTGATTATTGTTACAAAAACTGAGGATTCTTTTTTTATATTACACAGGCTTTAATTTCTAATTGATTTTCGAATCTGGTGATTCACCCATGACTTATTCAAATGTGAACACCTATTTATATTGTTAATTTGTGGCTAACATTTGGCGACTAGTTTAACGTCAGACAGCGACAGTTCCGTATGTAAGGCCTATATATTTAACCGAACAACTTTTTTACATAAAAGTGATGTAATTTGTTCTATATTCACGTAATATGTAGTCTACATTATAACTTAAACTGTAAAATGTAACTTTATGGCACAAAATAAATAGCGCTGAAAAAATGTAATTGAGTAAAATGTTATTTACGCGTACCTGCGGTGCTCTTTATTTTTTCAAATTATATGAATATATAATATATTTATCAGTTCGTCTGTAAGATATATTGAAGGCACAACAAGATATAGAAAATTATACGGACGACTGGACGAGTATAACATCAAAACTCAACAGTATTAAATGGGTTATTCATTTGGCCTGAACGAATTTAAGTTGGAACTTGAGTCAATATAGTCGATCGTATTTACATAATAATTTATACATACAACTTTGATACAGTTGACAACGCAACGCGTAACAACATAACAGTTTCAATAGTTAAACGATGACGTTGTAAAATTAAAAGGTGACAAAACATTTAAAAGTAAATAATTTAATAAATTATTAATAGGTTTATAAATATTTGTTGAACGCAACGATAAATCTTTCTCGAGTGAATTCTAATATCAGTAATCGGTCAAGAATGGTCTCGAATAATAACATTTTGAAGTACACATTTCGTTCAGAATGACACTGATTCACCATGTATAAATTAATATATTATACAATTGTACTACTTTGATATTTTTTTTGCTAAAATTCTAGGCGAGAGTTTTTTTATTTCCTCGAAAACTCAATGAAATCGGCATTAGCAGCACGTCTAATAATTTATATATGTTATTTATCTATTTGATTGAAAAATGCCTATGTATGACTTCATGTGTAACGTATTATTATTTGGTAACGCATATATTGTGTCGTGGTCACATTATTGCGATAAGTGCAGATAACTTTCCTGCATTGTTGCGATTACTTCGTTAGATCTTTGAAGAATACAATAGTTTCACACTCTAACGTCAATATACACAGGTAAATCAGAATTTCTAAACTCATATTACACATTTCTGTACAGTTTTATAATGCTCATGTGTTTATTCAATATTTTGTATATACCTAAACGTGTTTCAGTTTAGTGTGTTATTTGGGTAGGTAAATTAATGATATTATAAACATTTAAATTTGTTTAAAATACTCGTTCAACCAGTTCTCACACGACGTGTAAAGTTTTTACAACTAAAACGGCATTTTTTTAACGTTATAAATTAAAATTACGATTTTTTAAACTGAAAAGTAAAAGCATCGCGTATTGCACACTCCATTTAATTAATTTAACTATCTCCATACATATTTTATCTCTTCCCTCCGCACACGTTATTTAATAAAAAACTTTTAATTATAATTAAACATAAATATATACAAAGTATATAGAACTTATTTTAACATATCGGGAAGAATATCGTCGCACGTACCTTGGATAGTATTCGCAGCAGCTTTTCATCGCAATTTGCGGGATGTGTACAGTTTTCACGTGAATGTATGTTTATATATTATATTTACACGCACCTACTCATCTCTGTTTACTTTTGAATTGCGTGTGTGTGTGTGTGTGTGTGTGTGTGTGTGTAATCCTTAGCCCAATACCGGAGCACAAATATTAACCCTTATCGCGCTGCCTAACTCGACGTTTCTAAATAATTTCCGCGGACTAAACTTGGATCCGTGTACGCGCGCAAGGAGTTGTTTGAAAGTATAATACTTACTTCAGTGCATTATAATATACAGCTGTTCGGTGCCCGGGCTAATATTTTAAATTCTCAAAACTTGTTAACGATGCATAGAAGTTTCAATATCCCCACGGCCTACATCGATAAATATGTATAATAAAACATTTAACATAAAATACATATTATATTATATTATGATAATATGAACGTAGAAATGCACGCGTGCGCGGTGTTCGAAATCCAATCGCCGTTCAGTCGGGATTTCTTGTGATCAGTCGTGTGTTCGAAGTGGGCGTCCGATTTTCGCTCAGTCAATGCACGACAATACCGGTATATCGTATACTATTATAATATACGATGCACGTCGTACCTATTCCGTCCAACGATATAATATCGGTACAGTCAGGTGTAGATAGCCGTCGCAGCGCTATGAATCGGCATTACTTGTCGGCCGGCGGGGGACGCGGCGTCATTCGTCTAAAAATTATTAACAATGCACATAACATGGTATTATACCGCGAGGAAATTCGTCTAAAGTTTAGACTGTAAACCGTATGCGCAGTTGATCGTAGCGCGTTATCGTTATTTATAATATCCCTGAAGGCTAAAGAAATGCGCGCGCGTAATATTCGGGCTGCTCGCGTCCTGTTTCACAGTCCGTGGTGCATAATATATATATGATGATGATGATGATGATTTCCACGAGATACCGCGCGGTTTATTAGGCCACTGGAAACCAGTTTCGCCACGAATCCATGTTGAGATTAGAAATTAATTTTTAGACAACTACGGCGGCGCGGCGTGTCCGCTGTTGTTCATCCCGCAGTATCTCACATAATATATTATTATCACGAGGGTCTGGAGACTGTAAAACGTTTTCGTTTCGTTCAAATTAATTACACTAAGCTTTTATATACGTATAAGTGTGTGTGTGTGTGTGTGTGCGTGCGTGCGTGTGTGTGTGTGTGTGTGTGTGCGTGTGTGTGTGTGTGTGCGAGAGAGAGAGAGAGATAGAGTGTGTGTGTGTGGGCTGTATAGTATTTTTTAGGCAACATACATTTTTGCTGTTATTAATATCAGTCATTCGTTGTTATAATTGCTATTATAGGTGTATCAGAATGAAAAGCGTACAGCTCGTCAGAGAAAATCCAAATAAAATATTTTATACGCTCAACGGCTGCGGTCGAAAAATAATATAAAATATAAAACGAATACGTCATTTTATTGTAGTGTGTGTATTATATGGCAGGGACGGCTTGCTCAAAATGGTGGGACCATATTTCAAAACGTAAATTGCGGGTAGGAACAAAAAAAGTAATGCTGTGTGAACCGTGTATTGCTACGTAAAATTATATTTGATTAAATGCGTTTGAAACGTCAGAGTTCTGCGGACTTTTGAAGGCACAAACTTTGTTTCCCCGAGTCTAGGTAGCGAAAGAAACTATAAGAAGTATAATTACTTGAAGGTAGAAGCATTGTAAATTTATGACGATCACTATCGATCTAAGCGACCATACGAGTATAGCTATAGACTGGTACTGTATAATATTATACAGGATGATTTTTAGACGTAATAATGCTTTAATTTGAAAGTTACCTAAAAACTATGTTTTCCACAATGTTTTTTTTCATGCCACCTAAAGTATGTTTTGTGGAGTTAAAAAGTTTTGTTTTTTAACTGGGAAAATTCCATTTTTTCTGCAGTATTTCATTGGGGTAATTTTTTCGTAAATTTTGATGTACTGAAATCAAAATTCGAACGAGTAGTTTTTGAATTATTCTAATTTAAGTATAAAGTAAAATAGCATAATAATACCTAATATTATGATATAATTTGTAATTTCATGTTATCGCTAGTTGTTATTATATCGAGATGACGCAAATTTTATACTTTTCATAAGTAAATTTGAATTTGAATAACTCCGAACATAATGGTCTGAACTTTGACTATGTTACAACAAAAATTAATTGAATAATATTTTACATAAAAAATATAATGTTCCCATTTGAAAAACAAAAGTTTTTATCGCCACAGGACATAATTAAGGTGGCATAAAATAAAAAAACATTGTTAAAAATATAGTTTTTATGGTAGTTTGAACATTGAAAAAAAAAATTTTAATTGGAGCAAAAATGGAGCACGTCTAAAAAATCATCCTGTATAATTTTGGCCAACTCAGGTGCACCTCAGAGTAGTTGTAATTACTATCGTTAGATTATTAATTAATCTTGATGTGTGTTGTCACGCGGAATTGTCGAGTATCTCGACAACAGCAGAATTTATTTAATTGAGGTAAATTTATATCACGTACGTACCACGCGTCATCATAATATAAACCTCACGTGGGTACAGCTGCGCACCTATGACGAAAAACCTATTTATACGCGAAATAAATGAAAAACAATTTTCCTTAATTGATTTCGAGCGCAGAAACGTACCTATGTGGGGAGGTATTTCCTTCCGTAACTCGGCCCACCCCTCACCGGATACAGGAATCCTCCATCTCATACCGCGTAAGCGAATGAGCACGTCGGTGCATTTATTGGAAATGTCCGTGCAGACGAACATAATATTCTTGAAGGTTAGCTTTTAACGTTCATGTGCGGTCGACTTCCCAGCCGGGCAAATATGTCATTTCGATGTTGTTCTTTATATACTATTACGTAATATATGTTTACGTAAATATAGGTCTGCACCGTGAAATTTATAGACGCGCGAGTACCATATCCATTTATTGGTCTGTGATTTGTGCGCATGATGTAGCATCGGAAAACCGACCGCGCAATACTTGTACAGTTGTTTATATACACGGATTATAATGGGTACGCGTATAATATAGTGCCCGTAGGTGGCTAGAAAACACGTAAATTTCTATAAAAACTGCAAGACGGCGCGCAATGCGTTACGTACGGCGCTCCAGTATTACAGGGGGTTCGGAGACGCATTACGGCCATAAACACAATTTGTGCGCGCCCCGTACACATCGGCCGGCGACGGGCACGTGCGTTAATATTATTATATAAATATTTCAATTATTATTATAACGTCAGTGTTATGTACACGCACACAGAGTCGTAGTACTATAATACGAGTACATAATGTACCGTACGCACGACGCGCGTGTAAATTATGCAGGGTTTTTTTTTTTTCTTCTTGTTTTCGGTTTTCCGTTATCGCGTACGCACGGTCTGCGGTATTGCGCAGACGTTGATGGGTAAAAATTGCGTTTTTACAATATTTTGTTGATTGGATTTTTTTTTTTACCCATTATTATGAAATGCAATGAAATACATTACAGGCGTGCGCGGTGTAAAATGTGTAGCCGTGTAGCTTTCACAAAATTCCTTTCAATGCTCACCGGGTTCTATGCTATAAATTCACTTTTAGTTAATCGTTTTACGGATATAATACCTATACATGTATGTTATAAATTACAATACGTAAAAGAACGCACTTGGTGGAATTCGGACTTGTAGCCGCGTATTATAGTTTCACTACATTATCACCATAATATTATTATCGGTATTCTTAATTCGTAATTAATGGCGTTTTCGTGAAGTTTCGTCTCCGCGAGTTTTGTGGAGAATCGCCAATGGATATGGTTTTATGGTGTTCAATGTTCGTGTATTATACTGTTAATGTGCAAAGTGGAATTTTATGTTTCTAAAATGTTGACTCATTATCAAGCATTATAATATGCATTATGTTGTGTATGAACGACGAGTAAAACGTAGTTACTTTTTGATACAATCGTCAATCATCATGTTTGAAGTTCAGCTATGACTCATCGTGACCTCATGCAAAAGTCAACCAGATTTTTGCATTACTTAAACATCCATTCAAAGAGAACGAGTTTGAATTGACTTTTTACAATTGGAAACGTCACGTAGTAGGTTCAGTCAAAGTTATAGTGCTATAGTCACAATAGAAATATGAGCGGATGTGAGTATATATTGGTTTTAGAACAAATCTAATTTAGAACTAGGCGCTCTTCAGAAAATCAAGCAGTTGTATTTACAAAAACACAGATATACAACAGTTTACTTAAAAGTGATTATTCCGATTTCTGAATAAGTTTATAACGCAAAGTATTATGTTTATTACAACGTGTAAAACACGATTTTTTGTTACTTTTCATTGTAAGTTTGTAACCGAAACAGAACTGTTATATATTATAATATACTAGAAAATTAGAAAAGGGTTTAAATAATCGGTTTAGTAATTTCATTTTAGATTATACGACACGTGGGACTAGTGGGATAATAAAGACATTGTTTAACATACATTAGATGTATTAGTACTAAAGAATAATACAATTTTCCCTACTATTTAATTACTCAAATCCGGTACTTTGTACAGTGTACACCTTACGACAAAATTGTAACCGACATTATTTTTTTTTTCATTATTACTGCCACTAAATTTGTTGTAGGTACAGTTACTACGACTGATATTAATTTGGTATTTTTATTGTCATTGTTTCTAGCAGGCAGCTATAACGAGAATAAAAAACTACTCGAAGATCTTATGGATAAATAATGGCAGTATAAATAGTCATATACATGTGGAGTCTTAAATGTAAATATTTTCTGAACGACATCAACAATTTATTCGATCAAAAACAAAGTTTACCGTACTTTTAATGGTTTCCAGTTCGTTGTATATACAATACGACTTACGAGTTATTGAAAAGTCCATGACCCGTTAAATTATCATCTTATACATTTGTTTTAAATTTAAAGTAAACTGGTAGGATTACATATTACATTATACAACTTTTGGTATTTCGAAACACGCCCATTGTACTCCAAAAATATATAGGCACTTACACAAAACAATGAAACAGACAAATAAATATATCATTTGTAAGACGAATACACATGTAAGTTCCGCTTAGAATCGTTTTTGATTGCGATGATTTATCGTTGTTATAATAAATTAATGTCTAAAAATTAACAATAATACAACACGCTGACTTGCTGCACGAAAGCAAGCGAAGCGTGACGAATATGTCTAATGCCTCCAGCATTTGTATTCTGTCCGGATTTCTTTTTTTTTTCAATCCATTAGGATGCATTTTGTCGTAAAAAGATGAATTTTATTACTCAACTGGTCAATTAAACTGCAGAAACTGTTTCAAATTAACTGTAAGTGTAAAAAAAACCGCGAACAAATTATTATGTCAATGAATCATAACTCATTTCAGTTATACGAGTAACTAGAATTTCCACTAGATAGATTTTATTTCCTGCGAACATGTGTACTTTCAATTTTCAAATTTAATTACATCGCTATTATGATTACCGTTAGCTCGGGACTCGGGTTGTACTTTGGCATGTTACAGGTTATAGTGGTTATAGACACCTAAATATTACATATTTACATACGACTATCCGAGCCAACGACGCGACGATGACGCTGTTGTAACCACTTAACAGCGCTGAATATTTTCTGCGTGTTCGAGTGAATAGTTGATATGACGTATTGGCGTTATTTTATGATTTCGTTTGAACTGCATAGTTATTTATATTTTATTGATTTCCTATTTCTATATTCTGCCAATTCTTAAACCTTAATACGCTGCGTACATTATGGCTACGAATTACGAATTACGATACACAGTGTACCGCGTTCTACACATTTTTTGTGGTCCATCATATTATAGAAAAATGATATTTTTCTTTTTATTATTATTAAAAAAAAAAAACCAGCACAACAGTCAGTATAATTAAATCAGTAATACAATTAAAACTATGACGAAAAAATTAATTTTATATAATACAAATAATCGAATGTTTTTAAATTAAAATGGAACAATACTATTATTTAGCAACAATGGTCACTGTACGGTTAATTTCCCCTATTGAAGGTAACTCGAGTTGATTGTAAATTCAAACTGTATTGAATTTAGTTTAGGCTTATTAATATGTAGTTATTACGCTCCTTAACCACAGTTGTTGTACCTATTTGTTATTAAAATTATTCCCATACTAAAAATAGATTTCATACTTAATGATATCAGTTGACAAATTATTCAAATTAATTTTGAATGAGACTTGAATAATGGGAGTGCTCCTAAAGTTTTATCCCAGCCCATTGTGGTATACGGGTACAAGTTATAGGAATAATGCACACTGTATTACGCTTATTTTTATATTTGCCCGTAATATACAACAAAGCATAGTACATCATCATCATCATATGTTTGTATTATAGATAGCGTACATTTTATATTTTATTTTAATAAAATGAAATGGATATACTATCGTTATAAGATAAACTTTTTATAATCGTGTCATTGCGACAAAAAATTATAAAAACTAACAATAAGATTAGTTCTGGTTTATTTCTCTCCGTTTCGAAGTACGATTTACATATTTTATTATATTTCACTAATAACAACCAGTTATCATCTAAATAGAATACATTTAATGTAACATAATTAATCCTACGCATACAAATACTATGGATTTTCCATTTACTACTCGGTGAGTTAATTTAACTTTTCGGCAAAACGAAATAGACGAGATGTATAATAGAAATAGATGAACAAGGATGATATTATTTTTGTATAAAGTCTTCCTTTCAGAAAATTGCACGGTAATTTTCTTTATAATACACCGGATAATGATAATAATTTAGTTTGTTGCCTTTAACCAATTGAGAATAATGTACTCATTCTTTTATAGTTGTATGGTATCGCATTGGCGTATATCAATGGAAATGATTTCTTTAAAATATATGTACCGGGTGATCGATTTTATGTACTGCAGCAATTCTCTGAATCAATTGTACGTTATAAGCGAAGCGAATACATTAGTCTTACAATAATATTTTTTTTATTTTTCCACGATGAAACTTTCAGTTGGTATTATGTCCATCGTTTTCTCTATAATTTCAAGCTGAATCAAAAAGCGTTTAGATTATTGATTATCGTTTATATTTGTTTTAGTAGGTAGTTTTTCTTTTTTCAGTCTTGAGTATTTAATACGAGGTTATTTTTCTATTGCAGACCTAGAAATAAGAAAAAAAAATATATAAAAAACTGTATAATTCAAGTTTCTTCATACAATAGTGACTTATGCGATTTTTTTTATTAAATAAATACTTCATTCGTTGTTTCTAAAAATTGTAATTTTTAATTTTAACACAAGAGCATAATGCCATATATAATTTACCATACGAAACAATCGAGTCACAATTATTATCTTATGATATAGGATACTATATAAATTGTTTTTTATGTGAACATTTTCAATCTGTATGAACAAAAACACAATAAGTAAATATGATAATATGTACTACATAACATGTATGCATACGTATATGGCAGAATGGTATGATAAGGGAGACTATCCAATGATAAAACCCTTCAGAATTAACAAATTAAACATAATTAATGTATTAATTGTTTTATTTAGCATAAAGAAAATTCCTACACCGGTGCCTTTTGATTCAATACTTCGATGTTTGTATAATACTCATAATCTCAGGATCGGATTAAATCATCAGTACTTTCAAACTTTAACCAATAATATAGTTGATAATAGACAATAGTTAATACCTCTAAAACACATCCGTCTTAATTACCGACATACAAAGTTCGATTTATGTCCCACCGCTATCTACATACCCTATATTATCAACATGTCTCTCGCAAGTATACTGTCAGAGAAGCGAAGGACAAACACTCGGTTTTCGTTCAGCCAGACTGTCTTGTGTGACTCACGGCTTTTTAAATTTACATATTATTAATAAAATATCCTTTGATAACTCGCGCTTATCACACGGTAATATAGCGACCATCTACCTTCGCTCATAATCATGTTTATCTCACGCACATTCCCCTTTTGGGTCCAGCGGTCACGTCGATTTTATATTTAATATAATTTTAAATAATTATACAGAGTGTCCCACGAAGATATGATACGCATTTTTAATACTATATTTTTTTTTGCCTTCACGTTTTGTGCTTATACTTTTAAATATTGTACTTCTACTGTTTTTAGACTTAAACCCGTTAGACGAGAGTGATTCTTCTGAACATTTTAACGAGTAAATATCAAATATGTGACAAGTATTATTTATATACAGTCCCCAAACTATAAATTATTGAAGTTTATTCGAGTGGAGTGAAAATTACTGAAAACGAAGAGAGAAATGTTATAACCGTATCGATCTTGGCTGCACTTATTCGCTTCGCTAAACTTTCAATTTTAAAAGCTTATATAAATAATAACCTATATTAGTTTAATACTTAACATTCATAAGTAAATATTATCAGACAAGTATTCCACTTCAGAGTTGATATTTATAAAACAGAGGTTGCTTTTGAAAACGTATATATAAGCTCTCATCGAATAAATTATGTACGAGTTCTGAATTTTTTTTTTTGTAAAATCGTAATACTCGTAGAACACATAAGCGTTGTATTCTATAATCCGAGCACTTCAAACTATGCGTGCATGCAGGGCAATAAGGAAAAATAAAAAAAAAACGAATACATGTTGTACGGTTCACAAATCACTATTTGCGTATGTATACCCGTAATATTTCTATAACGGTTTGTAACTACTATGAAATTATGTCGTCGGAAGAATTTGTGTTGGATAAAATTTTAACCAATACGTATCGCGTCGTCGTCGTCGTCATACGGTTCGGTATTGTCAATGCTGGATTAAGTAAAATAATGAGCCTGTAAAACATATTATATGTAATACCACCACGGCGATTATAGATTTTTCTTCGGAGACGGCGGGAGAAAAAAAAATATGTATTCTGTGTCGAATATCCGTGCTCCAATATATCGTATAATATTATTATTATTATACCCATACAGCTAATACAATAATACATCTGTACAGTGGAAATATTAATGGTTATTTATTTTTATTTTTTTTCGGCTGAAAACAGTAATACGCGTGTACATGCATATCTTATCCATGCCCGAAATGTGTCGATAATTTGATGGTTTTTTTTTTTCTTTAGTCTTCCGCGGGAAACGCTACTACCAAATGAATAGATAAAATAAAATCGACTTTTGCGTCTCCTCGCATTTCACAGACGATTATAATATGTTTGTCATGCATATAATAATATGATCTTGTATAAATAATACGACTTTGCGAACATAGTCGAGAACTACCGTCAAGGATTCCCCGATTCAAACGAATCAACTTCTGTGTTATGGTTTTCAGTTTTTTAAATTATGTAACTTTTTTCATTTTTCCATCTGTGCTTATGTCTTATACTCATCGAACTACACTAAAAACGATTTGAAATTCCCAAAATGTGCTCAAATATTAGAAAGGCATCATTATGTGATCATCACGATGTGCAAAATATTATTACCGGTCGTCCCGCGGACGTTTATAGTCTTTCGGTTGAATTCTCAGTGGAACCCGCTAATATATAATATAACATTTGTCGCGAATGTTATATCGTCGAGACGAGAAATGTTTCAACTGCATTCGCGTGCGCACACTAGACGAATTTCGCGCACTGTAAAATATATTCCGTTCGGGCTCTCGCAGACCGTGTTTATCACGCGCATGTTTGATCGAGTAGGTATTTATACGAGTATGCATCCCGGAGTCCCAGGAACGTGTAACATTCATCAAACGCAACGGTCGCATACATCAACTTTTTGTGTCGGCCGACTACGGCTATAATTCAAATTGAACGAAACACGACGAAAACGTATACATATACATTATACATATATAATGTGTCTCTAAACGCGTTACGAAAATTTTACACGCGAGCAGCACACATAGGTATCGTTATTTTATCGGTATTTTCATTCTGCAGCGGGCTGCAATAAATAGGTTTTTTTTCGCGGGCGCGCTAACTACGTATACATTTTTTTCGAAAAAAAAAAAAATGTATAAATTATTACAGTCATATCGGTGTGGACCGTTTTAAACGTAATAGTACGATATCACCGTAATTATTATTCCACAACGTTGGTTTTTTTTTTTTTTTTTCAACAATATCGAAAACGACATTAATAATTTAATTCTATTTCAAATACGTGCGTATATCGTGAATAATATTATGTTCTTTCGATGATATGTCACAACGCTCGTATAACTATATTATTATTATTATTATTATTTCTACTGCATGCAGATATTTAATAATATATGATTTATGTAAAACCGCGAACGCGGTTCGATTGTATCCAATTTTTTCACAAAGTGGGTTGCATTATTGCATAAATAATATCCGTGTTCGAGTGCGGGCAAATAAAACTCGCGTATATGATCAAATATTATGCAGGCATGGGGCGAGGAGCGGTGACGTTGAATCTAATATGTATATACATACATATGTTCAAAACTAATACAGCTTAATATTGAATAAGTATATTATCGTGGAATTCGTTTAGCGGTTTTGTTCCCACGATATTATGCATTTCTTTGTAATAATCTACCTACGATGTTAAACAAACGCGTGTATAATAAATCTTTCCATAGGGCTTTTTTTCTCTTAAATCGGATTTTAATTGCTCATTACGAAATGCATACATAATTCGTCTGTATTTTCACATACTCGTATTATATAGTATAGTTACACTATTACATTTTATGTCGGATCTATTCGTCGATAATTCATCTAAACGTAATGCGTTTAAAACGAGTCCACAGTGTATGTAAAATGTTTACGTAGTCGTAATATATTTTAAATCGATCGAACATAGGCAAATACAAGAAACATATTACGCTTATTTATTCAGAAGAGATAAATTACGCTTTTTTTATATTTTTTACGATCAAATATTTAATAAGTATTACAAATAATAGCGCAATATGTTGTTGAAAGGATGTTGGTGGATTTTTTATTAATATTAAGTATTTACTATTTACATAAAATATTCGTTCAATATCCGGAAAACAGCTCGTTAGCATATAGTATTCATTTTTATCTGCCAAACGCGATCGGCTGTAAAATAGTTTGTTTAAATTTTGATTTCTGATCGTAAGAGATAAAATTTAAAACTAGAAATCTTTATGAATTTATTAAGTAAAAGTTTCATTTACTCAAGAAAAAGTAGTTATTTTAGTTGTATTAATTAATGTCGATTACTTTATATTAAAAAATAAATAAAAAAAATAGCCTCCGTGCATTTACCTAGTTATCTATAATACATAATATTACTGTTTAATTAAAGGTTAAAATTGTTATACAAATTTTTATCAAATAATTAATATTTTTAATAAATTAGAAAATATAGTTTTATTTCATTAAAAAGACCAAAGGGTGTTTTAACTTTCTTAATATTTCCATATTTACACTTTTATTTGTGAATCCTCTATATAGATGTAAGACCTTAATATTCCATATGTAATTATAATTTCAACGTTCCATAATATTTTTCTTCCTCAATGTATAGCAGCTTATTTTCAATTTTTACGTATAGAGGTCATTACTACTGACGTCATTATATTATATTATATTAAAGTTACAATCTGGGACCTAACGTCAATCATTTGGAGTTTGATATCCTTCGTTAACTATAGGTCTTAATTGTTTTTCAAGAAGTCATAGGATTGTTTTTACATGACTTTTTTTTAATATCAAAATTTTAATAGCACGGCTACGAAGCATTTATACTTAGATTCTTTTGTCTACATTTTAAACGATGTACAAGATTATCAAATCGATTGCTATTCTACCGGTTTGTATGTTCCATGCACATTGTACAAATAAATATTAAACAATAATTATTACGATGACGACTATAATATGATAATAAAATCATTAAGTCATCTCGCGCTCTCGGGTAATTAAAAATGACTGCTAATAATTATCATCAACCGCAGTCGACTGCTATGCGATTGTATAGACGAATCCGTTAGCTTTTATATATTATCTCATAGAATAATAATTGTGAGTTGTTAAATACGGTAAACCGCAATGTTGTGTAACGGTCGGAGCTGTGCAATGACATAATGTAATTGACCATCGATTGACGTGTGTGTGTGTGTGTGTGTGTGTCATAGTGTGTGTCTGTGTGTATGAACGTATATGTATACCTATATAAATGCACAGTCTATTGACACTGGTGTACTGCGTCTGCACCGAGCATTATATACATTGTACAGCGGTGCGGAGAAATGTCGACCTCGGGAATTTTTCCATTTCTTTCGACTTTTCTCGAGAACATGTGATATAATAATATAATAATATTATATAGTCCACACCGTGCTGATACCGACCGCGCAGCAAGCGTAGCAAAATACTTAACGTTTTACACCGTCACCGACTCCGAGTAATAAAATATTACATTGTATATATCGCGTACATATATATATATATATATATATATATATATGTATTATATATAAAAACGGTTCGCGTACCCGAAGGATATAAGGATTTTCGTATGAAAACGTAGTTCCGTGATGTGCATATACAAACAACGCGAGCTCTTTTGCCGACATAAAAAATAATAATAATAAATAAATAAAAAAACATATAAAATGATAATAACACTGCACACGGCGGCGTGTACGTAAAGAGTTGGTAGCGACGGTGGTAGTGGTTACGATATGGTAACATCGATAGTCGCTCGTGTATATATAAATATTATTATTACAATAACAATAATAATAATAATATTACAACCGTCGCGAGAACGAATAAAATGATCTACCGTTACCAACGCCGGTCCGCACATACAAAAATACGCATAAATTACGGTATATTATAATATACGTCATACACGCATACTGTTATAGAATTATGGTGTGTACATCGCACACGAGACCAATACGTGGCTGGAAGATACCTTATGTTCCTATACGTCTTGATAAAATATGGTGTTATAAATTAAATATTATATATTACATGTATTATTATACCTAGATTTTACGTTTGCGCTTTATACGTGTATGTATGTATGTGTGTGTGTGTGTGTGTGTTATTAAGGATGTTATGATACGCGGGTGCGGGAAAATAACCAGTTACGGATAGTTACAATTTTAACTTCTCGAAAAAAATTTAGCCGAAAAGAGGTATTACACTTATAGGTAGTACTGTAGTACATGTACGCGTTTTATATCGTTGTTATACATTGATAGTGTGTACGATATGCTTCAAATCAAGTACGATTAATCATAATTTATCCTGTAATATCGAACGGCTGTTTGTGTCTTGAAAATATATCCAATGGCATCACTGCGTAATGGAACTAGGTGGCGGCGTGCATCCCAGATTCTGTGCGTGCAATGACGTACACACTGATAAACGTTCATCGAACCGTACACATGAATTATTATTACACGCAGCTAAGCTTGTGCGGCTTGTCTAGGCGCGTGTAAAATGACGAAATCGCGATTTTCGCAGATCTAACGGCGAACTTGTTATGTGTAGTGCGAATCGGTCGCAAGTGAATGATCGCGAAGACTGTACGACAATTCCATGATCGAAGAAACACAATATAAGTGCGTGTACACCGTGTAATGGTAACCAAAATCAGTTTGTAAACGGATTTACATTTTTATTCTATTTTGAAAAAAAATTCCCTATACTTATATTATGTATATATATCGCTTTCGTTATATGTCTGTAGAGTGTAGATCATTTAAACTCTATCAAAATCACTGGGAACGGAAGGGAAAAATAAGACAACTTTCCACTTCCCGGTGCAATATTGAGCGGGAGGAAAGTGCCCCCCGCGATCCCCTGAAATGACGTCACCGCAACTACAGCTGAGCTCGTGTTCGGCGTATTGGGTTATTGCATCATTTATAAATTTATAATGATCGGCACGGGTATAGGGTAGGTACACAATGCGAAGTAATAATAATCCGATTAAGTGCTGCAGAGTACCGAGAGAGAGAGAGAGAGATAGAGAGATCCCTGCAGCAGCAAACCAACAACATAAATGGGAAAGCCATTCAAGAGCTTGGAAGATCAAAGACACTACGGCCATTGTTATCTGTATATATTGTAAAGTTTTAAAACGTATATACCTGGGTGCCATTAACTTTGATTTATTTCAACTACGAATCGACAAGTTAATAATTCTAATGTACCCACCATAAATGCATAATGTATTATCTTTAAGTAGTTTAAAACAATAATCGGTTTTCGACTAATGAATAATGTATGTATTAATACTCTAAAACCGATATAAGTATATGGTGAGAATATTTTGCATTTAGGCACTGCTCGGGATTTAGATAATTAATAATTCAAATATTAATCGACACCCCCTGCTTGCAGCATTTATTATTATTCATTTAGAGGGTAGATATTTTATTATACATACTTATTTTGATTTATTGACTGTATGTCTGTATCGGAACGAAATATGAAGATAATAATCAGGGCCAACGTTATATTTCGCTAGACGTGGTGCGAAATTTGATTTTAGAATGGAAGATTGGAGAAAACATGTTATATTATTATAACCCATGTATCATTGATTCTAGAATATACTAAAATCAATGCCTATATCAATATTTAAATCTTTGTTGATATTAAACAGTCGTATAATAAAACTGCAGGTTTCGAATTAGGAAATATAGTTATTGATTTAAACCAAATATTCATTAAGTGACTAAGTGTTAAAAAAAATTGTCTCCAATTTATAGAAAGACGAACGACCGTCGTATCGTGTTCCATTTATATTTACTTATTCTTCTGTTCACATATGCTATTGCAGAGATCATTAAGAATTTAAGTTTTTAATTAACTTAATCATGATGAAACTTATTTCGGCACAATCTGAGGCAAAACTGTCAAAATCAATACTGAGGTATTTCATTGACGTTATTTTTCTGTGAATTTTGATGTATCGATATAAAAACTCGAAGAAGTAGTTTTTGAATTATTCTAATTTCAGTATTAATTATTAATTGCTACTGATTGGAGTTAACGCGAATTTTACACTTTTCATACGTGATTTTAAATTTGAATAATACTGAAAGTATTGATTTATTGAGGGCAGTGCGAGGTGAGCATGGTTAAATTTTCACCCTGTATACAAATGTCGACAAAACGTGTTACACGTGTTCATATAACTATATATTTTATTCATTGGAAATTTTCAACGATTATTTGCCGTTCTTTGTAGTTGGTTTCGAAAATGAATGCTTCCTACTTGTATTCTGCGCATTCACTATAGAATATATAAATATAAGTACTAATATTTTTGAAGCGCTCACAGACGATCGTGTGTTTGACAGACCCGATGTAAAAGGTTAGCACAAAGAAGAGGTAAACACGGGCGTTTATAGTTTTATAAAAAAAAATTTGTTGTAAAAAGTATATGAGTATATAAAAATGTATACATCGATTTAAACATTGAAAAAATAATTTTCTCCTATTGGTTATGAAAATTGTCTTTATTCGCTCTGGTAACGATGAACCATATCAACAAATTATTAACTGGTCAAAAATATTCAAGAACAGTCACGAATTCTCAATAGTTATCCTTGTCATAATTTGGTTGATAACTATATACATTGAAGTTATGTGTTGTTCATTTGTTATTCAGATGTGTATAGTTAAATAGTAATAAAAAATTATTTTTAAGTTACATGACAGAAAAAACATGTGCTTGACTTACTTTCGTGATATTGTCCTTCGAGCTGAAAACATTTATCACACAGGGGATGGAATAACCCTGATAACGAAGGATTCTGTGCATCTTGATCCATAATTATAAGATCCCTAAAATACTGTCTATCTATAATTGGGTTTTAAAGCTAACGACAAATTGTTAAAGGTAATATCTTATGACCTATCGTTATTAATTATCCATTAGTTGAAAAAAGTAAAATCAAGGGAAAAGTAAAAACAAGGGATACGATTATTATTGTTGAGTACATTTATTGTGCTATGTCGGTGGTGATAAGCGTGATGTTTCGAACTTTTTAAACAAAATACTGTAAGTGAGGGTTTCTTTACAACAACAAAAAAAATGTTGTATTTATTGTTATCACGAGTTACAAATTTATAGAACTTGATTTTATCTTTTATGTTTCGTAGACAACTACATTTCATTGATTTCCCTTTACATTTTGTTGATGCGAAATATCCCCCCCCTCCCGTGGGATTGACCCGAAGACGCTCCTGATGAGAACTTAGTCTTTTTCAACTCAAATTAACGTCACTAGTTTATTTTCATTCAATAGATTCTTAATTACTCGAATGTTTTGAAATGAAAACAAATCATGACTACATCATAATAATAATAATACAATTTGAGGATTTGTTGTTTAAAAATACTTTTGTGGCGTAATTAGTCTCTATTCAAAAATTTATTCATAATATATTATAATATAATCGTATAACGTATCACTACTATCACTATTGTATAATGATGTGATAATGTGATATAATACGTATGTATAAATAATAGTAAAATAATTAGTGTAGAATTTCCCCACGATAGCCAGCTATTCGAAGAGGAGACGAGAATGACGTGTTTTGGAAATACTAATTTTATATTGTACTATTGCTATATCGTAGATAATAGGTTTCAAATCGACCGAACGTCATATCCGCTGAATAATTTGAGATTCCAAACAAAATCAGAAATTGATTGGTTTTAAAGTGTTTTTTTTTTTGTTAATACTTTTTTGGAATAGTAAGTAGCATCAAACTTTTGATGTAGCAATAATAGGAAATTGCAGAACTCAGTTATATATTGATTTTCTTTGAGTTTATTTTAAAAACGTTGAAAATGTTGGGTTTGGTACGACAAGAAAAGTTTTTATGTTAATATCTATTTTGATGAAGTATGTAAATTTGTTTTATTGTTTGAACGTTTAACGTAAAGTGCGTATATATACAATTCATTATAGAAAGTGTACTAAAATATTCAATCATTTGGCCAGGTGAGTAGAATATTTTTAAAATTAAAAGTTAAAACTATATTAGAAAATATTTTTTTCTTTTAGTAATATACCTCATTTTTATTAATAAAACTGAACATTTCACATAAACTCACGAAAAGTGATTTTTTGGAGCTGCTTGCTACAAACAATGAAAGCTTAACAATTACAACATACAAGTAATAATATTAGTAGTGGCCACATTAACTTATAATTAAACAGTAATAATGAAAATATAATAAAATTAAGGTTACAATTTTGATCACTACAATGCGTTTCCTATTGAACAAAAATAACGTATTCTAAGTTTCTTCATAGAAGTGATCAAATATATTCTAATCTAATAATTTTCCATAATATCGTGGTTGAAGACTTGTAACTTTAAAGGAATAATGTAAATTAATTTCCGTTTTACTGTGATATAATTAAATTGGAAATAAAAAAATTCAGCATTTGCTGTATCACTCTGTCTTTGAACGGAAATCATTTAAATTTAATCAAAATCATATATTTTTGCTTTCTTATTGATAACATTATAATAGTTCTATTATTTTTTCTCTAAAATGACATACCTAAGTGAATTTAAAAAAATTTAACATGAATTTCTAAACCAAACAATATAATGTGTGGTTAAAATATATTTACGCCAAAACATATCAGTATATTGTACAGTTATACAGTATTAATGATTTATTATTCGATCTTTGTGTAGAGGAACCGGGAATACGAGGAATATGGTATACCTTCTCAAGTATTGATATAATACAATAATACGCATACGCGATGTGGAAATTTCAACCTTCTCACTATTTCGAATTTGTGTTTGAACAACTTAGTCCGAACAATCGAGAGCCTTCTCGAAATATCAGTGAAAACTATATAAACACTGCTGGAAACCTTATAGCGAAAATGGGAAATACTAAGGCGAAAATAGGAAATGGGTAAATATTACATTTGTATTGCTTGCATAAGTGGCTATTACAGAAAATACATTATTCAGTGATTGCAAAAACTTAAAAATCCATTAATTCTTTCGAAATACGTGAAAGAATAATGTGGTTTATACACAAAACATATTATTAAAGCACGAAGTTTATACTCTTTAACTGCGTTATTAAGTGAGATAAATAATACACATTTTACTCTCTTAACGTTAACAAGATAAAATGCTTAAACTTTTGAAAACTGCTGTTAGCTCTTGGAGAATACTATACAAACAGTAAAAAACAATACAGGTACGAATATAGGTAGGTACGCTAGAAATGTTGGTCCTGGAAAATAATATGGTTTTTTTTTTTTTTTAAATAATGAAGAAGATAGTTGGGATGGAAGAATAATACGAACAAATGTCTAGAGTGTAATATCCATGAATTTAATTGATAAATTAAAAGTGGTGCAGTTGGTTTCGCTTTGAGTATAAAATAATTGAATATTCGAAAAAAGAAAGCACATGTGTACAGTGTACACTGTGCACAAAGAGGACGTTATACGCACGGCATTCCTGGTAAAAAAAATGCAAAAGTATTATTATATGCTCGCAATTTCGATAAACATTTTTTTTTTTTTAATATTTGAAGACAATAAACCTACCTATTAGACAAAATACAATTTTTAAAGTTACAAGTAATTTGCATTTTTAAGAATCCAGTTTAAATAAGTTAAAAGTATAAACAATTCCTAAAAGCCTTGTGGCATATATTTATTACTATTATCGAACACAAATATTTAGTTTTAATCAATACGTGAAAAAATATGACATAATTATACTCAGGTATATAAAAATGTATTTGTATAAATTATTATACAGTGTGTATTATGGTATAATAATATCATTGTTGAAAACTTAACATTTATAATAGAATTTTGCTAATGCTGACTAATACCTATAATAAAATAATAAATTACTTTTTCGAACAAAAACATTAATCAGAAAAACTTATTGTAAAACTGTAACAAGTAGTAATGATGTACACAATTGCTGGTATGAAGTTATTGTTTAAGATGTAATTTAAGTGATTTTCCGTCAATGGGATTTTAATTACTGGTCAAACAATAAGTCTGAAAAGTATCAAACCGTATATAAGAGGACTTATTTTTTTATAATTGTAACAGCCCGCGACTTCATGTGAAAGTATTACGTCTTTCACTTTTTCTTTAAGCTTTTAAAAAGTCCTCTTAAGGGCAAATGCAAATTATTTCGATACTTATTTCGCTAAGAGCCACCTAACGAATTAAAATATTTTCATGCAATTAAGTTTCCCGATGAAAATTTATTCAAAAAACATCCAAGTTATTTAGCTATATAATATAATATTTCTACATCATCATCATATTGTATTATAATTGGAAACCAATTATCCAAAGAAAGTTAAATACGGTAAAATATTGTATATTCATGTATATGTAGATAGATTATGATATTATAATATACAATATTTAGATTACTATGTTAAATGTATGGAATTTTTTTTATTGATCCAAAAAAATATTAAACGAGGTTCAGACGAAACGCAATTAAATCCATATTGAAACGTTTATTAAAACATCAACGCATATATACTCAAAACTGGAAGTGTATTTTATTTTTATACTTATTGTTATTATCATGTGAATTGTTCGTAGAATTTTTTCCTAAATTCTAAATTTCAACAAAATGTACACTTTCTTTTTTATTTGTTACTTGTTTGTTAGCTCTATGCTAACAACGATTTTGTGAATTCAACTTCCATCTACATAAAATTTACCACGGTTTTCCGTTCCGAGCAGCGAAGAAGTTTTAGTGGGGCAAGTAATGAACGAACAATATTAACTTTTAAGCGTGAGTATTTTATTTTACATAAATTAAATTGTGTATAAAGTACATTAAACGATTTCTACTTGATATTTTATTTAAATTTATACATGCATTATAACAACAAACGATTTTTTCTAATTATTGTTGCTGAAGTTTTTTTTTATTTTTTTGCATTTTAATTTAGGAAAAGTTTTTGTGAATCACGATATTATTCGGGGAAAAAAATGTTTTTACGAATAACCATGTTATATTTTCATATACTCCGAACAACCGCAGTCTATAATATGTAAAACCGCTTTGTCGTATTCTTATTAGTACCGTAGAGACTATGAAAACGTAAACAAAATTTTTTTTTATAAAAAAAAAAACTTTTAACATCAAACGCGCATTTAAATGAATGAAAACGTCAAGACAGAGTTAATCTTGTATGCAACTAATATATTATTCAATCGCACGTGTCTTAAAGATGACCAATTAGGTTTGTTTTTATAGTCGACGTACGAATCAGTTTCGTATTACGCAGTTATGCGCGTATGTAGTATTACTGTTTATAATAATCATTTCACCACCATTGGAGCGCTGTAATACGGCATAAGCTTGGTATTCGTGTCGAGGGTTGTTTGAAATAATGTTTAATTTTTCGTCGAACTCCTGTTATAGTCGTATACTGACTTATGGCTTCGCTTTCGTCGCACGTCGTAATATTTGTACGTATCCATCCGTCCGTGATTATTTGTACAACAAATATGTTTTTTATTCGTGAACCTTATCAGACGGTTTTAAATGACTTCGGGTTTTTTTCTTTTCGATTTTTCACCAAGCGTACTAAACGCAATTGATTAAATCATCATTAGATGATCAGTGGTATCAAAACGTAAATGAATACAATGAAAATTAGCAATATTGTTATAACTTCCCGCGGACAACGTGGTTTTTAGGCACTTCGAAGGGTCCATTGTACGCGCGCGTCGTGTTATCTTGTTAAAATGCCGTTTCGTGGGTATTTTTGATGTTCACTCGAGGCAACGTCATCGGTTTATCGGTGAATATGACTTACTGGCGTTTAAACGTTTGATAGTTTTTGATTCCTATTCATTAGTTGTATATCAAACAGCGGTCTTAACTCGACCGGCAATTATTATTATAAAATATGTCGGTGTGAGAAACGAACACTGACAATAAATTGCACTCGACCGCAGTATAATGTATTGTTTAATACTAAATTACGTATTTTAGGTATCGAACGAAGCGATGAACTTATACATTGGCTTAGAACGATGTATTCTTTGTCGGATATGATGTGTCTGCACCGGAAGATTTGAGCTGTGAATTTTTAAGTTTGAAATCGGACATCAAATAGTTCAATTTTTCGATTTTCTCAGTAATTTTCTTCTCGATTTCGTCCCGTAAGGCCGTAACCGATTATAATAATTATAAATTAGTGATTTCGCGTCTTACAGCTTGACAGTGCTCACGCATAATAATTATCCCTTGAAACGTAGATTGAATATCTTTATTAAGTACACTTTATCCGTGCTTGACATACGTTTCTTCTCCTCAGCCCATCGAGTTACGATGCTCGCGCGTTATCAGTGTTATCTTGCGATTTATATCGAATACAAACGGATGACTTTGAGTCCGGATACCCAGGTTTCCATCGGTTCCTCTGCAGCGGTCTGCGGCCGCCGCACACCCGTCAGCAGTTCAGCACCCTTCCCGTTACAGTTATTCTTCTAATGAAATATGCACATACGAGCACCGCGCGCGTGAATACCATTATACTTTTTACCGTTTTTTCCCTAGGTATGTCGCCGCTACGTCCGTCGTCGTTTATACGATTGTCTGTCCCACGAATGATATCGGCCCGATGACAGGACCATTGTCGTCGATTGAATCGTACGTACAGTATACAAGTGTGTGTGTGTGTGTGTGTGTGTGTATGTGGGTGCTTGTGTGTGTATGTGTGTAATGTACATATGTATATGTATGTGTCTGAGTGTGTATGCGCGTGTGTATTTAGCGTACGTACACGGCAGGATATTACTTTCTTCAGCATCCATAACACAATTACGGTGGTTATAATATATCATTCACGTGCCGAAACAGAATAGAAAATCGAAATCCAAAACCAGTTATTTTTTATACACATATATTATATTAGATACATCTTCGGCTCGTGTGTGCGTGCGTGTGCGAGTGTGCGCGTGTGTAGACACGTATCGCATTCCGACCCACTGACACACTTCTAGATGACTCTGAACGCGCGGCAATGAAAAGAAAGACTAATAATAATAATAAAAAAAAAGGTCTGTGACTCCACCTCGGGCCGTACCGGCGGAAACAGCTCTGCGCGCAAAGCTGTCTCACCGCCGCGTCTCCATCGCGTAGAAACGATTCGCTTTTTTCCACCGCAGCGCCGTGACTCATATTATTCTGGTCCGACACGGCGTCAGCGCAGTCCTTACGCGTGTAGCGCGGCGCGGCGATAGGGGAGGGGGAAGGGCAGGAGAAAAAAGTGAAATCCACCACGCGCGCGCACACCCTTAGGCTTTTCGGCACCATAAACATTCCTGCATAGCATTAAACCGCGCCGTCTCCTGCTATAATAACACAAAACGCACTGCAGTGAAATTGCGATTTTCGATAAGTCTGCAGGACGAAGTAACGATTTTCTGTGCCCCCGAAACGTATATACACTCGCAGTGGTCGTGGAATTCGGTTGCGGTAAACCTTGGTGTCGTGTACTCGTATTTATCGGTTAAGTTCTATTCCCGGCAAAGGTAATATCGCCATCACCCGACGGTAAAATGCGCCGGTCACCGCAGCTGTCCCGACCTGCAAAACTTTAGGACAAATAATAATAATAATAATTGTTTCCTCGTTATATATATTGTTTCGGGCGCTGCACGTGCAGAGCACACATTGGCATTCAAAAGTAGAATTTCCCGACCTAATCGTCTCGTTTAAATTCCAATTTACGTTCAAAAACGCATTTGGCGCTCACTAAGAATTACAATTAAAAAAAAAAAAACCGTGCGACCGAAAAATCGATGTGGGTATACATAAATGTATAATGTACACTATTAATTAAATTGTAATGAGCACGTTTACCGTGTAGTATTAATATCTGCAACTAATAATTTCTCGATTTGTTGCTGCGCGTGCACCGCTATATAAATGTATTATTATATTGTGTAGTACATAATATTATTATTATTTTTGTGGTATGCATCGATTGTAAATATGTATAGTGTAAATACACTTTACCGTAACGTTGTATAAATATAAGTATAAGTTAAACCGAGATTTAACGATCGTCGTCGATAGTTTACGCACGTAACATATAATATCAAATCAATATTAATTTCTGAGATTAGACAAAACGAACAGTTTGTAAAATGTGCTCGTCTTTGTTTTCTCCAAACGTGGGTTATAATAGCAAGTAATTTTTCATGTTTTTCTTTTCGCATAATTACGAAAAGATTGTACTCGCATGCAAATGTTTGTCTCAAATACATGTATATTTATGAACGCCAACAGCTAGAATAGTAATTTCATTAATGTAACTCATCGCACAGAGAGACAGAGTGGTATGACCGAAAAATGTTATGAAAAAACTAAATAGGAGATTTGATCTCGGATAGCGAATTATCCAGTCAGCGATTCGTGTACATTGGCAATCGTCTCGCTTCGCTCGCTTCGGCGCCACTCAGCATTGCGTTATTATAAAGCAATGATGAATCATTGGGTTCGAAAAACAATTCAAACGGAACGCGGCCCACTCTATTTATGATATGGAATCTGAGAATTCGAATGTTGTCCTTTTTTGAATTCGAGTAAGTTCTGCGGAACACCATAGTTTTTAAATAGTTGAAGTTATATTATCGGTGCGTCTTATTTCAATCGATCATATTTTATTCAGGTACTCCTTCGTTAAACTTTAAACCCCAAAAAAGTGATCAAGATTCAAAAGTTTTATACCACATTGACACTAAAAAAGAAATCAATACATGTTTATAGCATAACACATTTGGAATATTTTACTCTTGTCAATTTTGTTTTTGTTGAGTTCAGAATACGGCATAACCAATTTTGTTCACGAAGATGGACGATTATTTTGCAATTTTATCTTTTTGTGTGCAGTTTTTTATAGACATTTTTCAGTGTTGTAGGAATACATTTGAATACAATCGAATACAATAACTCCTGTATTACGGGTGATACATTTGAGTTAGAGTTATATAAAACAAAATTATTTTAATGAATGCCTATTGTTAGTTTTACACCTATTATTAGTTTATTACATACTACCTTTACAGGATCATTTTTAAAAATACATACGATGATTCATCGCAGCTTTCAAACTTATACACATTTTACGATCAACACAATGACTAGGTCCCAAAGTCTTGTAGGATTCTTTAATTTTAGCCATAACCATATAATATATTTTATACTTATGTAGTATGTACAGAGCCGGATTAAGTACTTTGGGGGCCGTTAGCAAATTATTTAGATGGGCCTAATTAATTACTTAATAAATATAGGTAATAAACAGGTATATACCATATACGAGTATATGAGTATATGAAGAATATTGTTTTCTATTAGATATATAATAGTCTTTCACCAAATTTAGGGGGGGGGATGATGAGTGAATACTACAAATAACAAAATATTATTATATTATATTACAAATGAATATAAAAAGATTTAACTCAAAACTATGATAAATTGAAAATTTTTATTTATAAAATATATTTTTAAATTAAAAGTAAATACATAAATTATTATAACATTAGTCGCTGCTGTCATCGTCGCAACTATCAACTTGTTTATCAAAACATAATTCTTTTTTTCTGGATTTCTCATTTGCAAAATTTTGGATCACATCTTCAAAGTTTAGAGATTTTACAAATTCACTTTCAATACCTAAAATTCCAAGATTTTGTAGGTTATTTTGTGATAATGAAGATCTTAAAACGTTTTTTAATAATTTTAATCGGCTAAATGATCTTTCTCCTGTACAGTTGGTACATATAAGAGGAAAGATATAAACGTAACAACCGTTCAATATTTGGAAAACTCTAGGTCACATTTAAATCAATTATCATCTTATACATGTTAAGCAAAATATTTTTATTCTTATTTTCGTTCGTTGTAATTAATGATAAAGACGTTGACGAAAAACTTAAAAACTGTATAAACTCATTTGTGAAATCATCAGGGAAATCTTTTGGATACCTTTCTAATAACTTTTTCATTCCTCCTTCTATGTCTTCAATTTGCATGTCCATTGAAATGTCTGATAATAACTTAAAATTATCCCTTACGGTAGTAATAATTAATTTTTAAAAACTAGACATTTTACGGGCTGAATTTTTTCGATGGCCGTAAGCAATGCTTATTTTGCTTGTAGGTAAATCCGGCCCTGAGTATGTATAAATATTTCAAGATATTTCCAAAAGCGATCACATTCTACTAACCTGCTGTACAATTGCATAAAAAGTTTGGAGTTTTTAATACTTTCTTGTAGCGATTATTCATCTGAATCTAAAATGGTAAAATAAACATTTTATTTTAGAAACATGAGAATCGGCTAAAATCATATTATATTCTACTAGCTGAATTACCCAACTTCACATGGAACAGACATGGACGGGGTAAAAATTATTCCAAAAACCGCAGTGTTGAACTTCACTATTAGAGTATTTGTGTATGTATTTTTGAACTTTTTATGACTTAATTGTTGGACAAGCAGTACACGATCGTACGCAATTATTGATGCTACATGAGATTTAAAGTTTTCAGAGCGTTTAAGTCAGTGAATTATTTCTCTGTTTTTTCGATTTTTTTTTCACGCGTTTTAACGTCAGTACAAGCTACAGTGATTGATTACAAACCTATGATGGTCGGATTAAAAAAGAACAGACGAGCTATATGATGGAGAAAATTTGATCGAGATGTGTTACTGTCGTATACTAATAATTTGATAGCTAATAGTTAATAGTCGACAGCTATATTAAATTAAATACATTATCATTATCTAGTCATTAATTGTAAGATTTAATTATCAGCAATAAACTATAATTTTAATGACTTTAAAAGTAGTTATTTGTTGTTTATATAATTAGATATAAGGAGTATTTTTATCATATAAGTAAGTGTTATGGTTAGTTAAATAAAATAAAATAAATGGTTATTAACTAGCAATTTAGTGTGAGATTTATTTAGTAGTAGTTAACTATAGTACATATTAGTAAGTAATCTTTTGATCATAGAATTAAATGTTATAATTGCAGATGAGCGTCAGTAATTTTTCGCGCTATTTTAGACTTAATAGTTTGTAAAACAATTGTATATATTTTAGCAGAATGAAAACTAAATGTTCCTTAGAAATACATTTTTATTAGAATTTCATCGCATTACATAATTTTAAAAAATAGTAAATTATAGATTAATGGTATATCGCTTAGTAGGACGAATTACTCTCGTAAAACATTGACATTGTTCTGTATGTGGATTGTGTATTTCACGGAGATACCATAGTTAAAAAACGCGCTATATGTGTAAAAAACCTCAATGCTTCATGCTCGAAAATACTATAATATTGTCTAAGGCGTCAAATTAATGTTGATGGTTAAAAGCTATAGTGGTGAAGAAACTTGCACCCACGATTACAATAGGTATCGATAAAATTAATTTTAAGGACACATTCAATTTTTATGTATTCGACATTCTGTACTGTCATTTATTTTTGTCCAATTAAAGTCGAACGGACTACGTATAACTATTGAACTATAGGAACATTGTTGTTGTACTTGAATACGAGTTTACGCGGACGTATAATGCGATCGGTCTGATATAATACTATAAATTGGTTGGGTACGTGACACAAAAACGAAAAAACAATGTCATACTGCAGCTGAAAACAATAAATTAAGCCCAAAGACGTCTTATTGATTTAAATTCTAAAACCTTTGAAGACAATTAAAAATTACGAATCAGCTTAAACGCAAGATTAACCGACATAAACACAAACATTATTTAAATTCTTTCTCACTGCACATCTGTATAGTGTTGGAGGAATATGTTCTACATGAAATTCTTGTAGTATTCTTTCGTACGATTTGTAGTTTTTGAGATGTAGCGATCGGTGATTGATATTTGACTTTTAAATATATGTATATATGGATTATAAATTAATTATTAAGCAAAGTCACGATTTATCGAGTTCATATATATATATATATATATAAGCACGCGCGCTACGGATAGAAACGAAATGTGATAGTTTTACAGCCAAGTCGAGTATAGTGCGTCGGACGGAATTTCAAAAACAAACTCCGTCGAAGGGAGTGAAACCACTCGTGTTTGATTAGTATGGTAAAAAAAAAAAAAAACACAAGTCCGTCCATCCGATTCGCTCAAGTACTGTCGGACCGCGTCTTCGAAGAATATATAACGTACCGCGCCAGGCGCAGTAGTAATAATTTCAAGACATATCTAGAGAATTTTATACGTTTTCGATTTACAAAACTCTCTCCGGCCGACGACGTCAATCAGCAGACTGCTAATACGCTACCACGCGGGGGTCTGTGCGGACGACGCACGGACGCGCATACATTACGTTTTCTGCGGAAATAGGCCTCTGGAGCGCGTGTGTAGCACGACGATTCTATTTTTTTTCCTTTTCATAAACATAATAAATACGTATAAATGGTTTTAATTTCTCGCAGTTCCCCTCTTATAATATTTATTACCTATATAGTCTGTACTGTTAAACATTTCAAGTGCTCCGAGACAAATCTATATATTATTATTATTATTATTATTTATATTATTATTATTTTTATTATTATTCTCATTATTATTATTATTATTATTATTATTATTATTATTATTATTATTATTATTATTATTATTATTATTATTATTATTATATTCTTTTCAGCGCGCACGTACGTGTACCGCCCATAGACGACGGACTCAGTGTTCGGAAAATGACAAAGAACCACTATATACGCGGTGGATGCTGCGCGTACTGAATCGGTGTAACAGAACGAAAACGTATTATAAATATCGTTACAGCACACATGTGATGACGGTACGTATATATGTATAGAGTGGTTAATGGGTCCGCGAGCGATCTCCCGTGTGTACGACGCAGACTTAATAAAACGCATTGTGACGGATACAGTGCACCGCAATAACCGTTAAATTTAATTTCTAACTTTTCGAAACCAACCGGTTGAGGTCGACGCGCGGGGAATTCGTGTTTGAAACGTATACACTGCGATAACATACCCACTAGGTCTTGATACGCCGCGATATAATATGTATATACATAATGATGCATTGAAAACATCTGGAAAACGTCGATTGCGAGCGATGGCTGCACGGACAACGAAAATCTGTATAAATTCGTCGAGCGTATTTTAGTGCGATGTACATATTTTTATGGTATACATGATTCTATAATGTATATGATATACCGTCTGCAGAGAATCATTTTTCGTTCACTATGCTACAGAAATATAAGTCGATTGATAATTTCACATAACGAATGGATAAAAGCGCCTCGAATCCTATAGTATTCCGACTTGTTCGTGGTACGCTCGATACTCTTGCAGGCCGCTGCGGGGTGACACGGTGAAGTCCTCGATATGGCTGTCACTATATAGGTATTACACGTATTACACGTATATGATGCATTACACATATTGCGTTATCAAAACGTTCACGCGTATATAGTATCATTTTCAAGCGACGACGTAGCACTTGGCATTGATTTTGTTTTAATTGATGACAATCAATCCTCCGGTGAGCGATTTAGCTTAGTTTCACGTAAAACTTAGATATTTGTGATATATTTGACAGCCGCACGGTGGTAAAGAAATTGTTTTATATATATTTTTTTTTACCGACTGACCGTTCCGTATACAGAAATTCCCGGCTTCGGCGGCACCGTTATAAATTATTCAAACTGAACAAATCATTTTGTAGACGCCGCATAATTGATGTTAGGTATATATTTTTAGAAATGTTTCAAAAAAAAAAAATAAAAGCAAATATATTGCCCCGTAGGCAATATTTAATACTGGGAACATTTTCAAGAATGAACACAAATCG
This sequence comes from Periphyllus acericola, assembly GCA_949715065.1. Classification (NCBI taxonomy): domain Eukaryota; kingdom Metazoa; phylum Arthropoda; class Insecta; order Hemiptera; family Aphididae; genus Periphyllus; species Periphyllus acericola. The sequence continues at coordinate 2,237,430 of OX454271.1, forward strand.
ATTTACATTAGATTAGGCTCAAACGTGTTTTCAATCACATATTTACGAAATGCAGAGAAAATCAATAGCATTCAGACACTTTTATTTATTACATTTTTTTCGTGCAAGCGTTAAGAGCACTTTTATTCAGATTACACTATTATTATAATATTATTGCATAATATTTTGAATTGTTTTCAAAAACAGGACTTATTATTTATTTTTTAGAAATATTCACGCCGTCGTCATAAATTCTTTCAGATAAATTTACATTTTTGTGGGAAAAAACAGTTGCGTGGGACAGAATAGAGTATTCTTAACGAAATCGATTATAGGTATTATTTTTGATATGCACGTATAAGCTGCGGAACCACGAACATATTCAGCGTCATTTTTTTTTTTTACGTACTGAAGAGGGGAGTATAGGTTTATTTGAAGATATTTTTTAAACTTAAAAACGTCGATGTATGTTATGAAAGATACGCTAAAAGAAAATGTCAAAGAATTTTTGGCGAGGGGTGGACGGGTTCAACCGGAATACTTCGCTGAATATGGTCGTAACTGGAATATAATATATGTAATATGTATACAAGAATGAAGTCAAAGAAGTATGTTATGAGAAAAAAATGTATCGAAATACATTTTTTTTTATTTCAGCTTATAGTAAATATGTTAGTGAGCTTCTTCTAAACGTTACGAACAGTATTCGCGAAAAAATGCTATTGATTTTACCACGGTTTTGTCCCCATACATTTTGGAACATTTTTACCGACTCTAAAGTTTTGTGTAGTTCATAATTTAATTAATTATTAGTTTTGCTATAAATTTTGTTGGTCGTCGTCGTTTGAGTGTGTACTGTAACCAACCACTGAATTACAAATTTATTATTATTTCGTTAAAAAAAGGTTAACACTGTCAAATAATAATTAATAGTTTTATTCAATTAGTAATTGACATGGTATACTTTTGTAGTATTATCCCTACTAAAAAAAGGTTACGACCAAACAGATATTTTAATAATATTTTAACTGAATATTTATCATAATTATTGTGTTAAGTATAAATTGAGTAGGAACCTTTTAAGTATTTTTTGAACTTCATTAAATTTTAAAAAGTTTAAAAAGTGCTAAAATACCTTGGTAAACACAGTTTTAGATGTTTAATATGGTAACATGTCGTACGTGTTATACTTATATTACATACACGCTATCTTCAGCGTGGCTCGCATCAAACGGTGGCCTATTCAACTTTTAAATATATTAGCTATACAGTTCGTACGATAAATCGAATACTCTATGTTCGCATAAATGTGTGTATGGAACAGGAAATCTTAAGAGTTTTACGAGAACGCAAATTCGGTCTGCGGAAGGACCGTCACAATGTAGCTGTACATTATAATTACGGGCCACTGTGCCTTATCCTCGTAATAACTTATCCGGTGCTTATAATAATAACATCGCATTGTTTCTTTTTTCCTACACTGGAAGGTATCGATCCTTGGAACCCTGGGAAAATAGTCTCCGAATACAACATTACATAATGACTGCAGTATTTCCGTTATCACGCATTCGCGCCGTAATATATTATGATAGTTGTTTAATGATGAGAATTTTTTTCACTCCGCGCGTACCTCATTAGGAAGTAAATTATTATTATTTTTTTATATTTTTTCTGCACCGGAACTTTAATACTGTGTTTTATCATTTTTACCGAACACTACTGCAACGCGCCTAACGACCCCACGACACACGATGAACGACATCGATGTCTAATTACGAATCGCCGTACGCACGAATCGTCAAATCATCGCGAGACGATTAAATGTACGCAAGTTATTTGTTTTACCGTCCGGACGTAAATTGGATTGTTTGTACTTACATGACGTGAACAAAGTAAACCCGCGTGCTAAAGTGGGTTTTTATTGCGTACAACGTGTATAATGTATATACATACTTGTGCGTGTATCGTATGTATATATATATATATTATATGTATGAATTTATACATGTTCATTGTACGTGTGGTTATGCAATGGCTTCCTTCTAGATTTTGAAACTATCAGACCGAACGGTCGTTTCGGGTGGAAAAACGAAGATTGCCAAACCGTGGGTCGTAGTACTACGCTATACAATTACTATCGTTTCGTTAATTAATATTAAATAAAAAACCTTGACCAACACCCGATACATACAATACGCATTATTGTAATATGGGCGTGTACGGTGAACGATATAATACGAGATGGCAAAGTGTTATTACTTATTATAATGTATTCACGTTTTGTGATGTTCGTTACACAACCGTCGACAATGGGACCGAAACGTCGGAAGCAATTAAACGGATCATATTTATTTTCAGAGCGATAACGTCATATTTCCCCGTAAAGTCTTCTTAAACCGGCTGACGACGTGCGAATGAATAAATATATTTTCAAATTATTTTCTTTGGGAAAAAAGAAAAATAATAATCACTGTACATGGCGTGTTGTACCGTTTCAGACGTATATACATATATATACAGACAACAATACGATGTTATAATAATATGCATTAAAATACGCATTCACGCACCTATCATTTTATTACCTTATTCGTTGCGCTGAAACAACGCGTTTTTTCATTTGAATTTGACTACTTTGGACACTATAGTTACGTAATTAAAAATGTATTCGAAGTTTCGGTAAACGATAGATATTTTGTTCATTCAGACATACCACCATATCATATATAATTATATATTATTATATGTGCTGTGTTTTTCGATACACATTTCAAGAGAAAAAAAGAAAACAATTTTCACTTCAAAAAACCTACAGATCAAAAAAAAAAAAAAGGAGATTGATTATATGCCTCTTAGAGATTAAACAATCGTGTATGTATCGCCTTACGTTTTGTATTTTCTTACTAAATATGTTATGTTTTGCCATTACATTTAATACGCGAGAGGGAAGACGGAGAGATTATATGGTTAGCTGAAAATAAGTTAACAATGTTTTGTGGGACAATCCACACATGTACCTATATACATATATATGTACAGTGTACACTACAAGAAGTACGTGCGACGTTAAGAAAATATATTTTTAAAACTTTCTTCTGTACGGTGAAATGCGTCAACATCAATCATACGTATAATTAAAAATTATAACAACTCTTGTGCGGGTCTGGTTGTATTTTATACTTTGTGCCATGTTTTTTTTTTTCAGTATTATTATTATTGATTAGGTGTGTAAAAGATATAACGCATATGTATCTAACACGATTCGCTTGAAAATTAATCATTTCACTTCATGTGTATAAAAATTCCAAAATTATATCTATAAAGAACCGACTAGTTCACAAATGTTGTACGAAAATGAGCGTAAATATACCAATGTTCATTATACGTACGTTTCACATTTTTTCAGCAACAATATTGATAGAAGTTTAAAAATAATGAATAAGTGCATAGTTTAATAATTTTTACTTCAAATCGACGTGCTAAAATAATACTGTAGGTGCACCTACCTACAACAGTATAAAATAGTTAACGCGAAATCCCGCAGAGAATGTAATCCAAAGTTGGGTGTAAATCGATCAACTGAATACACAATGTAGGACGTAAAAACGAATACATATAGCAATAATAAAAACGGCGTGCTAATGAAATTTTTTTAAATTTTTTTTAAATTTTAGTAGTTACACTTATAAAAACGTGATGATATAACAGTTACAATTATATAGACAATAATACTCCATACAATTACAATACAGAATAGTGACGTTAAGATAGCATTGTTATAGCACATCATAATTGATCATAAAAAGACGAGATCAAAAGAAAATAAATAATATTTAGATAATAAATTGTTATAGATTAACCTTATGCAATTATAAATTATGCATTTATAGTGTATTAAAGTACAATTAAGCAATGAAATGGGAAAAGATTAATACTATGGAGTAGTGTTATAGCGTCTACGTAGAACATCGGTAAGGAGGGAAATTAGTGGGCTGATAGGAGAAATCAATTGGAAATAAATTGTGATAACGTTGTTGACATAATTGCTAAAGGAGTATTTTCGTTTGTAGTGACTTCAGCATATGTTTTCTAACGTGGCTGGGCGTGAAAAAAATAGAGTTAAAAGTAGTTTTCCCATTTGTCCGTTCGAAAGAATCTTAACGCAGCGTGGCCGAGAAATATGTATAGAACACTGATCGAAGGGCCATACAGGCGAACGTATTAGACCTATATTTAGGCGAACTACACCTATAAACAAGCGCATATATACTTAGGCGTGATGCAGCGAGCCTACATATAGGATAATAATTGGTGATCGCCGATCGCCAATCGCACCTGATTTTATTTCATTTAATTTGTTTGTAAATCGGGGTCCCACGTATACATCATGTGCTTACAGACGTTTTTGGTGTTACCTATTATTTATTATCGACTAGTTGTATGCAACAAAGGGAACCGTGCCTAACATAATTACGCATTATACTTTAAGTAACTTAAATTCGATTTTTATGTAGGTTAAAATATTTTAAGGACTAGGTTGTCTCGTCATTAAAACACACCTCTGGGTAATGCATGATGTTAGCTATACCTATAATAATAGTATAATGCGTGTTTATCCATGTGGGCCGCGGACAATTTCAAATAGTTACTATGAAGATAATAATAAATTATTAAGATAAAAATTAAATTAAAACCAATATATTTTATTATTTCTTTCTAGTTTCTATACTTTCTTATTTTACGAGTACAACGCTTTAACGATGTAAACGAACTATTTTATTTTTTTTAATGCGTAATAAACTAAACTAGTTTCATCCTCAAATTAGCACTAATAAATGTAAAGAATGTTTACATTGAAGAACGTCAAGAAATCAATAAGTGGGCATAATTATGTACAAGTATAGATGCTTACAGTTGTTAAATTCAATTAGTTTTTTGAATAATTCGCGTAAACTGCGATTTCCAATTAGGACGCAAGTTAAAAATGTCAAGTTTTGAAATTGTACGCATCAGCACGATTTGTAATATATGTCATTAAGCACTTTCAGTTAATTTTTTTACCAGAAAATCACATAAGGTTATTTTAATCGCTGATCGATATATTTTTTACTAAACCGCACGTGCAGCAACTGTGGACGTCGGAACTTCTTCGGTGTATCACAATTTACTCCACAAAATGATATAACACGTCATAAGGTGTACTGTTGCGTATAACGATATAGTGTACTTGTTGTGAAATAACAATAACCGAAATTTCGCGCGAGAACGGAGTATAGGTACGTGGAATAATATAAGATGTATAGTATCGCACGAAATGTACTGGCGAACTTTTCGGATACGATTCGCCGTGTGCCGGAAGACCGCGGGTCGTGTAACGAGAAACCGTCATCGGATAGTGCAATTTAATATATTATTATAATAACATCACTGTGCTCGGTAATAGCACGGTCTCGGAGCGACCGCACCGTGTCGGGAGTGCAATTAGAACCGTTCGTTTTCGCAAGATTACTTATCGTCCAAGTGCACACGGGTAACGCACGCCGCGCGTGTACGAGCCCGACCACATAGCTCTGCAGAACGTGGGCCGTGGGCGTTCCTCCGGAGCCGAGTTGTGTCGCATATCGTAACGTCACGTGTGCGTGTGCATGTGAGCTTGTGTGCACGTCATATACCCGAGTAGTGGTAATAATAATTGTATTATATTATTATTCGCACGCGTTCGCGGTTCGCGTAGGAGAATATTTCGGTCGGCTAACCGCAGCCGCTGGTAGGCACCGGTCGTCTTAATCGCGCGCGCCCGCCGCCGATTGCCCCGGTCGAAACGGTTTTCTCCCACGGCGACGACCGCGGCCATAGGAGGAGATACGACGTCCGCCGCTTAACCGGCTCCGCGCGCTTATTCCGGCCGGCTCTTCGAACACCCAGTCTCCGGACAGTCTCTCACCTGACCAGTTTCGCCAGCGTGTCCAGTCGAGCACGTCGTCCGCAGCGCACACGCGCCGTCCGTGGTCACAGATTTAACGCGCGCGCTCCGTCGTCGTCGTCGTCGTCGTCGTGTTACAAGTGTAGCGCACACTTCGCCGCGTCTTCGTTCCCCTCGGCCCGTTCGTTTTGTTTCCGTTTTTATCCTTTTCGCCTTTATCCTCTTTCACTCGTTCGTACCGTCGGTGTGCGCTCACATTTATCGTTTAGATCGGTTCTCCCGACCGCACTGCAAGACCCGCGCGCCTATACCTCCGTGTTATGTGCGCGAGATGAACAGATACTACGAGGCGTACCCGAAGGCCGGCGGGACCATGTTGACGCTGCCGCCGCCGCCGTTGTCCGACCCTTCGGCCACGTGGAACTCGTACAGCTCGGAGCCGGTGAAGGCGCTGCAGGGCAACCGGATCAAGCCGGACCGGAACCGGCACGCGGTCAACGTGCAGAAGATGCAGTGGCGCAACTCCAACTGGGTGGACGGGTTCCCGGAGCTGGTCAGCTCGATGACCATAGCGGACGTGAGCCCCAGGTTCGCGGTGAAGCGCATACTGCTGCTGTACGAGAACGCGCAGTACCGCGAGGCGGCCAACTTCGTGAACCGGCTCAGCCACGGCACGTTCAAAGCGATCCTCGACCAGCTGCCCGTCGACCTGTTTGTCGAGGCCATGCCGCACAGCCTGTCCATCCTGGAGGCACTGTACGCCAAGGTGTTCCTGTCGTCCGACTGCGGCGTCAAGGTGCTGCGGCCCGACCACGTGCTCATGCGGCTGGTCAAGCTGTTCACCGGCACCACGGGCGGCACGGACCGATGGCTGGGCAGCACGCGCAAGCTGCTCAAGGTGATCGTGCTGTCCGAGCCGAAGCTGCGCAAGGCGCTGCAGGTGCGCCGCCGCTCGCTGGACAAGGCGGTCGAGGGCCTGGGCCAGCACGGCATGGTCGGCACCAGCGACGAGACGCTCACCAACCTGCACGACGCGCTCAAGGTGGAGTTCCAGAAGCTGGTGGACACGTACAAGGCGGCGCTGCTCAAGCTCGAGGAGCTCAGCTTGTCCGGCAAACGGGACGGCGTGAGCAAGGGACCGGCGCCGGTGCAGGCGTCGCACCAGCGGCAGCTGTCGCTGCAGCAGACCGACATCCAGGAGCGGCTGATCAAGAACAAGACGCTGCTGAATGTCGTGGAACCCGTGCTGGAGAACAAGTCCATGGCCATACTGCTGACCATCCTGAAACGGCGGGTGGAGTACGACAAGGACGCGCTGTTCCAGTTCACGCAGCTCAGAAAGGAGCTCAAAGTCGAGTCGGAACACGTGGTCGCTCCGCTGCTCATGAGATACTCTCATGCTTGCGAACAGGTGAGGCTTTTCTCTAAACAACGAATTACGATACTGTATTGTATACTAATTCAGTGTTTTTGTTGTTACCCTTATATCACGTATGTTGTGACGTGGGTTCTATTATACGATATTTCGTACTAGCAACGTGTATTGCGTGAACTTGAAAATTCAAAAAAAAAAAAAATTGAAAAATTTGTCGACTCGGCTATGGAACTGTTCGTGATGGCTGTATAGTGTTAAAAAAACCATATACCCCCTATTTTTATAAAAAAACTACTTAATTTGAATTTTTTTTTTTACGTTTCAAGTTACCATAAAAATTTTGTTTTTTATAACTTATTTTTCATATCACCTTAATGCCCTGTAACAGTACAAACTATTTTTTACAAATAAAAATACCAACTATTCCCTGCTGTATGTCATTGATGTAATTCTTTTGTGAATTTTAATGTATCGAAATCAAAATTCCAACGAGTAGTTTTTGAATTGTTTTATTTTAAGTATGTATTAAGAAAAATATAGTCTTTTCATGTAATTTCATGCAATCGCTGATCGCTACTGATTCCGATAACGCGAATTTTATGCTTTTTATTCGCAGTTTTAAATTTGAATCATTCCGAAAGTATTGGTCCGAATTTTAACTACGTTACATAAAAAGTTCCAGAAATATTATCTAAATTCTGTGTACTGTAGTCACATTTATAAAAAATAAAGTTTTTATAGCCACAGCACACCCTTGATTTGGCTAGAAAAAAAAAGTTCAAGAAAAAATAAGTTTTATATTACATTTAACACGAAAAAATATCTAAATTTAAGCATTCTTACGAATGAAAAAGGGGGTGAGCATGGTTATGAAATTACCCTGTATAACAGACATTTACATAGTTGTATATGGACCTCTAGAGAAACATTGGTTATGGAAAAAATGTTGTTTTACTGAAAATGAATTAACATTTATTAAATGAAGAAAGAGGTATTAAGGGAAAATGTAAAAAAAAAGTTTTAATACTATTTAAAATCAGAAATGATACCATTATCACACCCCTATTCAGGTTACCGTCAAAAAAATAAAGGGAAACGTTCGTGGCCAACGGCGGTTATACTCGTTGGCTTTGTACACTTTTAACGATTTTAACGTCCACGCACGGGCCTATGCAATGTTGTGTGGTTCGTTTCGGTCGGATCGACGGGGGTAGTTTGCCCAAAGCCTTTAGCCGACCGGCGTAGTGTACGTTTATCACGCCCTTGGACGTTTTATCGAAAAACGATCTGAATATATATGTAACGGGTAAAACTCTGCACGCCGCCGCCTCGAGATTTACAGAAATGTCGTTCGTGCTGTAGCGGAGATGATGAGATCAATGACCGTGTGGACAAGTCGACTGGCCGTGTGGAGCGTTGCTATTATATCCGAGGAACTAGTCGCACACACACACACACACGCACATCCGTTTTTCTCACATATTCATCTTTTCCCATTATGTTCGCGTTCTAAACGCTAATGCGCTATGCGAGCGAGTGTGTGTGTGTGTGAACGAACTGACGTCCGTGATATAATTTTTCGTAAACTGCAGTATACTATCATGTGTGTAACTGTAAAACGAAGTATATCATATTATACGGACACGGCGCCACACTACGACGTCCAAGGACACCACGGGATGACATCGAGATCGTTACAGAGTTACGTAATATTATATTCGGCCTACGAGTTTTTGAAGTACAGATATAATATATACCCAGTGCTCGCTGCATTGGCCTTTGGCACACATACGTAGTTTAGCAACCCCAGTGTATTTTGAGCTAAAGATATTGCTTGAAAAAGATTATTCCTCCTGCGCTTAGTCTTGCTCGTAATCATGTTGAAATGATGCACAGATGAGTAGTACACCTATAATGACTTTGAACAAATGGTGATTGGTCGTGCGTCCGTCAAGGCGTCAACACTGCAGTTGAGACCCCGCAGTATTAGGTTTTTCGTGATGCCAAATCACCTCGATCTCATAATTTTATTTTGAAATCGAAAAATTTTCCATCGGGTATGTATGAAAGGTGCAGGGGTGCTGCGTATAGGGCGAATCGGGATAAGTGATTTTAGCACGCCCGAACGCGGTGCAGTTGCAGCTGCAGCGGACTAGACGAAACTGTGCGCACGACGCGACGCCGACGCTATATGGATAATTTATACATCAGCTTCACAACAATAAACGGTGCGTGAATGTTTTGGACGCGTTGATGTTAATTAGCATTTTCGTAGGTACCATGTACACACACCGACCGATGACGCAACTCTTAGACCGTATTACTATTACTATTATTACCGTATAGTGGTGGCGCGTCGTGTATTACGATATATTGTGTTACGCCGCACTCATTGTCTTCGGGCTTCGCGCACGTAATGACGACGATCGCAACGGATATTGTTCGGTAGTGTTATGAGCGCATAATATAATAATATACGATATAATACGATGCGCGGAGGAGGCGACGTTTGCACATTTCGAAAATTAATTTCAACCCGCAGCGCTGCACGGGGACGTCAACACGACTCCGCCGGGATGCACGCTAAGAAACATACATTGTACGTGCTATCGTGACGCAGAGAGCTCAATCGTTTCCATGCGCTCACCGTGGTTACATCTCGATCGATCGTGTAGGCCGCGCGGTACCTGCACACATTACTCATTCGATCCGAACGAATTTTTTTTATAACACAATTACGATCGCGCAAAAGCGTATACGATTTCGGGTAGATGCATCCGTATAACAGTCACGAGCTTAGCTCATACCCGTCAGATCTTATCGGTGTAATTTAATACGTGTAACTGATTTATGATGAGATAAATAAATAAAAATAAACAAAAATACATGTATGTGTATATGATATTGTTTAATAACGCGAGCAGGTCGTCGTCCGATTCAAACCTGAATCTATTAAAATAGTTAATCACTATAATATAGCCTCGTATCGAATTATTATAAAACATCGACTGATTTAACTGTACCTACGTACGTACGTATAAATGACACAATAATAAACAACGATAAAAAAAAATCTCACTCGTGGGGTTTAATGAACCTGTCACTATAGATACACGGTAACGTCAATACCAGACCGCACTATATATACGTTTCGAATATCCTTTTCATTATAATTGCTGGATGGGGGGAAAAAAAAATTAAAGTCATTATTCATATTATATTCTGAATACTATTCGCGCACCTAACTTGTGATACCAAAACGTCAAATAGTAATAAAATAAAAATTAATAATATTTAATCATCAATAACCGTTATACTTCGTAGTTCGATAGAATGCACTATCTGTATCCGTGTACGAGACACAGCATATATTATTATAATTACAATAAATTTATCAGTACACCTCAAGTGTTATGACGCGTTATTAAAAAGTGATAAATACTAATTTAAAAAACCGTAAAATGCACAAAACAATGCATATTATGAAAGATTATTTTCTTTGAAAAACAATTACATAATACTCTAACCGACAGTTTATAATTGAAAATTATACAAATAAATCTATTATTACAGTTTTGAATTCCCACGCGAAAGCAACAGCAGTAAAAAAAAATTAATAGTAATAAACATGTAAACTAAGAAAGGCAATAAATTAGTAATTTTTACCATCTTATTTTTTTAATCCGTATATTATATAACTGAATAATGTAACCCTGATAATTATAGGAATTCAGTGACGAAGAGGAAGTAATTATAGTTTTGATGTAAAATTATTCGAAAATGTCTTCTAATAAGATGATAATTATAGATAATAAAAAATATCAGTAATTTTTTTTTATACTGGTACATAAAACGCATACTTAACAGCTTTGTTTTACAGTACATTTTTCGAAACCTCTTATTTGTGTGCTGTAATTTCAAGTTATTAGTTTTTATACACAACTTACCCTGTAATATTATATTATTAAGTATAGCTTAAATTAATTAAGGATTAATGGAAAATTGATTTTAATCCACGCGTACTTATAATACTATATTCTTGTTACTTAATTTGATAATTAGTTAGTGTTTTTTACGATCATCAGCATAAAGAAGTTTTTATTATATTTTATTTATATTTTCTCAAAAAAAAAAGGGATTCACGTATTAATAATATTCAATATTCAATAAAAAAATATGAAAATATAATTAAAAAATGAATAACATATAAATTCTTTGAACGTGTTCGATTCGAAATGCAATTCAACGTTTGAAAAGAATTTTTAATAACCTTTTAGGACAGCTAAAAGATGAACTAAACTCACTTTATTTACTATACAAATCTCGAAAATAATTTCATAAAAATACAGAATTTGTAGGATACGCCGAAATCATTATATATTTTATACGCATTTCATGTATTATCTTTATGTCTTTACAGACGCGATCGTAGAATGCAGCATTAAGGATTAACGGGTTATAGAATTCCTTATGCATTTAGGTGTTTTTAAATAACTGGTATGTAGGTTTATTACTATTAAAAATTGTTTTCCAGTCAATGACATTTAAATATTTTCGGAATTCAAGGTTTGCTTAAAGCACCTCGGGACGTTGAATATATTAGTCTACTGACACACTGCAGTGAATACATGTGGTTTGGCAACGGAATTATACATAATATGAATATATCTATAGTGTTGTGATTCAAACTGGTTAATGATGCGTTGTTTTGCATCATAATTACAACGATGATTATAGCCTTTCTAACTGGTATTCTCAAATGAAAACTATTATTTCTCTCCGTTATAAATTATGTATGCGTTTATAATAACGATTAACAACATTGTAATCCGATCGCGTTTAGAAAATATAACATTTATTTTACTCTGCACCGAACGCATTCTTTTCGTGTCTGTTTTCGGATAGCGATTTTAAATAATCTACGCTGTAGAATCTAGACGAATCGAAAATGTAAGTGGAAGCAAGACAATATCTGTGGGCTATGACCATACGTGTTATCGACAATGTCTAGCCACATCTACTCCGTCGAGTGGTTGGGAAACGATCTTTTTAATTCAACTTTTCAAACTCATCGAGTTTTGAGTTACTTACCTTACACTGAACGTGTCTGTATACATGCATTAAGATTCAAGTCACATGATAAATTAGCCTCCCTTTACCTTCCTCTCACCCAAAGTTGAATTTATTTTCTTCGTCTCCATCCTCTATATTGATGTTTATGACCGCTTATGAATCATGGACAATGTATTGCTGGTTTTCCTCGTGCTAAACCGTTTGAGTTCAGATCTAAAGAAATTATTTATTATTATTAATTTTTTGCGTCTCAATCAATTATTATTGTGCTCTGGGTTTGGTTAGAGTCTACACCTAAGACTCGTTAAATCATTAATAATATTCACTGTTTATTTTTTTATTTTTCTAATCGTGTTTGCGATGAAAATGATAAGTAAATCTTATGTGGAATTTGTTTAATGCATAAATCAGTCATAAGTTCGTGCTACGGGCTACAGTGTATACGGTATACATAGATAGTGTCCCGTCGAGGATTTACCTATTTTGATATCTCCTGAGAATTGAGATTATGAAGATATTCATATTCTGTTTTTTTTTCAATAAGACTCACAGGGACAAGGACTTCAAATATTTTTTATTTTTATTGATTTCAGTGTCTTGGTAAAAAAGTTAAAAAAATATTATTTAATTTTTTATTTTTGAAAGATGTGAAGCCATTTAATAGAGTTTATTTTCTGAAAATTTTGATGTTTAAAAATTTTATTTTCATTAACCTCATGAAAAAATTAAAAAATATTATGTTTTATATTTTTATTTTCAAACATACAAAACTAAAGACTAACGACAAACAGGAATTCCAGCGTTCTCGCTTTCTGAATCAATTTGAATACGGAGAAAATGTTCACATTTTCAGTATAAAACAACCCTTCTTCACGCATATATTGGTACGTACACACAATAAAGGTTTGGGTACCCGATTCATGAATATTATAAATAAAACAGATACGCAGTTGAAGAATTCAACCCTGCAATCGTGATGCATACATTTGCAGTTGCTGCTTCTTAATTCTTATGTTTAAGAGTCTATCTCGAATCTGTGTACGGTTTATAGTATATTGTGTATAAGCCCTGGTGCAGAATCTCTTTGCCTCCAGCGCGTTAAAAATTAACCTACTCACAATCCTTTATCATCATATATTTTCGTCCAAAACAAAAAATATTTACGCGTGTCTTCGTCGACGTAAAACAACATCGGCCGGAAAGTGCGTAGAGCGGTTCGGATTAACAACTCACCATACGACCGTAATTATATTATCCGTCTAAAATATTGGATTTTCATCCGCCAGCTGCGGAAACCACACTCTATTTTGCGCTATCAAATGTTCTTCTAACGCGAATACCTCGGGCTGCAGCTGCATCACCTGCATACACTGACCTCTCATGTTCCTGCACAGGTGCCGGTGAACCGCTCTGTGCACCATATTTTATTACACTGCCAGAGCTCCGTATCGTATACATAATAATAATATCAAGTCGCCGTGTGGTATTAAGTTCCCGCGTAGGTATACACCATACACTGCTATATTATAAGAATGCAATTTAGGAAGTTATTATTCTCGCGATGGCAATTACATAGCGCGCGTGGTCACTGGTCGAGGGTTGTCTAACTTTTCACCACGCCGACCTTCGACCTCTGCGGCGGTCGTTATAAATGGATCGAGTTCCAATGCGAGTTAACAATAAATAAAAGTACACGCCCGTTTGTTTGTGTGTGTGTGTGTGTGTGTGTGTGTGTGTGTGTGTGTGTGTGTGTGTACACGTGCATCTTACTAGTGGAGTATATCATGTTCTTCGTGTACAATTATTATCGAAATGTGAACGACTACGACGACGATGATGATGATGATGATGGGAGAAAGTATTGATTCGGTCCACAAAACAAATAAATCGAGATGCGAATCGTTCTGCGTTACCGACAAGTATATAGGTAGTATTGAAGTTTGCTCGTGGCTCGTCCGCGTGCCAACCCTAAAACGCAACTTTCTAATTATAGACGGCCAATTATGCATTCGTATTAAGCACGAATATATAGGGATAGTAAAATTCGGGCATTTATATAATATATATGTATAGTATACATATAGTCACGATAATATTATGACGTATACAAGTACGCAAATAACGACTGTTTGTTGTTATATTTATTTGATTTTCATTTTCTAGGTTTTGGAACTGATGAAGGAAGTTGCCGAGGACGAAGATTCCAGCGATATATCGGGCTACCATTCGGATTCGGACAGTGCCATAATGATGTCCGGGAACTCACCTTATGTCACCAAAAGAGCCAGACACAATTTCATCTCGCGATCAGGTATTTACGTTTGTTATTTTTTTGTTGAATTTATTACCTGTGCGAAAACCGTTGCGTTAATGTATATATTATTATAATCAATTAAATTTAAAGTTGTAACTATAACTATAAGATAAAGTTGATAGCATTCTTTAATTGAACTATGTTTACAATACACTTCAAACGTAATGTTTATTTTATTAGTATTGGTTCTGAAAATAATTTAGCATTAATGTAACAAAATTACATAATCTAATTTCATTTAACAATTCGAACGTAATTGAACAGAATTATTTCGAGTACTCAATACTTCATTGTATATGTATATTGTATACGTATATATAAAATAAAGTTCCAAATACAAAGGTTTTTAATTAAAACGTTGCCATTGACTTTTAAACCCTAATAATGCGTATCAAATATTAGTTGGAGTTGATTAATTTTAAATACACATACATATACCTAAAAAAAAAAAATGCTGAATTAAATTAAATTTTTTCATATTACCATGCCGCCACATTGTAATCATGTGTTAACTTTTTCTTTAAACAGACCGCGTTTATATAGCGCTATAAAAAAAAAAAAATGGCATGTCAAATGATGAATTTCTAGTTATACATTCGAGTATCACTGATGTGCATACTAAAGATTTTTAATTAAATTAATAAACTCATCATACACTCATTCCCATATAAAATATTTGAAATATTATTTCTATAAGTGATATATATTATCGTTGTATGTATTATGACACGTCCTCGGCTCTCGGTGCATTATTTGTTTACAAAAAACAAATGAAAATATAACATTAATCATAAGCGGGTTCGGCGAATAGCTGGAATAAAGGCTTAAATTGCTATTGTAAATTAATAATTTAATTTCCATGCATTCGGGTTTCAAATCTCTCGGGCTATACGCACCAGAAATGTTTTGAATAAAAAAAAAAAAAATGTCGAGTTCGGCCGAGCTAAGCCCGCTTAACCCGTGTGATTTCCGTCTATATTATAATATCTCATACGCGTACAGGTACATATATATGTACGTACGATCATAATGTTATGTAGATCCTACTACTTTTGAGGGAGCCACGACTCGAATATTTAATATACCCAGACTCTAAGCGCATTCCAACCCATTTCGTCCGTGACCTTTTCACGATCGTGCGTGTTGCTTCGCGACGACGACGACGACACTGTTCGTACACTCGCATCGTGCAGTGTACGGTATAGGTGCGCGCGGCCGGAAGCATCGGGTCTACGAATTAAAAACATAGTGACTTTCGTGCGTACACACCGCCATGTTTATATCCCGTAGTCCGCGGCTCCGATGATTCGTACGATTAGCCAGGAGGTAGTTGTACGGCTAGAGATGTACTTGGACGTCGCATCGTTACCGCGTACAACACACATAGTGGGCGCTGCACACGCTCACACACGCGTCCGTCGTCGTCAACATACACGTGTGTTCGCGGCGACGTGTCTGTGTGAAGTACGTGCGCACGTGTATACGCGTTACGACCGACCGGAGAGAGCGCGTCTGCGCCCGTACGATTGCCCGTTCGAATCGCCACTATTTCGGTGCATTGTGCGGGTGCGTGCGTGAGAATTATACATCCATCGGAAGACGATAACGGTAATAATAATAACGTACACGAGACGTGGGTTATGTGTAGTGATGGGCAATGGGTAAGAAATTTATTTCGGGTAAATACCTGGGTAAATACTCATGACATAAATACCTTTCCAAAATCGGGTATTTATTTTTTTTTTATCGCACCGGCGGCCGTCACACTGCTGAAGTTGGTTTACCTATCTATTTTAATATTAATCAAAGGATTGCATTTTTTATTTTTACTAAGAGAATTTTGTAAATTTTTCATGTTTTATTCTTTTATACCATGATAATGTACGTTATAAAAATTATAATTTGTTTTTATTTTATTTTAAATAATTAAAGCTTCAACACTACAAAAGTTTTTAGCATGATTTATCTTAATATTTAATTACAAATTGCAATTAACATTTTTTTAGTTACATTATATTGGTAAATGGTTTTACAATTTATTTAACATTGGAATAAAATAGAAAAACGCAATAAAAATAAATACCCAAAATACCGGGTAAATACCCTGGTTATTTACCCTAAATTTATTTATCGGGTATTTACCCATCACTAGTTATGTGTACTTCTACTTTTCGTCGTTTCTTCCCCGACCCCTCCACGCCCTCCCGCCCCTCGTTGTCCGCGGGCCTACGCGCGTGTGAACCGTACGCACGAGCACGGTAAAGTTTGAGCACTCGCGCGGGGTTTGTCCGCTTCTCAATTGTTCGGGTTTCGGCGCTATTAAGGTGAAAACCCGCCGCAGCTGCTAAACGTTACGTCTGCACGGTGTGTACACGGGGCCCCCGATTTTGCACTACAGTCGCAGGCAAACGCACGCGCGTCGTGATTGTGTGCGATTGTAATTTGTTTTCCGACGCGTTAATTTTCACACACACGCGCGCGCGCGGCTCGAGACCACCAAGAACGTTTCCGGCGATTATAACACGATACACCTGGGTACGCGAAAAAACGTGTGCAAACGGACACCGCGGTTGCACGCCGACGCTCGGGTGAAATCCAGACAATTATTTAGCTTCGTGTTTGTACGAAAAATAACGTGTTATGCGCATCGTTCTGAACGTTCCGACGATCGTCTGTTTTTCGAATTCTCGACGTGCAAACCACTACAAATACCATTATTTCATTTCGGTGTATCGCGGGTACACGACGGTACTGTACAAGTTAAATTACTTGTAATCAATCAAAATACGAACAACATTACCAACGCTTCTACACTATATAATATTATGAATTTACGAAATTACTTGGCCCCTGTTTTATATCACAGCTTTTCTAAATCGAGGGGCTTTTTTCTTCTTCGCGGAAGTTTTTACAGACAGTTGACATGGGGTTTTTTTGTTGGGACATTTGTATGTTTTGCGCTGCAGGTTTAAAACGCGTGTATATATAATATGTATGACGTATCAAAGTGTATAGGCGTGCGAACTACCCTTTCCCTTCAAATTTTGTATGTTTTATTTCATTTATCGGCAGAAATGCTGCAACCCGTGCAACGTTTGAATAAGATTTTTTCCAACGCACTCATTCAAATCGACTCGACAAGAATCCATCGGTCTGCGGATCAACATTCTATATATATTATATTCTTCTGCTATCTATACAACGTAAGACGTTTATCTGGATTTTTTTTTCCAATTACTTTATTTCGCCTCTTTTCGAAATCGACTTAAAGTTATTTTTGTTCTATAAAACACTTTTAATTGTTTCATTCTCGGGCGGCCGCCTTACCGCCACAGCTCTACAGTCGTTTCCGATCGTGGAAGGAATCGATTTTAAAACCTGCAGATGTTGCCCGGTTATTTTTTCGTTTCCGACAATTTTCAAATAAAACGTCTCGTAATTTGTTATTTCCGATGGGTGAATGTTATGTACATTATTCAGTGTTCGTAATTACAAATTTCTATTAACGAAGAAAAAAATATTATACCTTATACCGAATCATTGAACAGCGATGCGCTACACGCCAGGATCGCTTATTTCATTTTGTTATTATCATTATTACCGTATAGGTATGGAAATTATTGTAACGTGGGCACCTATAGCAAATAGTACGCATATAGATATGGTTGTTATACATTTTTTTAGGACATGGCGCAGAGGTATCTAATATAATTGCGCTCTCCACTTTTTTCATTCTCATTGTATACAGGTAGACGCATTATCTTATTTGCTCGGTAAAAATTAGTCATAATTGACACTGGCCGGAAAAAAGTTGAACTGCAACATTCCTATATAGGATATAATGCCGCGGGGAGTCGCGCGCAAAGCGGGAAAAATGTTTGCGATTTTTTTTTCCCGATGATATTTCACGTACCCACATCGCATACGAATTAAATTTCAATACGACATTATAACAATAATCGTAAAGAATAAAAACCGATTTTTCGGCAAGACTCGCGCGGTAATAATTCGGCAACGTCGTCGCAGCAGTGGTTGGACGGTAATAACTATAATAACACGTAGGTACATTATCAATCGGTAAAATATACATATTGTACAGGTACTACTCGACGCGGCGATGACCGCAGCAGCGCGCACCCTGTATAATTTCTATTTCCACGTGATTGACCTAACCATGTGTGCTAACGGACCATTATCGCGGGCTTTGATATTTTGTTCTAGTGCGATCGAGCAGCAATCACAGTACACGCACCAGATTGGTAATGAGCACCGGATCGAGTTCGGCGAGTCCACCGGACGGCGCGGAATCGTCGACGACAGGTAAAACGCGATTATTATCATTATTCACATCATTACCATCGATATAATATTATACTGTACGTGCCGCAGCAGACAAACGTCCTTCTCCTCCTCGTCCTGCTACTACTCCTCATCATCATCATCATCATATCGAATCGCGTTCGCGAGATACATATTACAATATTATTATTATTATTATTATTATACTCGCGTTGATTTCGTTCACGAGTATAGCTAACGATGAACGTATTATACATCTATGCCTCTCGTCGTCGGTGTTTATTTAAGAGACTGCTGCGCATAGCTGTGCTACGTGATACGCCGCATTTGCCGGCCGATGCCGATGGAAATCGATATTTTAATCAGAGTCAATTTCCGTATACATAGTCCATTAATTCGGACGGATCGATTTTAGGTTTCACGGACGTTATAGTGTAATCATTTCGCGTTCGTATTGTAGTCGAATGCGAATTATCTAAAATTGGGACGCGGGAAGTATAATTTATGTTGGCAATTTGGTTATTTGGTTTTGTTTTTACACGCCCTCCGTCGCGTCGGTCGTATTATAATCGTCCTAAAATAGCTGATAATATATTTATTTATTGTTATTATTATTATTTTATCATTTTTTTTTCTCTCTCGTTATTGGTTCAGCGACACCGAATTGGGAATGGTCAACCGAGAAATCGATGAATACGTTGACCTGTTGCCGTAAGTGCGGACCGCAGGCCGCTCTGCAATTGCAGACCGTAAACGACGACCGAGAAAAGTTAGCGTTGCAAACGGAGCTGGAAACCACCAAAGTCGAACTCGAAAGAACTAAAACTAAACTCGAGTCCTTAGCCAACGCTGCTAAACAGGCACAGGCTTCCAAGTAAGTTTCCCCTCTAATTTAATATAGTTTACAATTTGAAATAACTATAAGCCACTTTATTAAACTCACTGCTTACGCATATACAACCATGTTTTATGTAAAAAGTTAATACCGTTAAATAACAACGATAATTAAATAATAATAACGAGCTTTTATGATTGATCTTGCCATCTCGGTGCTAGTTTATGATAAAACACAACTACAGTGTACATAGTCTACATAAGTTGTAAGCTACTCGGTATAATTTTACCCATGCGTGTTAATTAAAAACTTAAAGTCTAAACATATATTTCACTCTTATGAATAAATATTATACAACTGCTTTAAAACAAACAATTTTTGATTACATTTAATTGAAATGTTCAACCATCATAATCATTCCTGTTGGCGAATTATTAAATATCATAATACTCAATATTATTTTTCATTGAAATTTGGCTTGTGTTTTAATTATGTATTTTACTGAGAATCCAAATAACTTTTATTTTATCAATACTAATTCTGAAATTGTCATAATCTAAATAATATCATTCATGGTTGAGACTGGTTCGGCCGAATAAATTTAATCATTGTAATTCAACTAAATTTTAATTTTATACAAACATTTTATTTAATATTGTCAAATAAAATTATAATACAAAGTTTACTTTAAATTTAATTCATACTTCCAATCGATTCCAAATCATCTGTATTATTTATTTTTAAATTACAGAACTAATATGGTCGCCTAATTACAATTTATTTGTATGGTAATCAATTTTGTACAATGACAATAATTGACATTAGATTACAACAATAATTCACTCGTTAGTATAACGATTTTTTAATCATGTCCAATTAGTTCAACACATTTCAATATAAGTTAATGATTCTAAAATCGGTTTCCAACAATACAATCCTACGGAAATAATCGCGTTCTTTTCTATAATAATAAATTTACTTTTCATCGTTCTTGATACCTCGATGAAAAGAAAATGCTTGGTTTATACAAAAATTGTTTGAAATGTATGGTTGACGACCTACCGAAAAGTAGGAATCTTCTAGCGACAAAAAAAATGGTCTAGTTTCAATGGGTTTTTTTTTATTTTAATTTTAAATTTGCTCGAAAAAAGTGACTATACAAATTACACTGCTACAGTACAATTAATGTATATGTACGAGTGAATCTAGTAACGAATTAGCTAATTACTATTGTTTTCGATATAAAGGCCGACCGAATCGCACGCATTACTTTATCCTAACCCTTCCCCGCAGGCCGCTTTCGGATAGAGGAAATTCCGAAATGGCAAACACGACGCGAACCAGACGCATTTTTCCGCTGCACATACACACATACACATATATATACTTGTATAACGTCGAGCGGAGGATTGTGTGGAGAGAACTGGCACCGGAGCGAACGGTTTTTCCGTGGTGGTCTTACCGTACGTTTTGTATAATATTTTATGCTGGTTAATTCAGCTGCTTCATTACGTACGACTTTTAACTGAATTATATATTACACTACTCGGTTTGTGCTTGTTTCATTAGAAGCGACTCGAATACAGATATAGTACTGCGCGTAGGTTGGCCCTGCGAGTCTACTGGGAGTCTAAATGTGCTTACTTTTTTTATTAATGACGTGGTCTGCCACATGTTCGGGGTGAGTGGGGGATTTCAAAGTAATTTAATCTTCAGTTACGAAGCTTTCTACTGTACTTGTTTCGAGTTTCGCTCAATGCGCGACGTTCGTCCCCTAATTATAATACTGCACATGCCACTCGCATAAACTCTACATGTATAGCTGATGTACATAATATAGCAGTTGTAAAATGTAATCATATAGATATTAGTAAATAAGAAAACGGTTCATAATTTCATTTTCCTAGATAACGATAATGTTTAATCATTTATGCACTTATCCGTTCGGCTATACAAGTACACAATGAAATAAAAAAATAAATAAGAAGTTAGAGCATGATGTGTAGCATTTAACTATAACCGAATGTAATTAATTATATTCAGATAGGACAACTATAAATGCTCGATTTTTGTTTTTCAAAATTCAAATATACGATCGAGAAAGTTCTCTCTAATTTGTTTCGCATGTCGGACAATTTAAGCACATTAGTTTATAGTGTTTATACCCATAGCTATATTAAATGTATTGAAATACTTCTAAAACGTTATGGGATTTTAATTTATAGTTAATGCTTTAAAGTAGTAAACCCTCAAATATCTCGTCAGTTTAATCGACAAACGGGTTGTGTACGGTACATAACTTTATAATTTATAGATTAAGAGCTTTGGTGTGGTGTACACTTAACACGAATACGGTGTCGAACACTATATAGATAAAACGGTTAAGAAACTTTCTCGCAAAATTCCTGGTATTATTTTAGAGATTAACAATTACGCGGACGAGCCTATATAACATATTATTATCACCATAAAACCGTTGCGTGCCATCTGGGAAAATGTATTGAAATGATACGGAGCGGCGCATAAGGGGATGTTTTGAAATAGCCGCGTAGAAACTGTTACCATAATAGCGTACACGGTATTATTACTTTATGGCGCAGTGAATGATTCGCTGGACGGGACGCAATTATAACTACAGCTTACCCGGCTGAACGAGAATAATTGCGCAAAGTTTCCGCGTATAATGGACAAATATGTATGCGAATCTGAGAACAAAGTGGCCTAATAAACGAATAGCTTTTTTTCTTGTTTTTCGAGAATTTCACTAGCAATTTGTGTAACGAAGACTGAGAGCTTTTCGTGGAAGGATTTTATTAATACGTATTCGTGTACACATTTCTCTTTAACCGAAACGCAAAAGAATTCAATAGCGCGCGCGTGTATGAGCGTGTGAGTGAGAGAGTATGCGCGCGCGCGCGCATGTGTGCGTAGTCATTAGAAAATATCGGTCCGAACATATTTCGAATCCACTTAAAAAAATATATTTTTAGAAGATAATGAGGTGTGCTCCTCCTCTTTCTCCCTCCCGGGAATTATGAAATATAACAGCTTTATTGTTCAAGGTAAATCAGTACACCATTCATTCGTACGCATGTACAATATCGTATGTACGGGGTTTTCGTATTGTTAGAACATGATCGCACGGAGTCATTGTATTACAACTCGTCGGATAAGCACCGCCGCAAAACCATGCTCGCGACAACGCAGCACGCCTAACATTGCCCACTCGCACCTACATAACTACGGCGACCAACAACGTTTCGCCGGTAACACGCGCCATAGCGTATATCAACCTATAAAACGCGCAACAATTCGCGGTGCACAAGGTATAGCACATCGCTGAACTCGGCCAACACACGGTGTCCACAACATATAATACCGCATACGTATTTACGTTCCGGCCGAGTCGTACGGAGGGGGAAAAAACGTCTTTTCGACCGAAATGCGCCCCGGGGGAATATTTTTTTTTTTTTTTTTTTTTTCGCAACCAAACCGTCGCTCTTGATTGACGATCCGTGTTTGGGACGAACTAGCGCGTCTGCAGCGTCTGCAGCCCATCTACTCCTATTACGTCTGGAGCAGAACGCAAATGCGCGAACAACCTCGACGACTTACGTCGTATTCGGTTTCGGTCCGTTTTCTAATCAGTTTTTGTGTCGGGCGGTTTGAAAAGAAGACGAAGATTTTACCGACAAACCCCCGCCGCAATTGTACGCATGTTGCGTTGTGCCCGCCGCCCAACAAACACGACGGAATGGGATTTTTACGCCAAACGGGGATGTATTTCCACTACTCTACGAATACAATACGGGATATCGTGTATTTATTGTAAAACTCACCTAAAAACGTCCGCACGGCTTCAAACAATTATACACATAGCCTTGTATTATAATATAGGCCACTTCGATTATACGTAGAAGGAAAGAAAAAAAATTATAAACCACTATGCCTGCACTAGTAGATGTTTGTTATTACTACTACTATTATTATTATTATTACGTGGTGCGTGTTTTCAAGATTCGCAAACTGTTGGAAATTCCGCGGACAGAAAGCAATCAACGTTTGCTCGCGTTATACTTAAAGTTTTAAAACACGTATAATTGAGCTGATGCGAGTAGGAAAAAGACGCGTCCGAGAGCGTGGTAATTATTCATATTGTGCGTGTCCGTCGCCGTTCTACTCGCGAGTAAGTTTACCCTATTGACAATGACTTTTTAGAATCGCGCGCTATAATACAGTAAACCGTATTGCAAAAATTGTTGTAATTTGTTCCGACCAACCTGCGTTCGAAGAAATACACTCGATGATTGATGCGGTGATGAGAAAATCGAAACTAATTTCTACATTTTAAATTGCATTTATAATTGCGCGTTCAACAGATATTTTTTTTCTGGCATTCGAGGTATTTTTCAACGCTTATATTATATTTATCAGATAAATTTTTAAATATGTGTAAATATTATGATCGATCGCGTCAACCGATTGATTTTTCTTGACAAATAATTAATCAAATATGATAATCGTCAGTTTTTATGGTTTTAATCTATAATATACTGTGAACAATTTAAATAGTAAACGAAATATTGATATAGGTGTGTACGTTGAAAATTCATTTTTCTACAATAATAAGTTATAATAGTTATTCGTTATGCAATAATTTGAATTGTTCTCGTTAAATATATTTCTTTATATTTTTATAGATGTATTTAAGTTTATCTTAAGTTTTAATTCTTGTTGAACTTCCTTGGTAGGGATTATTGAAAAAAAATAAAAATAGTAACTTATTACTGACAATAAGTTTTTCCTGGTAAATTTTGCATTTAAAACATAATAACAATTAGTATTGTAATTGGAATATTTTACTCCGTAAATAAATGAATAAACTGTATTTCGAATATTAAAATCCGAACAACTGTGACCAATCGAGATTTTTCGTTTCGATCCGGATTATTTGATATACGAGTAATACTTTTAAGCAATTAGATTTCCGAAAGATTTGCCATGCAAAAACAATAACATTTAATGATCCGAGCACTATTCGTTATTTTAAAATATCGTTCTTTTGCATAATATCGCGAATCGAAATAGATGAATGATTCGCTTGGTTGTTTAACAATGTAACAGTGTAAAACCGCTAAACCGAATAACGCGTAACGCTATACGCGCTCGATGAGATTATAGCGAATTATCATTCGAGTGATAGAGTGACAGAGGGGTGGGGGGGGAGGGGAGAAAAAAGACAATTAATTACGTGTATACAGTTTAACGCGGTCGTCGAGGTGGCGGCGGCGTTCAGTTTTCATACACTATTAACGTTGACGGAATTTTAAGCGAGCATTGTGTATGGTGCAGGTACCTATATACTTATGGATGATTATTAATTCTAGGGAGTTGAGCGGCTCGAGATTGGTGAGATGTTACGGCAACTTGTACTCGCAAGCCCGCGTAGAAGCGCTCGAAAAATTAGACACGTTGCCGCAGCTTGTCGACGCCACAGAGCTGAAATCGAAAATCCTCTTCTCCGTCGTCGTCGTGAGTATAACATTGTACAGTCGACCCTTTTGAGAATACGTGATGCACCGTGGCGCGCGTGTGTTATTTACGTGCCATGCGGACTAACGTTCATTTCGGTCTCGTACTCAAAATCGCGTTTCGTTCTTTTCGTTTTCAGTTGTCGTTTAGATCGACGCAGGCCATGTTGAACCAAAAAAAAGAGCAAGTGAAACGATTGTTGTTCTATCCGACGCCGTCCGGTTCCGCGCACGTCGAGCTCGAAGCTTCCATCTGCACGTATTTAAGGAGGACTGTGGACACGTTCGACTTGACTCAGTGTATCGAGGTAAACATCGAGGAGTGTATATTGACTCCGATCATTACAATATTATGGGATGTTTTTGATAGGAAATGATCTGTTGTTGGTACCATAAGGGTGGGTCACTTTTTGAATTTCCCAACAGTTTTCAGAATAATTGAGAAAAACGGAGGAAAAATTGCAAAAAAAAACTTTTGACCGAGATCGAGGTTCGAAGAATCCGCATACACCACCTAGTATTTTGTTACGTACTATTCCATATTATACTATACACAGGACTTATATTAGCATTTTACAGAAATTTCGAATATTTTAATGAAATTGGTGCTGATTATAGATGCACTTTAAGTTTTCGATGAAAAGTTTAAACAATACATGATTAGGTAATTTGGTTCTACTACAGTAGCATATATAAACCATCTTTAGAATAATAAATTGATCCACCCGGACCCTTTCACTTAGAAACGTTATTTCAAGAGCTTATAATAGTATATACGTTTGTTTCAAGTTTAAAAGACCAATTCCAGCAAACCGCAATATCATTTATCTCACTCAACCAATGATGAAAATTATTTCGTCAGTTTTTATTATTATAATTGCGTGTTTACTCGTATGCGTATAATTATTCCATCGTATACAATATATTTTTGTGCTACAATAACATGTATTAATACGGCCGTGTCATGTCCACAGGAAGTGAGTTCGCAGTTGTGGGCAACGTTGTACGACTACCCGTGTTTGAAAACCTGTGCCGGACTGCATCAATACATCTGCGACGCGGTGCGTTTAGCCTGGGCACTGGTGAATCAGGTAATTATTTATCCCAGCACTGCACTATGTTCTTTAAGTATATATTAATATATATATATGTTGTTATCGGTGGCATGTACTCGTAGTTGAAGATGAAATGGCTTTCAAACGTCAACGCACCTTTATCCGAAGACTATAATTAGGGATTTATCCGAAAAAGGAAATATTTTTATTACCTATGAACACTTCTCGTTTCTCGACGTTATATTATTTTATTAAAAATAATAGTTTTTTTTGATTAACGTGTTATTACTATATACTTGTATGCATTTTTTTTTCTTCGTAAAGGACTAATCGATTTGAGTTCACGTTGCAATGCTATCTTTGAGCCTCGTTCTTTCAATTCTACAATTATTATTACACGACGATTTCGTTCTTTGAACTTGTATAACGCAAACGTTTACTTTAAATAAAGCTAAGTATACAGAGAAACGTATACGGTAGAAGTTGGCCCGGATTTATAGGTATGCCTTTGGGCGGAAAATTTGGCGAGGCAAGACTTACATATTTCTCTACCGCGCACTATATTTATATTATGTGTACGGAAAAAAATATTTTTTACTTTTATTTACCGTTACGTAATTACAAAACTGTGGGGGCCTCCTGTCTGCAACCCACTCAGCCTTTCCATAATTCAGATCCGATACATAGGAACAATATGTATTGTTCGTGCGCATGTGGACAGCGTGAAATGTGTTTAAGCTGCAGCTGCAGATCAAATCCTATCTATACTTAATATTGTATAAATATACCTAAAATTAAATCCTTTTGTGTTTCAGACGCCAAGCTTCGTGTTGGAATACGAGCAGAGAACGTTCAAACGGGACCTACACGTGAGGTACCATTCGTCGAACTTGGAGAGCAATCAAGTTCGGACGTACTTGTGGCCCGCGTTGCTTGAAGGGTCGACAGGGCCGTGTGTACACAAAGCTGTTGTGCTGACTTAGAATTTCGTGCTAAGCAAACGTTGTTAAATTATATTATTATCGTGATACACGCATGTACATATTATTGTTTAGATTTATTTAAATTTGCCCAAGAAGTAAATCACTATAAGCAATAGTTTATAATTACATTTAATTTTACGTAAACAATAACAGTACATTTAGGTACATAGGTTCATGCATTATTTTTTTTAAATATTTTTAGACTAATTATTTGTTTAATAATAATTTTACGACTGAATACTGAACTAGAGTATAACATTATTAATTATTAAATGTGGCATAGTAGTAAGTGTACTTTATAATTTTAACACACGTATCCGTTGTATAAGTACTCGTAATAATAAGGAATTTAAACGTACAATTTTTTTAATTTTAATTTAAAATATTTAAATTATTTTGTGTACCGTGTACGACGGTATAACATGACGCCAACTTATTGCTCATAGATGTTAATAAATCATTGTAGTATAAGTGATAAGAAATATAGTGTCTTATGTTTTTATTTAAACAGTATATACTCGGCTGTTATATTATTTTTATTTTTTATACTCAAAGATCCTTTTTAGTTTTGAAGCGTACGCACAAACATTTCACTATTTTAATTTTTTTACTTTTAAGTAGACATTATACATTATTCGCATTCGGCGTTTATATGAAATGATAAGCAGTAAAAATTCAAACGATTAACTCGTCATCAAACGGTCAGCGTAATTGTCTTGAGTTTTTAATCTACATTTTTCGTTTAAAAGCAGTAGGTAGGTTACTATACTACTGAGGGTGGCCAAACCGTGAATCGCGATCCACCAGTTGACCATGTACGACTTTTAAGTCGTTCTTTGGCTTTTCGTTTGGGTTTGTATTTTTATACGTTGGTGGTCACAGATAATTTGGACTCGCCAATCATGGTCGCGTCATCATTGAAACTCTGGTCGACGTTCTTCGATTAAGCCGGTCACCTATTCTATCCGTTTCCTCAGTCGATCGTTAATTGAAAGTTTGGACATCCCTGCTATAGTAGATAATATTTTACATTATACCAATTTCTTTGTTGGAATGTCGCGTTTCGAATACCTTGCATGTCTCGGGCTCGTATCGATAATAAAAATCAGTTACTCGTGACTGTTTGAATTAAATTCTTCAACCCTCCATCGGCACAAACGTTAATGAAAATGAAATAAACGTGTACAGCTGTAATAATCGTTATAACGACAATACCTTTTTAAATGTTTTACCGATAACGGGCACGTCGATTGCGTTTAACAAACCCAGACACGCACACACACACACACACACACACACACTCACACACACACACACACACACACACATAAGTATATAATTTTTAATGTTATAGAGCCTAACGAAACATCGATGTTTTGAAGGACGTGGGAAAAATAACGGGAGGGGTAGGGAGAAATTCAAGTTGTCGAGTATTTTGAGAAATCAAAAAACACGTATAATGTTTTATTGTATGCAAGATACTCGAAAGCATAAAATAGACCTTACAAGGAATTGTTTTTATTCGAGCTAGATAACGCCTTATGTACAATAATGTACAGTATATATATTATGTTGTCATCCATATTGTGTTATTTCCGCGTGTTATATCGATTTTATTACTTAAAGCCCTGCGGGGTGCACTGTCCTATAGGTACACTTCGATGGTCCTCGTAATTACTGCAAACTCTAGAATTAATGTTTTTTTCGTGGTTTTTTACGATTTTTTATCGAGACATCCCGTGGTGAACAGGGATTTTATACGTATATAATATTATATGGTTTGGCGATCTCCGTGCGTACTTCTCACGTGCTAATCAACTATGACAAATTTCTCGATCACTGGCCAACTTAAACGATTTCACTTCTATGCATCCGTAATTCACCGAGACTTCTCGGTTATTTTTATTAATACTGTGCACTTTGTTTGACTTGTCGTGATTTTTTTTGTTTGAAAAAGGTTTTCCATGAAAACGGATCGTCGTTTTCTTCACCGAATTCGATATATTTGTAAAATACGTAATACTCGTTCTATGCATGTCGGATGATAATAGTACGTTGTGTGTGGTGACAAAATCGTTTTGTTAAAATAATGCGTTTGATAAAAATTAATAAGCGCAAAGTGTTATGTAGACATGTATAATATGAATTACAAGCTGTCCTGACACGGCGTTGCCCGCGTATAATTATAAATTTATAAAGCTATTTATTATGCTATTAAAAAATTAGGAGAGTGTTCAAGTATAGACACATCACATACAACTCTTCAGCTTTCAAATTCCATTAATAATTCAGTTTTTATCAAAGCTTTACATGTGATTGAGAAGTTTTTTTCTTTAACTTTACCACTATCTATAGAACTACAAAAAGTTAATATTGATTTGTCATATTGTTGTGAGCGCGAGGAACAGATGCATGTCAAATACTTAAAGAAATTCGAAAAAATGCCGATGATGAGTTTAAACAATTATTTTTTAATTCAGAAGAATCTATGTTAGAAGGAGTTATTGAAGTACCCAAGAACTGTAGGTCGACAAACAACACTTATATAACAATATTCTACGTGATTTGTTATTCGTGTACCGCACGAAAATAACTAACCAAACTCAATCGGTGTGTTGCAATCGCGGGTCGCCGATTACCTGCGACTGTTTTTTTTAGCACCAGTTATATAATTGATTATTATTGTGGAATTGTGAATTACACGTACTATTAGCACTATCAATACACCGATAAACAGTCGGGGAAAAAAATACATGTACAACTATATAAAATGTATACAAACTTTTAAAAAACTCCCTTTTACCCCCTTAGAGTTTGAATTTTTAAAAATCCTTCGTTAGTGCACCCCTGCATTGCTCAAGGAACCTCTGTGCAAAATGTCAAGTCTCTAGACCCAGCGGTTTGCTCTGGGCGTTGATAAGTGAATAGGGGCGGTTTCCTATATGCATATAGATTATGATCACGAGTATACGGATAGTACCTGTACGGTACGTACTCTTCAGTGATGGCGCTTTCCAGATTCCAGAAACGTTTACTTATAAAATATAAATCTTCAGAAGTCGAAACGCGGAATAGATATATAACCTCGAATCCTTCCTCTGAATGGGTCCGTTCTTAAAAATGTCATAAAAGAGTAACCGAAAATAGAATATCAGGTAAACGCACGTATTTCTTTGACTATATCTTTTGTCCGACTCGCGGTAAAATAGAAATTTATAAAATATCAGTATACCTGGTTGCACTTCTATATGTACCTATATTTAATAATCGCTATATACTGTGCGTACGACCCGCAGAGCAATATAACACAATATACGGTGCGACCGAACTTATCGAGAAAAAAAACTACTCTATTGTAATGCGTGCAGTACATCATCTCTTGATGTATTGATATTTCTTCGTATCTACACGCAACGAACTCGACGATGAAATGACATATTTTGTATAATGTAATTTGAATTTTGCGAAATACTGAATACTATTCAGAAATAACCTTTTATACTATGTGCATAATATATATATATATATATATGTGTGTGTGTGTATGTAAAAAAAATGCAATACAACACAGCAACCCTTGTAATATACCTACGTTTCACCGCCAACACACGTCTTCACACCATTATTTCTATGGAAGGCGGGTCACAAGTTTTCGATTCTTCGTATACGCTCGCGAATATCGCTGTTCACTCCTATTGCCTCCGTATAGCTAAGACGATGAGGTAGTAGCTGCATCGTTGCACTTGGTCGGTTGCTGCAGTCACATCAAACGATGACCGAGGTCGGAGTTAGGTGAGTGCACGTCGTTTGTATACACTGTGCATAATATACCGTGGTTACCGTTGACCATTGCGGCAGTTCCACTCGTTTTCAGTGACTGCTTAACACCGTGTCATCGTTCGTGTAGTGCTGTGCTCCTATAGGAGTTATGATATTGTCACCTCGTCGCTGTCGGTCGAGATATATGGTCGCCGTAGCAATTGTGTCATCAGCATCAGGAGTGTCAGTTGGGTGCCATACGGAGGTGCCGCGGATAATATTATAGAGTCTTCCGCGGGTTATGGCTATTACTTAAAATACTGTATAACTTCGATTACGCAGTAAAATAATAATGTATGCTATTCAGTGTTAAACACTGAATATGCACTCAATGGTCAACGTTCTTAAGTTGTTAAATAATTACCCATATACAACTATTATTGTTTTTTGTTTATGGCGTACTTTGTTTATATTTCAAATCGATTTCGATAAATTAAAATGTATTGTTAGCCATCACTAATTATTTTATAAATGATATGCTATTGTTATCATAACGGTTTTTTTTATCTCTACGATGCATCAAGCTATCAATAAACAGGTGTTGTTTTTTTTTTCATTGTATCAACTAATCTATAGGTACATCGTAGCTTCTGTTAGTTTGATCCCAGTCGTCAAGAACTCCGCCGGCCAACAGTCGCCCGCACTATGATGTTTAATATATTATACGCACGTGTTGGAGCTTTGCGAAAACGTCGAAAAAACACATCGCGCGCACTACGAGCTGGAAATGTGAAAACGCGTTCGGTGGACAGTGCGGATGCACATTGCGTTCGCTACCACCAGTATTATGGTATAGTATTATCACTGCATTTGTCTAATATCAGTGTTTCAGTGGTATTATCACTATTACTGACTACTGTATATACATAGTTCATCTCTTTCGTCTTGGGTGAATTTTCGAAAACCTTGTCTATTTGTATACGTACTCTGTACGTTCTACAGATAGGTGATTTAATGATGCGCTGCAGCCATCGAGGAGTATAGTGCGCAAAGTCCTTCGCGTATCCGGCAAACCGTTCGAGATCCCGCTGCGCTCGGCGAACGGTTCGAAAAATCGGTCGAGTACCACTTACCACTAATTATAGAGACCCGCCGGTTCTTGTATATCGTTTGCCGCCATGTAAAGCGGCCCTAATTTTTTTTTTTTTATTGCGAAAGTTCGAAATTGTAAATATACACCTCGCAAACTCTTGCGAATGAATTGCAAAATATTGACATGCATCTTAAAACAGAACTTAGGAGATGGGCCATAACTTCGCGAACGCACTTCAAATACTGAATATTATTATAAACGGATTTTTCAGCACCGTTGGTGAATTGCGATTAGTGTTACGTAATCGTAGAATATAATATATTGTATTATTAAAATATGCTTTTATCATAATAATGTACCACTGCGGCGTAAGTTCGACAGCGTGAAACTGAAAGCGCAGGGCCTAGCGGCGACAACTATTTGCAATCGATTGGTAAGAAGTAGGCAGAACAAAGCTCAATATCGTTATTCAACGTGTAATCGCGTCGGGCTGGACGAATATTATTTATTTTGCAATATAGTAGTACTATGCATCTCACGGGTAAAAGATGTCCTCAACGAGTAAAGTGAACCTGGTCGAATAAAATAACGAATTGTTGACCTTATACGCATAATAATATTAAAACTGGTGCGAACCACGACTTTCGATTACACGTGAAGTATGGCTGCAGTGAATCGTCGCGGTTGACCCTCTTGAAGAATTATGGCGGGCGCGTATACCTACGTGACACGTAGATATTAAAGGCGCAAGGACTGTTGTCTCGAAGCATATTATTATATATTATACAAAATGTATTAAATTATTATTTGTTCGTATGTAAACGCCCGCGGCTCGTCTGTGTACTACGGTCATATACACACTATACGCAATTAATTTGAATAAAGATCCGTCGCAGCTATAAATGAAAAAATTTTAATTTTTTATACATAATAACTATTGTATATTTATAATTTTAATTAAGATTCAGAATATCATCACATAAATAGGTGGCCACCACGCGTGACTGCTGCATGACAGCTATGAAAAAAATATCAATCTTATTGGGTAAGTTACTGCAAGAGGTCAAGAGATTCTACGAGTGTGTGTATATTTTTTCCGCCTACAGTTTATTTTCTCTATAGAAATAATACTTTATTACTTCGATAAGGTTAGGAGTAAAATTATTTTTAAGTATTGCAAGTTAAAAAAACAATTATCAACATCTCACCGCACTGAAAAAAGAACTTATGACACGACGTCACTTGCCTCTAGCTTGAATCTTTTCTATTATATTATGTAAGAGTGGATAAATGCAATAGATTTTTATCATAAATTCTATTAAAATTAGAATAATTCATTTCTAATGAACACTGAGTAATAATATGACTGTTCAATTTAAAAACAAATAAAATATTAATTTATACAACAACTGAAGGGATTATTTTTTTTTCAAATAAATGATCATTTATTACGGCAATGGTGTAGATGCTGGTATTGATTAACATAAACAGTGTGAACAATTCACTTATTCGGTGAAAATAGATAACCGAAGTAATTGCAATCGTGCAATGAATTGAATATGAGTATGAGTTTACGAAAAAATAACTATTGTAAAAAAAAAAAAAAAAACCGTTAATAATAAGAATGAATAATTATATTTGTTCTACTTTTAAGGCGTTTCTGTCCCTTTTTTTATTTTTCGTCGAATTATTAATGAGACGATATAAACACGTTATTGCGAGTATATGGTTGTTGAGGAGGGGTGGATCTAGGTAGTCTATCATTCCGAGCGTTAAAATCGTCATGGTTTTGCACGCCCTTCGATCGGTCAGAAAAATATGTTGTCGCATTACTCCAACTTTGTGTGACGAACGTAACGCCCGAGACAATTAACGCACGCGGCGACTTCGAATTGTAGCCGACAGCTAAAAGTGTAACACTTGGATATTATTATTGCGACGTTGACCATTGTACATTTCTGTCCGTTTATACGTACAAGTCCAAGCGCCATTAAAAATGATTTCCAAGAATAAATAATATAAGCACTATGCGCAGAGCAAAATGTGCAATAAAACTAATTGCGAGACGGCAATAGAACGTCGTAATAATTACCGGTAAAAGACCAACACAGCGGGAATAACGCGTACAGACATTTACCGATTTTATGGCAAACGCGCAGGAGTTGATGGGCGGCCGCGGGCTGCATCAGGTGTACCATGTTAACCAGACACGCGTTGTTGTTTGTCCGCATCGTTAAAAATTGCGCTTATGCACTTATTGAATTTCCGCGCTTATAACGCACTTAAAATCGCGTTTTGACAGTTTTTGTTCGTCTTTTCTTATGACTATAACAATGCCCGCGTTACAACGCAAGGAAATATGATGTAGGCGTACACTGCGTCGTAGTTACGTTATGTTTTTAATATTCTTGTCTTGCAAAGCATATTATAATATTATAAATACATCTTCATCGACGTGGAACTTATTACCTTATACGCGTCGCAATTCTCGCCCGCAAACATTTCATGATTATTTGAATATTTGCTTTATATTCAACTGACTTTGAGGTTTCCGGTTCCTGGTATTGACCGAAAGTCAATTTAGTAAATATAATATAAAACGTTATTGATATTTATTTTTTTTTGCCTTTGAAAAAGTTTGATAATGATAATTTTTTTTTTTTTTTGATGGATTTTCTTTTTCTTGGCCCTTATAGTTTTTATGGTATTATAATGTAGTTCACACCAGTAATCGTAAACAGTAACCGACCGTACGGTTGTATGATTATTATTACAGATAACGTAGAAATAATTCCGATCAACGCACATAATATATTATACATATGAACAGTTTTTGTCACGGACGATAATAATTATTCGAAAATATTTTGACTGTAATCTGTATGAATATTCTATGTGTTTCGATGCATTCGATAATTTTATTACAAACAAATTATAACGATACTGCCAACATTTGTAACATTTTTATAAAATTGTAAAACTCGCGTTACATCACACGTAACATGACGAAATGTTCATACAAAGTTGTATGTATACCTATGTAGAATATTTATATGCTACTCGTATTTAACACAGTAAGTTGATAACGTCACAAATCGTACATAAAATACGTATTATTGTAACATTCGTGAGTTATAAGTTATAACCATGTAGTTACGAAATCCTAACAGATACTTGATAATAGATAATGTTGAGGTATTTTAGTATTTCATACGCCGCGGCTATATTATGTTGCGACGATAAAAGAAATATCAGAAAACTAAATTGTCGGTGGAATAACATGACCGTATACTATAATAAATAACCGCAGAGTTATAACAATATATTATTGAAAGCATAATATTGATTAGCCAAATATGGTCGTTAATTATTCAATACAGGCAATAGGCAAAGTATGGTATAGTCGATCACTTCCAAGTTGAAAAAACAAAAACATTCAGATATTATAGTCTTGTACTTTATTATACTACGCATGTTTCTTTACTGCTAATTTTTTTAACTCAATTATACATTTTTTCACAAAGCTGAAGTTTAGTTGAAAAGTTTGTGTATAAAGAAACAAAATAATAACAATAAAAAAAAACTCCGTCGGTTGGCGGCTGCACTTGATCAGCGGACGCAAAGAATTTACAACAGTTAAAAAGTCTGAGAAATAAAAAATGTTGATTAAATTTAATAAATATTTCTTTTGAATAGTTAATGACTAAAATACGACGTGCGTTAATTATAATTATTATCGGTCTCCGTCCTGTACTTATTATTTTTTTATTTTTTATAAATTATTCGTTGTTGAAAAAGAGTAACTTTTTACCTAACTCGGTCAGGGGTAGTTTTTTCTACTAAACTCCGAACAATACCGTTAGTTTTTTTGAAGTAAACTTAACTAACTAATTTTAAAAAAAGTCGATTAACTTGCCCGGCTTTTAGCGTTCGTTTTTACTGAATGTAATTTTTATTTACACGTACTTTATCAAAGTCATTAGAAACACGTATGCGCGTTAATCAAATTATGTACCGACATTTCGCAGTGCACGTTATCATGTGTTCTTTACAATTCAATTTGTACTAACACTAATTATTATGTACTTCAATCTCTTATTCCGGATTCCGGGGAATATCTGAGTCCAAATCTATTTAATCGATCGTCTCTATTTACAACGTGCATTATCATTATGTCCACTCATATAAACGTTAGTCTTTACCACCACTATACGGTCGGTGATCGGAAGTTTATGGAAAACGTATCGTTTTTCAGTCGCTTATTGTAAAATTTGTCGTAATTCTTCCGTTGCATTTCTACGCCTGTTGGCTTTTATATTGCGTACAGCCGTATTTGGTATTTGTTCGAAGAAAATCGAGCGTTAACATTATATTAAAATCTAATTAAGAAAATTTGTTTACAGAAACTAGCGTCTGTATTAATGTGTTATTGATCGCCATGAGAAAAATATCCCCTTGACTGGATTGTAATGGAATCGTCATTTGAAGGTAAATCGCATATTTACGGCAAAATAAGTTTAATATGGATGAAAAAAAATGTACAAGCCGTTTATCTGTAAGCAAACGTAATATTTATGTCACGACTCTCTTACAGTTTTGCGTGGGTAAATATATTAATTAAGTAAATGAAATCGTACAGAGATGTTTTTCTTCGCCACCGGGAGTACCGAGTAATAATATAATAACTATTATGTGATTAGATTTTTAAAACTACAATTTTCGCTGCGAAAACCGTTTTCTGCGACGCGGCTGCACACGAATAAAACACTATAATATATTTTGCGTTACGCAGATACATATTTTGTTAATTAAAGTTCATAAACACTATTATTCCGAAACGTGGACGGAATACGGACATGATTTCGCACGGCGACGTGTACAATTACATTAAACTTCGCGGTGCAGACGGATTTTTTTTCCGCGCTCGCAACTCTCTGCACTTGACTGTAGGTGGTGTATATACACACGTACAGCGAAATGTTTGTACCTACTCGTATACGTGTAGTATACATGTGTATCGTACACGTACGTACGTGTATTATTATGTTTACGATGACGTTCGAATGCTGCAGTTGTAATGTCATTTGCGTTTGGAATTAAAAATCATATTACCCGCGCGGCGCAACGTACGATATAGGAGGTACCCTAGTGTTTCAAAACTATGATATTGTGTGCGCACGGTGATGGTAATTATGTTAATGAAAAAAATAAAAAAAATAAAATAAAAACGAGAAGGAAAAACTTTGTACGCCGGTTAGGGGTTTTCATCGAGCGTTATATTATATTATACGGTTACGTGCCGTACACGGCGTTTGTTATTATTTTTTTTCCCGTCGTTCCGATTTCACATCGCAATATTAATATTATTTTATACTGTACGCACGGATGCGCGCATAATTTATCGTACGATAACGTAGCGGTTCTCTACGGTACACGAAGATCTC
This sequence comes from Periphyllus acericola, assembly GCA_949715065.1. NCBI lineage: Eukaryota > Metazoa > Arthropoda > Insecta > Hemiptera > Aphididae > Periphyllus > Periphyllus acericola. The sequence continues at coordinate 2,275,093 of OX454271.1, forward strand.
GCGAGCGCGCGCAACACGTTTAAACGCGTCGCCGAACGAGGAGAACACGCCGCGGACCGATGTAAAGGGTATAATTATATTATAGTGTTCGGTAACGACGACGGAAAAATTAGGCCCGTCTCGGAATATTAGAAGGTGGTGGTGGGCTTGGTATTATAAAATAATACGGTTCGGGTCGACGCAGGTCGAGGCTGGTATGTATAAACGCACGTATATATTTGCCCAAGGTGAATTAATTATTTAATAATCAGAAATTAGGTCCGTACGTAAGCTATTATTTTCGAGTTATTGATTTTAATCGAAGGAATATTATTGAAAAAAAAAACTTGGCGAACGGTTCATATTTTTGTGTTCGTTTTACAAAACACATGTGCAGCGCGTCGTCATTATTCGTATACGAATTAATATACATATACAAATATAACGTATACGTATTCGTATACTTGTGTTTTTTTTTTTTTTTTTCTCTTACAATATATTATAATAGCTATGCGCTCGTAGTGAACGTTTTTGTTGTATTTGACTTTATACATTTAACGCGCAGTAATACCAATAATAGCGTTTACGCGCTTGGAAATGTTCAAATCACAAACAAAATATATATATTTTGCAATAATCATGCGTAGGTATACATGATAATAATATTGTTATACGGTATTCGCACAGAAGTAATGTTATTAATTATATGTACGCGTTATTGTGTTAACAATCGCGATTTCCTGTGCGTCAAAACCGTTAAACAAATGTGTTTTTTTTTTTTTTAAACGCTATGATAAAATTATATTATACTTTATAATTTATATTTGTTTGCGGAATACATCTAGGTCATATCTATTGCGAAACAATAATTATATATATAATATATATGTAATATATTATGTATTCGTAACAATCTAACATCTCAAAACGTACAGTAACCGCGGTTGTGTAATATAAATAAATATTAAACAGTACTATAATAACAACATAACGTTTTTCATCAAAATATGACGAAATCGTTGTTTGAATAATTCGAAGCGTGCGCGCGCGGCGGGTGTTGGGTGGATGCATTTGCACCCCTCCGCGATCAAGGTCGAGTCTTGGCGCGTTTTAAAAGCATCGGATAAATCAGATCTATACGCATATAGGCACAGCCAATCCGTCACAGAAAAGTGTCCCGCGCGTGAACATTTCGCAATGATTGTAAGTAAATAAAAGATTTATGCATATTTATTACTATGCGTAGTGGTTATAGTGAATAATACAATTTATCGCACGTAACAACAGTGTGTATTGAACGAGGTGATAATTTTTAAGCATGCTCACCCCATTTTTAAGCTTTAATAGTGCAACTGTTTGAATTTTAGTTTTCGGAAATCTTATTTATCTTACGTGTTCAAACATTTGCAATTCCAATTTTATTTATCCTAAGGGGGAGGTACTTGTGTGTACATATTTTATTACATTTTTTGCAGCATATTCGATTTGATGTATAAAATTCGAATTATTAGTTTAATCAAAGATTTGGGTGGCAGCTGTGGTAGTCCGAAAAATGTTGGTGCATTATAATCGGACCATCCTTACATAAAACTTGCTTACGACTTATTAACTACTGGTTCAATATTCGATTGTTATACATCTACAGAAAATAAATTAGATTTAAGTATGAAATCAAAAATAATCGCTAACATTCAATAAAAATTAAAAATAAAAACGACCATAGTAAAAATAGTAATCGCAATGTAACTGTTTTCGCAAAAATCTGAATTAGTTGGGCGCGAAGACTGTTCAACGGTTAAAATTTTAAAAATGCATTATTTGAGTAGAACGAGCATGTATATAAATAGAGTTCATCGAAATTATAATAAAAAGTCATTAAACAATATTACGACGTCAGTGTTTTAATATTTATATGTCATAACTCATAACAATGCGAAACGCGGAAAGGTAGAACATACGGTATGCAAAAAACAAAAAAAGAAGAAGAAAAAAATGAGCCCAAACAAGTCGCAATAGGAATAATAAAACGGAAGTGTTACTAAGGAATACCGTATTCTTATTATACTGATGGTCAGGGAATCCGACAGTCAGGATATGCGCGCGTGGTACGGGTTCAAGTAGGATTATTTTATTGTCCGATAGAACCTCTAGATAAGTGCGCTAGTCATTATTCAAATGGCAAAGTGCGCACGGGTGAGGAGTTATGACGACTGACGCACACGTGACCGTATCAAGAATTCATGGGGATTTGCTCTTATGTACGATATAAAAGTCGTACGTCTACTAAAACTCGATCCGAACAAAAATGATGAGCTCCGCAGTAGGTGAATATCAAGTTTGTTTTTTATTTTTTTAAAGCTCTTCCGGAATCCTAAGTAGACGCTAAAATATAAATAAATCCAGAAATTGTACGAAACAAAAACGATTGAACTCGAAGATGAACGCGATTCAAAATCACAAATTGCAAAGAATCGAACGACATTGACGATAAATTCAAAATGTTACGCTCCATTTAACATCGTCTTGAGTAACAAACTTTTGTATATATGTTATAAACAAATAAGTTGTAAAATTGCTTGTCCGTATATATAGTGTCGCATCTTCATTACATTTTTTTATTCTCCGATTTAAGAATAAAAATATAACTTTAATTGCATAGATTTTTCTCAGTTATTGGTCCGCGCTTTTGCAGGAATCACATTTTAAATTTTAATAGTATTAAAACTTAGTAATATTATAATATTAATAATATTAGTTTAGGTTTTAATATAGAAATTGGTATAGAAAACACGAATTCATTGTTACCATAGTTAATAGTTATATAATATTATAATATAATATAATACATCACTAATATAAATTTGCAAAAATTTAACATTTATAAATTATTTTAATAATGAATTTGTATAGCAACTGTATAAAAGAAATATTTTGTTGCAATATTCAATTTGAATTGGGCGCCCAACAAATATAATATTATATCCTACCACAATCTTCTGATATTGTCAGATAATTGACAAAATATTATCATACCGTAGTCTAACAGTCTCGGTGTTTTCATTTCTATGGAAATGATTATCAAATTTAATAATCTCACATGTCCTTATATATGATTAAAGGCCGCAGCAGCTTAAAGTTTTAATCAGTTAGAACTACGTCCACAATATGTTTCGCTTAAGGGGAATATAAGGTAAATACATGTGTACAATGTACATGTAGTGCTAGCTCAATGTTTGTAGATACACGTACTCGTATACCATAGTGGAGGCGAAAGTCTTCGTTTAGTGATTAATTCAAATAATTTTGATGCTAAGCGTTAAATATTTCTCTTATATGTGAAATAACTTTGAAATTCTCTAGACTTAAGATGTTAGTTCTGCGGCATCCAAATCTTTGAAGTTGTACTTAACTTATAGCATGTTTTTTCAGATAGTTCGTTTTCCATATAAAAATATCCTTATTTAAAATCTTCAAAAGAACTTTCATAGTTCGCATACTTGTATCACCATGGATATTTTTTGCATGTCGTGGGCATAACTCATCGTGAAGTCATAATTATTTTCACGGAATTTGTTTTCAATTATGAAAGCAAGTAAAATAAAGCAAAGGTCCCACACATTGGCGTAATCTATAAAACCGCATGTCAAAGTAATATTATAGTCATTACTCATTAGTCTATTATACATACAGGGTGCATTTTAACCATGTTCACCCCCTTTATTGGCCGTAAAAATGCTTAAATTTGGAGACTTTTTATATTTATTAATGTTTAAGCTACCATAAAACCTTTGTTTTCTATAATTGTTTTTCATGTCGACTTAAGGGCGTCGTGTGGCTATACAAACTTGATTTTTCAAATAATATTTTTCAACCCTATTTTTTACACAAAATATCATTCAGTTCATTTTTCTGGAATTTTTGACGTACGTTGTCAATACTTATGGAATTATTTAAATTTAAAATTGCGTTTAAAAAGTGTAAAATTGGTGTTACCTCGAATCAGAAGCAATTAGTGATTACATGTAATTCCATATCATATCATATTATTGGAAATTATATAAGACTACCTATAATTATAATAATAAAATTCAAGAACTACTCGTTTTAATTTTGATCTTGATACATACAATTTCACAGAAAAATACCCTCCATAAAATAATGCAATGAAAAAAGGGTTTATTTATTTGAAATTAAAAGTTTGTATCGCCACAGGACACCTTTAAGGTGACATGAAAAAAAAAGTTATTGAAAACAGTTTTGATTGTAACTTGAATATGAAAAGAAATCTAAACTTAAGCAATTTTACGGACAAAAAGGAGGGTGAGTATAGTTCCAAAAACACTCTGTATATAAATAATCGATATAATTCTGAGAATAACAGCCCGGTTGACGATGGCATAGTATGGTTGTGTGAAAATGATTTTCAGTATATAAACGCAATATAAACATGATACACGCAGATTTAAAATTTGCTTAGCATAGGTTCTCAAGACCCCCCACTGCCTTTTTGAACTTTTTAGTTTACAAAAAATGACTAAAGACCATTGCATTCGAGGTCTGGTGGAGTTTGTAACGAAAGAAAAAAAGTATTTTGCCACCATAAAGTTAGTTTTAAACTTTTAAATATTATATTTACAATTTATTTTATGTTTATTTTACGTATATTGGGTTTTTACAGTTGGTTCACGATGGCTTGTTATTTTTTTTATTGTCTTTGGTCATTCATGAGATCATAACCATTTGCAAATATTTAGATCCTTGAGAAGCGAGGAATGTATTTTTGTTTTATTGTATTCGTATATGTTTTCATGCAGTAAATCATTACTAACATACCTCTATTGAAAAAAAAAACATTATTTAAATTTATTTTTATATGCCTAAGTCTCCAAAATGATAGATACGTATTTATTGCTTACTCGTAGACGTACATAACATATACAAACTTATGATCAGAGTATATTATAATAAATCAATCGAATATCTTGCGTTTAATACTTAATCCTTAAACGCACAATAATGAATAAAAAAAAGCAATTTCTTTTTTAAAGCCTCTAGTTACAACCAACACAAACAATAGCATAATTAATCGTACGAATAAAGGATGTATAATACTGTAATTTTCGGGTCGAATGCGTAGTCTTGTAGAAATCACGACTTTGGATGAAAGATATCGATACGCGTATAATTTTTAGAACACAAACGAAATACACAGATAAATATATATAGATTTGTAGCACGCACCAGTGATAGACAAGACGAGGCTGTTAATTGAATGTGAAGCAGTTTCTGTTGACACTCTATACGGCGTCTGTGTACGATAAGCACTTGAAGATCGGTCTGATAACTTTTTAATTAAAACCCTATGCGCAATTTATATACGTACCTAGTAACATATTCTGAATGCATAAAGCATATTCGACGATATCGGCTGTGCTCGGATCGTGATTACATGTTAGTCCTATTGTTTTCATTCGTGGTTTTTACAGTCTTTCGAATTATCGTCGTCTCGGATGACTCCGTAATTTTATTAATACTGGTAAGCATCTCGTGTGTACCATGAATAGCGCAGTTAATACCGGAACAACTGTTGTTATCAATAAGACCGGCGATTGTCTCGTGATATCCGCTCGTAATAGAAATTGGAAAGCGGCTTCTTTATTAAACTTTTCCAATTAAAAAGTATAAATTATAAGTCCAAACATTATTACAAATTTAAATATAATAATATATTATACACACAATATATGGTTATGGTATAACTGGTTTTGTAAAGAGCGCTGTTTGCACTAGTCGTCACGGCATACATACTAGCAGACTACGATGAGTTTCGGTTGTATATTATAAATTATAATATTAGGTTAGTGGATTTTCGCATCATTGAATGTAACATTTTTTTTTTTTTTTTAGAAATATCTTAAAAACAACACTTAATCAATACAATGGTTATCACGAAATGTCACGTAGGTTTAAATGTGTAGTCGAACAAAATAAAATATGAAATAATATTGTAATTAATTGCTCACGTTGTACTCGTATGCCGCATGAAGGCAAAGATTATTTTTTTGACAAAACTGTGACCAACGGGCATTATGGAGATCATCGTATGTATAGCATATGCCTTGCGTGTTCATTAAACATTATCCCTTCACCCATCCCAACCAATTTTTTTTTTGTTGGCGAAATTAATTTTCAGGTAAATATTTTTCATACACATTCAGACAAGGGTTGCCCATCCTAATCCTATTTTATTTCCATAAATTTAAAATGAAAACCAACTATTGTACAAACTGAAAGCCTACATGATGAAATTAATGAAACACAAAGTATTATTCTGGTATATTGGAAAAGGAACATAATATTTGTATGTCTGTTCAACAATTGCTTAAAATTATCAGAGGGATCGAGTGATCACAAATTACTTTATAACCACCACCCCGATAAAAAGCCAGAATGTGATACTTTTCTTTACTTCTGACACTCAACTACCTTAACTAACCCCTTCTATATTGCAATACCTACTGATTGTGAGGTTCTCGTCCAGAGTAATAAATAATGAGTGAAATAAACGGGTTGGTCGTGGACTGCAAACCGAAGAATATTATCAAGAATATGGAGACTTAATTATACTATAAACGCGCATAGCCGTGCGTAAAAATGTAAAATGAATGCAAACGTTTTAGTCGCAATGGATATTTTTGAAGAGTATGAGATAATATAGCTTTTGCAGAACGGAGTAAAATAAAAATGCATTATACTTCTTATTTATCTATATTATGCAGCAAGTATACAATACAAGTTTTACACTTTTATCGTCCACTGTAGGTCAATTACCCATGTAGATCCAACAATAAGCTCGCTGCCAATGTTTTTGGTCTCATTAAAAATAATTTTTTTTCACAGAATATTAGGATCTTTTTTTCATTTAGGGTTGGCGCCGTTTTTATAGTCATTATTAATATTACAGTGTATTAATTCTAACAATATGATTTATAAACACCATATTACGCAACAAAAGAATGCAGATTTTTGATAAATCCCTGTATCTCTGCGTATATATATATATATATATATAATATATATATATTCGTTTCCCCCATTCAGAGCACAGCTCTGACCGTAAAGAAAACAAATTGTATACAATTCATTCTGTACATGTAATAAAGCGTTCCAGAAAATATTTTGAGCTGAAGTCCCATGGTTTCTGCCAAAGCAACCCTAACGAATGATAATATTTCACGATAAGCCCGTATATATATTTATATCGTATTTTAGAAATGATTTAGTATATTAGTCTTTATTTTACATGTGCTGTGCAAATGGCCAAGAACAAAGCTGGCGAAATATAATACCATGAAACAAATAATTCACACTATTTACGGAATAAAAATACAATTTGTTGTCAACGAATGGTATTATTGTAATAATATTATTGTTGCAATCCGGCCAATTTTTCTTTATTAAATATTACTTTTTCTTTTGGATAAACAATGATACAACTCAGGAATGTTTCGTTGAAAAGAATTACTATAGTCTGAAATATTTGTTTTTGTATACATACCTAGGTATATACTGAATGTCACGCATTTGTACGAATTAAGTTTCACAAAAACTAAAGTTGGTTACATTTATTTCTGTTTTGTTTTCTAGTACAACAAATTTGATTTAAAAAATACGTTTAAATATTGTTCTTCAGTAGAAATCATTCAACGAATAAATAATTTTCACTTGAAGTAGCTATACTGGACGCTTGCCATCCACCACCTTCAACCAATCCAGTTGTCAAGCCAAGTACATATATATATATATATATATATATATATATATATATATATATTACTTATTGTAATAATTTTGTAGGGATTACAAATATTCGTTTCTTCAATAAAAAAAAAATAATAATAATCTTCATAAGCATCCTGTTATAGGCTATATCGGTTTTTATGTTTGAATATTACAATTTTGCAGTCAACTGTTTTGCGAATTTTCAATAGTTGGTGTAATTAAGTTTTGTTATTGGTAGTATCAGTACACTTAAAAACCAAGCATTTTTATAGATATATAATATTGTAATATTACAATTATTAGGTGTATTACAGTAAGCTTTATAAAAATTAAAAAAAAACCGGATACGAGTGTAACTCAATATTGAAAATTCATAATAACTATTAAAATGTTATCAACCAAAACAGTTAGAAATTGGGTGTTCACCTAAATAGTTTTATATTTTTTTAATCGTATAATTTTTTATTAAATAATAATAATAAGGCTATAACAAGCTTTTAACTTAAAAGAAGTAGGTAGATAATCATGTTAACTATTCTAGTATTTATCTTATGTAAGTTATGATGATTATTAAATAAAAATAAAAACATTTTCGTATTTAACGAATAAACAGTTATTAATAAATCATAACAATAATCAAATGAAACACTGTAATCGAAGTTTAAGTGATCAATAAATCACCTCGGTACAAGGTGTTTAATTATTTTAATTTTTAAATTAATAATTTTATTTATACATGTTCATAATGATAATTTGAAGTAAAATATTATTGTTTATTAAAAAAATTATAACGGTATAAAAAGACAAGTGTGATTCTTAAAAATTCTATGGAATCCGATAAGTGGATTGTTCAATTTCCAATCTTTTAAAGAGCTAGATAAAACTTTTTAATATGCTGAAAGATTCTGCCAAAGTAGAAACCCATGAAACAGTAAACTAACAGATTTCTCGCTACTCTCAACACCTAAAATGTGATAAGTTGTGAACCCATATAGACGATCTTTATGGAAATGGGTTGGGACATTCTTCCTGTACAGCAAAAAAAGTGGTAACAGACAAAATGCACACATATAGTGAATATAAGACCGATAACTTATTTGTTCATTGAAAATAAAACCTTTTTTTTTATTTTTTCTGACCTCAATACATAATTTATTTAGGAAAAAAATTTGGACGTGTACTGCGTGTATATATTATAATATATATAACATTATCAGGGAAATATTGTAAATTTAATTTTCAGTTGGTTTAGGTCTAAAATATCTCGGGCAACAAGAAAAAATAAATACACATACATAATTCATAACGTATAAAATGTCATTAAAATACAATTTTAAAAGTATAATAAATGTCCGATTTTTTTTCATCGTATAAAGTGTACAGCCGCATGCACAAGGCACAGCGCTGTACATCAACATTGCATTATTATGTAACTATTTTTTTTTTAAAGAGAAATTCACAATCTGCGGTCTAAAGAGTACAATAAACAAATTCGTTTGCATAAAAGTAATAAACTAAACGTGGTGATGATATTGTAGTGTAATACAGCTATATAAGGTTCTTGTCCAAAACTATCTAGTAATTAAAATTGTAAGACACTCGCATGAGAATCATCACTGGTTTTCACACCGAGGTGTGTATTGACATCACGGTTTCCCTTTTCTGCTGAATACTCGTGATTATAAATATTTTTCTTCTCGAATCATTTCGACGGTTTTAATCGCCGTCTCGTATTTTCAGGTAAAAAAATTATTGATATTTTTAATCGCCTACAGCTAATCGAATTTTTGTTTGCATAGTTCAGATTTTTAGTAAAATGTGCGTTGCACGGTTTTAAATGTCAAGTTGTTGTGATATAAATAAATATCGTAAATTGCATATTGATACTTGTACAATATGTACACGAATTAAAATGTTAAACAAGCAAGCACGGCGGCAGACTGATTATTGGGCGATAGGTCACACGCCGGCGACGTGTCGTTTTCAAAGGAGGTGGTTTCAGGCTGTAAATCATTGTTTTTAAAATATGATTTCAAAATTCCGTGCACAAACTAATGGGTTTATTTTCGAGACCGTTGTTGAAAATCATAGAATGTATTGTAAGATATGCCCAATGTCGATAGCAATATAATAATAGTTGTACAAATAAATCCAAAATAAAAAGTTATAAGTTATAAATTAATGTGCATTTGCTGTAATGTTGCACAACGGAAGCGAAAAAAAATTAAAGTTCCTGTAGTATACAACTGTTAAAGTTATTTTATTTTATTTCAAATCCGGTTAATAGTTTATGGTAAACGAAAAAGTCACCTCACATAAACTTATCATCATTGTAAAATGCATTTAAGTTTTATGATTTGATTTTAATATTATTATTATTCATATAGATGTTACGATTTTTTCAAATTACCTCTTAATGCGGTTTAACGAGATTCAGTCTGATTAGTAATTCAATAAACTCCCTCGGCCTTCTATGAAATTTTATTGAAAGTATAATTACGCCACTGACGATTACAGAATTTAACTAGATTATCCCTTCGGTATAAAGTGCGGGATCCTGCAAAAGTTTACTCAAACATAAATGTGTCGTGTAAAAAAGCGTGAAAATTCTAAAAATAACGCGCAGACATATACTTTTAAGAATATTTCATACAAAAAAAGTCGAGATAAATCATATATTTAGAACGTCTGTTTCCTTGACACTTCAATGATGACAGACCGAGCCGGGCAACCATCCGCCGAAACAGAACCAACACGCGAGTTTTTATTGGCACCATATTCGTCCGCGGGCTTTTAGATTAAAGCGATTTCGTCTGTTTGTAACACAGAACAGACTGTTGGTCGATTGTTGTTACGCGGGAGGGGCAAGGGGGCGAGGAAGGGAGAAAACGGTACCGCGGTAATCGAATATTTCTACAAAGAGAGTAGATAGGTACATGTACTGTATATTATTATCATTATTATATACATGCTTACAGTCGGACACGTCGACGATAGATTTTCGGTCAGCCGAAACGCTATACACAAATAATATATTACACCTGTACATACGCAACACTTGCACGATACATGTCTATATCTTACGTGTAGGTTTGGGAATTATTTTCGTTTAATGGACGGCGGCGGCGGCGGCTGTACATATATGTATAGGATTTTATTTCAGGCGCGTCGGATTTGTACCACACTGTATCGCGTATCATAAATCATATTAAATCGGCGAGCGTGTACGCATTATTATTAGTGTGTAGGAAAAAATGATGTCTTTCAAGAGGAAGCACGCGCAAGTCCGTTTGATACAGATATATAAAACACGGTCTCAATGATGCATGCTGTGATGGCGTACAGGTTGACGGCTGTTAAAATGTATACTAAATACTGTAAAGGTACATTTATGTGCGTGCCGCGTGTATTGTAAAAATTAAAAAATAACTAACAAGTTCTTGGTAAAATATAATATTGTATTCGACGTGCAATAATACCAACAACTTGACCAAAACGTTGGGATTTCAATAATTACAGAAAACTCGTCCATTACTTACAAACTCCCCCCTGAATGTTCAATCTATACAGCAGAAGCAATAGCCATATATAAAGCAGTCCAAATTACGATGGAAAACGAAGATATGCCTCGCATCAATTATTTAATACTGAGTGATTCCCTCAGTAGCTTAACAGGCATAAACAACCCAACTGATCCAACAGACATTTCTAAACTTATTCAAGATACATTCTACGAAGCACGCCAAACAGGGAAAATGATATATTTTCTATGGATACCTGGACACAGTGGAATAGTTGGAAACGAACTAGCTGATCAAGAAGCATCCAAAGCAGCCTCATCTCCCAACACCCAAATCCTAAACCTAAGCACTTTCTCAGATATAAAAATACTTATCCTCAAGACTCTATATCAAAAATGGCAAAATTACTGGACAAAACAAAACACAAAATTAAACACAATAAAAAAACAATAAACTCTGTCTAAACAGAAAAGATGAAACCATTTTAAATCGACTACGAATCGGGCACACCTTTGCAACACACAACCACCTCATGGCTAGTAAAGACCCTCCTATATGTGAATCATGCGGTGAAGAATTCACCGTCAAACACATAATAACTGAATGTTTAAAGTACGCGGACTCAAGAACAAAACATCACATTCCATACCAATTAAGTGAAGCCTTACAACCCGATCTACAATCAAACAACAATATTATCAACCTCCCGAAGGATATCAACTTATATAATTTAATTTAAGCCACAACAAATGTAAAACAAATTCTCATGTATAATTATAACTAATGGCCTAGTAGCCGATGTTCTTTGTTCAATAAAAAAAATAAAAAAAAATACCAACAAGTTCTAAGAACAATATTACACTACATATATTCGATGCTAGCGGGAGCGGCACTGGCCGAAGAAGATTAGGTATATTATATATTATATTGCGATTACGTTTTTACGATTTTCCGATTTTGTTCAAGATGGTCTTATTATGTCACGGCCCTACGTTATAGCGCGTTTTACGATTAATCGTTATTACCACGTACAGATATCAAAATTGTTTGTCTGCTATTGGCTCCGCTCAAATCGTAAAAATCCATTTTCACCCGCTCTGTAAGTAGCTTTTAGTATATAATATAAATATATAATCATGCATTTAGAATTGTACGCGCTTGCTGTATGCCGCGAATTGTATATTATGGTTATTTTAAACGTATCACGTCAGAAGTGATAATACTTCATTATCGTGCGCATTCGTCTAACAATTAAACTAACCCTAAACGCCTAATACTTCTTGAAAAATTGTTGTAAAAGTCGGACAGTTAAAAAGACCCACATCACGTCCTGCCATCACAATCCGATATCCTTTAAAAATCTAAGGCTATACCAACAAGACCCCCATCATTCTTGTAACCCGCTTACAACCGCATACAGCGTGATGTTAGGTATGCGTGGGTTACGGTTCAGCCGAAACGGTTCCGAGAAAAATGTTATGTTTTTTAGCTATATAGCGCCTAGTGTAACTGTTATCAAATGACCGTATGTTACCTTTTGTTCCGTATGATTTATAGTAACTGATACACATCAATACAACATTCTTTTCTGCATAGGTCTTTTACGCCTTCTGAACGTCTTCTGCACTAAAACATATTCCGTGTTTAGACGATTATTCTATCTTGATAATATTTTCTCGGTTCTATGTATTATACTTTTCCACGGACTCACCGCCGTTTACATTTATAATTTCTGACCGAAATAGTTTTCGAATCTCGCTACTTATCAATTATTATTATAGCAGTGTTTGACTGTTTGAGTCTGTTCAAGTTGTGCAAGCTATTGAACATTTTAGGGAAGGCAGATGCGATGTGTTTATGTGGTGACATTTTGTAGACCAAACTCTTATACTCAAATTTTAAACACTTTGAAATAATAAACCACTGGTGATGTAATTGACATGGGTGTAATTAAATATTCAAAATTATATGGCGGTATGAAACTAAAAACTTTTAGAAACATTATCAAGTTGAAAATGGTAAGAACGTACATACATCATAAACGAATGAAAATCAACAGAAAACCTAAGATGATTGCATGTTTAGAAAAATTACTATGTAGATGTAGTTTTGGAGAAGTCGTCGGCGGCCTGCGATAGGTATTATAAAGGGCTATAAATATAATGCCATCATTCATTTATACATGTATGTGATATAAATAAAAAATAGTATCGCAGGTTTTACTCTCATGCGGTTAAAAGTACATTAAACGAACACACACTGCACACATGCGTCGACAATAATCGTATACATTATAACGGGCGCGTGTATAGTAATAATAATAATAATAATAATAATAATAATAATGTGTACAGTGCATCAGTAGGTAATATATGTGTGCGTTTCGGGTATCGAAATCCGTTATATTTAGCCGAGTAACGAAGTCCGTCGGTTACGGTAAAAAGCGATTCTATCGTCGTGGTCGTCGAAAAAAAAAAATAAACCGATGTACCGTTTAATCATCGAGTTGTGTCGACCGGCGACGGAAGAGAGATACACACGGTTTTACTCGCTATATGTACTACTATACCGCGTCGCAACCGTGGTAACGTCGAGGGACGCGAAATTCGATTAGCCGACTGCAATTATTATAAATATAAATATATATATATAATATATATATATATGTGTATATATATTGTACACACGCACCCGTAGAGCAAGAGAGGGGAAGAACCCGCGAAAATGTAATAAAGTTTATGCGCGAACATTTTCGGAACTACCGCCGTTCCGGAGGATTAATGATATTTTAAATTGGTCGCGATAAACGGCCTCGAGTATAGTTGCGAGTTGGTCGCGTGTTATAAGTATAATATACATACGGCGAGTGCGGTGTGCCCTGCAGCGACGGCGCTGCGGGTGAGCCACCCCAAAATGTCTCGATCTATCGCTGTACCAGGCTCACCGTTTGGCGCAGGATAGACAGGAAAAAAGGAAAAAGATGTTTTTATTTCACTAAGCTTATTAAAAAACCGTCGGTGCGTGAGATTTATAGAAAACGTATAACGTTAGTCACGATTCCGACGACTGCAGTGTATATCAACTTCAACATTATTTTATTTTTTTTTTTTTTACACGCGCCTAAACATCGAACGAATTCGAAATAAACGCATCGATCTCCCGTGTAATATATACAGTACACGTACATCGCCCGCTATACTATATACATATATGCATACCGCCGCGCATTATCACGACCTGCTTATATTAATTGAATACAAGTTATTAATATTCGACGATTATTAATTACGGTGCAGTGCAAAATATATGTTTTACGTCGGTTGTTAGCGAACGGTTTCGTATTATAATAATAATGTGTACACGACGTATAGTACCTATTATGCAATTCCCGGGTAAAAACGAGTCGGCGTCATAGAGTCACACTCTCGAAAATTATTGGCGCAACCCGACGGTTAGTCTCCCAGAGGTGTATCATAGCTGTATATAATACAGATACGTATTATGCGTTATTTTCCGTTTATTGACATTTGAAAAATTATCGCTCTAAATACAACTACTGTAATAAAACATTGCCGAAGAGTTTTTTCGCCAACCTTATTAAATGTGGCACAGAGGAGCGAACAGGTTTCACTGTGTGATATACGGCGTTTCATACGGCGTAGGTACTCTGCTAAATTAATATAAAAATTATATAAACTATTCGGAGAGAGAAGCTTGGGTACGTACAGTAGCCGTAAAAGCTCTTGATGAGCCGTAAAAACTACGGAAGTAGAAGATAAATAATTAAAAAAAAGAGGATACACCGTGTATAATAATTACTCCCACACGTGTTACATGCAAATTGCAATTGTTATACATTTTTTTAAAATGTATAACTATTCTACTAAATATCTGGCATGTATTTTTTGGTGATGCTAAGGGAAAGTCAAGGCCCATCCTGTGATTGCATGGCGACGAATAGCATTGTTTTCGTTTAAAATAATATAAAATATACATATGATTAGCTAAAATGTATTTCATGCATTATGCATGATTTATCAATACATTTACCTTTTACGGGGATAATTTTAAATGCATTAAAATTATACCTAAAATAGTGTCTATTGTTTTTGAAGACAAATCTAAAGAAAAATACTATACATAATTAATTCTATTGCTGTATTTCATAAGAATAAAGAATAATAATATATAATATGAAATTATCAACTAGACCCAGAGTAAAAACAGTTTTAACTAGTGAATTACAAACCTAAATTTTATAAATGTGATAAAAATGTATTAAAGTTACAGCTTAAAACGAATAATTTGCTATTCCTGTGTATTATCCATCATTATTTTATCTATAATCTATAAGTACCTTTATACTGTAGACAATAATGAATTTTTTCCTTGTCGATAATTGTATTTATTTATATTATGTAGCGTACCTTTTAGATAAATTAAAAACGGTGGGTGGTACACAGAACAATACAACTTGTTTCAGTTAAGTTCTAGTTAAAGTTTTGAGGAATACAATTTTTTTTATTCCTTATTATTAATTGGAAATGTGTTTGATTGGATAACAACACGACCGAGATTTAATCATTGAATTACAGTTATTTAAACTCCCAGGAACTCATTATTGCCTGAAGAGTGTTTCATGTTTGATGTGCAGAAAAATAAATTGTATCAGCTTTTTAGTTTTTTTTATCTCAGAAAACACTTTTAGGAGTATTAAAAAACATCACAAAGTTTCATACTGCCGCTTCTACGTAGTCTCGTAGATTATAAATTGAACACAGCTGCAGATTGTGTACTTACTAAAAAGTTCATCTTATCGAATTTCTTCGTGGCAATTTAGTTTTTGGAAAAATCGAAAGAGACGATACAAAGAAATGTAAAAAATGTAAGAAACTACGTATATCGCCATTTCTATTACAAATCCTAATTTGTTTTTGTGAACTACAAAATTTATCCGATCAGAGTCGTTTGTAAGAATTCGACGACCGAACGAATACTTATGATTCAACTGAAAATATGTACATACTTAACATAATATATATTAATACAAAATAATTTCACTTGCGAAGAGTTGAGCTGCATAATGAAACAATAGTGCATTTAATGCGTTATGTAAGAATCATTATGGTTCATATTTTTCTAAGTAAAAACAATCTTAATTGTTTTTTTACAGTAACGGCGTGAAATCGTCTTAGCTTTACGCGTAGTCTGAATAAATTAGAACTAGTGGAATCATCACGCGTTCAAAATAATTGTTAATAGTCTATCCGAGAACTAGAAATAATATAATGTAAATATTTCTAGATACTACAGACACACGCATATCCCAGAAAAGTCTGGAAATTATACATTTTTATTCCAGCAGTCGCCCACTTACTGTCCACCTGAAAATCCATGCGACACGGGAGATGGAGCTAAGCTCGCATGGTGACTATTCCTATAAGTTTATGACAACCTGTCAACAAAATGTATATTATAAGCCATTCGGGATTCGACACTGACCTACATCGATTTTAAAATGGAATAAAACTAACCTTTGTTTGTAGAATACATTTTTTATTTCCTTTATGTCACGAACAAATAATAATCATAAAATATCGTTATTCCTTTGTGGACAAACGGACGGGACGCCATTGTTGAAACAAGCAAGATCACAGCAATTACACTTAAATAACGCATTAACATAAATTATAATTACAACAAAAACAACAATTTCCTTAACAAATATAGTTCTGTTTAAATGTGATATCTATACAACCATCTCCGTGGAGGTAATGCGATTTTTTATGCGAATACATCTGCATCACCATGGCTGCCTCGATGGAATAATATTAATACCTTTGGTAGTCGTACGCATTACTATATAGGCATTTATAATTACAGTGAAGCACAGTAATATTATATCGTATAATACTTAACGTTAATTTATTGTTAACGGGCTAAACGATTTTCCTTTACAATTTTCGCACACGTACGATGCATATAATATTGCGTTTGAGAAACTCTGTGTACGATTTAATATCGATATTTTTCCGATGAATTCTATTTTCATAAAATCGAATAAAATCGGCGCCCAGAACTTTACGGCCGCGAAACGCGAGATTATTCGCGGTTTCTGGAAAGGCACTTTTAAATATTTTATATTTTTGTCGCCGCGAGCCAGTGACTTTACGGGCGGTCTGTGTGTACACATTTAGAAGTTTCGCACCCAGGGGCGGCAGAAAATAGCCCGATCCTTATGTCACTCCAAAACCGTAATAAAAACTGCGATCGCATCAAAAACGCTCGTATAATATTTCATCTCTCGCGTCTGCGGCCGCGAGATCGATGCGATGGGTAATAAAAAAAAAAGAGAGAAAAAAAGAATAAAACACATATTTCAAATTATTACGATTCCGGATTGGTGCGGCGGTTTATTATAGTGAGCACACCATTGACAAAACATATTTTAATCAATGATGCTCACGCCGAAAGCACCGCGTATATACATCGAGCGTACTACAATACGGCTACACGCAGTTGCATCGCGTTTATAATGACCCGACGACAACCGCCGAACAAATGCGGCTCATGCGTCCGTTGGTTGACAAATAATAATTGTGCGCGCAAAAAATGTTAGTGTAAAGATAGGGGGAAAAAAACGAAAATTTCGTGCTATATTGTCAAAGGACGACGCGCGCCGGTCGGATTATTTTTTTTTTTTCCCCGCCACCCGGGGCTGCTGTCCTGCGCTTCAACGCAACCGCGCCGCCCGCCCCGAGGATACACAATACGCGTACCCCGCGGCGGTCGGGTCAAAAGTCCTGGCGCCGCCACCGGGGGGGTGCACGCGCCCGCGATATTGAAAAGTCGATCGTGCGGCGTTTCGGGAGCCGCGCGTCGGCCGGCTCGGCCGTTGCCCGTCCGCGCGACACGGTTAGGTTAGGCGCGCGAAAGAAAAAAAAAAAAGTCGAAAACGCGCCGCCCCGGCGACAGCAGCGAAGATCCGGCGGCGGCGGTGGCGATGTGCGGCCGCCGGCCACTATCGAATAAGCCGCGATTACTATCGAATCGCGCGGCGGATAGTTTCGGACCGTTCGAGAACTTACTCCCCTCCCCAAGCATTTCCGACTTCCTAAATGACTCGTTACTGTGTTATAAATAAAATCCCATTAAGGTTCCCCGCGGTTCTCGGAGAAACTTGGGAAACCGTTCGCAAGACACGCGCCCTACAGTCTAACCAGCTGCTTCATGATCAAAAATGGTGCAGCGGGTGGCACGCGACGGAACAGCAGTCTAGTTGCGTTACTCGAATCGTACGCGCCCATTAAATCGTGATTAACCGAGCTCTATGACCCGTTCACGAAAACGTGATTTCAGGTTGGGCAGGTGAACTGGATAAAAGCTCGGCTCCGCCGCTTTCCTGGCCGTACAAAACGGTCACAAATCCGACCGTTCACACAATGTTAGATTATAATAATCCGTACGTCGAGAAGGTTTCCTTTTTGGAAAGCGTTTGTGAAAACAGAGTAAGATCACCGTGGAATAATATTCGTGCACATAATAAGGATTTTTCCCGGAGGGTGAATATCTACAAGGCAATCACCCCAGTAACCAGGGGCGTATTTGATTATTTCCAGAAAGGTGCAACACAAATTGTCATGGTTTTTTAATACGACAAGAGAAGGGGGGAGGGGTAACACATTTGCGGAAAAATTATGGATTCACTTCATTGTCGGTCTCATGTCTGTAATGCAAAACTTTCAAAATAAAAATTCGCCGCTCTGGGCAACGGGACGCCCCATAACCCCTACCTAAACACGCCTCTGCCAGTAACGAAATGTACATATTCTGTTTACGTACGTCATACTATTATGAACATTTGGCAAAACTAATATCGTAATAAAAACATGTGTCTGTATAACGATATTGTATAGTAGACGATCGTAGATCCCGCAGATCAATGCTGCGGATACGTCAGCGCGCCGACGAATTGTCGGATGCTGTTCGATTGCGGGTACCGCCCGGCATCATCACGTAATATACGGCCGGCGACGGATTTTCGCGTACACGCACGCACGCACGCCGGGACGCGACGGGCGCGCGCTTGCGCAGGACGGACGAGTCGGACTCGGCGGCGCGGCGAGAAGCGCCGTCGACACGGCCGCGGCCGCGGTACTAAACAGCAGTTCGATGTTGTACGCCTACGGCCATAATGGGACCGTCTGACGTTGGTGCGGTGGCCGGGTGGTGGCCGGGCGGCGCGGCGCGGGGGCGCGCGCGCGCACACGCACCGACGCGACGCGGCAGCACCAGCCACCACCAGCGGCACCACCGCGGCGGGCGAGTGACAGTGACTGCGGACGCGGCCGGGACGCGAGCGACGAGCGTACAGACAACGCGTGCCGATCGTGACAGTCGCTTGCGCGCGGGTAGGAGGAACACCGTGGTGGTCGTCGTCGTCGCAGTCGCAGTCTCGTCGAGCGAGCAGTGTACGTGGTACGCCGGTGTACGCCGGAGAGAGAGAGAGAGAGAGAGAGAGAGATAAAATAAACCAAACGAATAAAATAGTCATTACTATTATCGTTTGTCCGTTATCAATCGTCACGCCGATACCGTGACACCGCGTTACTACAAGTCACACAACCTATTACTACACATATAACAATAATAATAATAATAATAGCAGTAGTGGTAATAATAATAATACACGCGAATCGTTTATTATTATCACACGCGCGCGTTACGAATAGTGCCAATATTTCAGTAGAGGTAGTAGTAGAAGTTTTTTTTTTTTTCTCTCTCCTTCTCTCTCCCGTGTAAACTCTCTCGTTACCTGGCCGCCAACGCAGCCGCCGCCGTCGAGTTATTGGGCAACAACGTCGACGAGCCGAGGTTAGATATTTCGCGATAAATCCCGTCGCCGCCGCCGCCGTCTCGAAGAATCTTCTTCTGCTCGCCGTAACCGAAACCGTACCGTCCGGTGCAACGGGCGAGGCGCAAAGTTTTCTCGTTCGGGAAGAAAAATCGCAAACAAAACAAACCGGGAGATTTGGGAGCGCGCGCGCGCGTACACACGCTCGCACAGACGGACACACGCACACGCACTCGCACACACGTATATTACGTGCGTACATTCTCGCGCGCACGCACACGCACACGCGCGCGCGCGTGCACTCACTCTCGCCAGTCGCTCACTCGCCGCTCGCGCGAAACAACACGAAGAAGACGTCAACAACGGTCAACGGTGGTCATTGATGGGAAGTGGTGGTCATCAGCCCGGGCATCCGGTAATCAGCCAAACTGGAACTGATGGAATTAGAAAACATTGTCGCCAATACCGTCTATCTCAAAGCAAGAGAAGGTAAGGAAGAAATAAAGAATGAATTGATAAAAAAAAAATGATAAATAGGTGGTATCACGTAGGTGCACCCCCCCACACCCCCCTGTCACTCACCACTCGCGATGTCACGTAATTACCAACCATTATTAATCGATATTATTCATCATTGTTAAGTAGGACGGCCCTAGTTTTGTTGATAATTTACTATCCAGGGCTACCTTTAGGGCTAGGGGGAAAGTGTATGCGACTTTTCCCTAAGTCACCTGTAGCGATTTTCGCGACCCCTCAAGCTTTTAGTCATTTTTGCACCCCTTTGGAACCCCCAATTTATCAATCACTGCACCTGATTTATTTGACCTATATATTATGTATCGCATGTATGCATAGTATGTGATTTTACCTGAACATGAGTGACGATGTATTCCGACCAATTTGTTGATATGTACTTAGCTTTCGACACAGATCCTTCTAGCATATTTATGCTTGTAGATAACCTTTCGCAGATGCACTGTCCACCACGTTAGCTCTTCTTGACAAGATAACTCATATTATCGTTTTTTGTTGCATTATGAAATATCTGGTATGACCCAAATTCAAAAAAACTGTCCAACCATAACTCAGAAATAATACAGTCTACAAATTCTCATCTCCAAATTTTCAGTAATACAATTTTTACAGTTTTCTTGTATTACAACAAACATCAAATTGTGTGTACTGTTTAAAAATATGTTATTCGTTATAAGCAATGTTTGAATGTTTTAATGTCAAATAAATACCTTAATGCAAACACACTTAAAGGAGTTAAAATGTTAAGTTAAATTGTCAATTCAAGATGAAAATGCTTAAATTATTAAGTTTAAGTCTTACTTGACGAATCACATTTATCTATATATGGTTCACCATATATAGATAAATGTGATTCTAAATTAAATTAAATAAATGAAATTAAACTGTATCTCTTTTAATTTTTTTATAAGATGCATATTTTTTCCTTTAGTTCCTTCATACTTGTGTAGAACATTAGTAACTATATTATGAATTGTTTATAATATGAAGAGGATGTATTTTAAGATTACTATATAAGCACTTAACAGTTCTATAGGTTCAGCCTGTTTAATTTTTTTTTTCAATTTTAGTGTATTGGTATGTAGCTATAGTTGGTTTTTTATAACTCCCGTTCTTCATTATAAGTACCTATATTTATTCTTTAGTTAAAAGCATAATTAGTAATTCATTCAAAATAATTTTGTGGGCCAAGGCAATTTTTATAATAATGATTTGGGATGTGATAAGGTGAATAAACATATTTAGATTTTATAATCTTATATTTATTCATTTTGAATAGAATTATCTTATAATAATACATAAACATAATTTAATAATAATATTTTCCTTTACTTATCAAACCCTGCTCTTAGATACTTTTGAATAATTATTAATAATTGTATTTTTATTTATTTGGTCTTGTTTTGTTAAAGGTGTTAACACTGATTATATCAAAATATATATTAATATTCATATAATCTGTGGTATTAAATAAATGAGCCACTCAATTTATTATCACAATAAAAACAAATCAGTTTTCAAACAAATTTATTGCAAAAAGTATTATGAGAAACAATTGATGTTTTTTGTTTTAATTGAATTTATAATCATTTAATCCTTACATATGTTTTTGAAGGATATCAATTAAACTTTCAAAAGTATTGTTGTTTAATTATATTTGCTATTTAACTTTTAAATATATATTCCTAGAATTTTGTTATATGTTGTACCTATGCATATAAACTGTATTTAATTTCATATGTTTTACAATTTTGTTTAATTTGATGCCGAGGCATTTATTTATTTAGGTATTTATGAATGTTAATAATATTCAGTTAGTGAAGAGTTAAAATCATGTAATTATTACAAGTATAATGTAAAATTAATTATTTTTGCTTTGATATTTCTCTGAATATTCGTGGAAAGGTATTTAAATATTTAATTTTTTTATCTTAAACGATTGAGAATTATTTTCAATTTCAAAATGTAACTTATCACTTTTTTTTTATTTTATTTTAGATGTACTATTAAGCTTGACAACTACATCGATACTTATTAGTTAATAGCAGGGTTAATAGTTATTATATGTACTTAGTAGATATTATAAATGTATTGTTAGTATTAATCTTATTTGTTATAATTTTTTGTTTTTTATTATTTTTCATATCACTAGTATTAATTTCTTGGTATTTTGTATGAATCAGAGTAGATATGAATAATGTATAATGTTTATAAGCTTATAATAAAAAAATATTTATGACATAGTTGTAAAATATTATTTTTTGAATTTATGTAGTTTTAAAGTATAGGTAGATATCATTAAAATGTATCGTGATTTTTTTTAACTGTGGTACTTTCTATCGAAGTACAAAATAAATTTTATCAAGTATAAAATTATTTCTAAGATTGTATTGTAACTATATTATTATTTATTTTTAGACATAATTTTTTTTCAGCTTCAATACTAGATTACTGATTCTATTTTAGGATTATTAACATTGGTGAAATATTTGTTTTAATATTTCAAGCTGTAAACTAATTTTACAAGTATTCGGTTTTTTTCTATTATTTAAATAATTTCTATCAAAACCATTTCTCAGTGTTAATGCCGGTAATGTTATATCTTAAATGTGTGTTTTTTTTTAAATTTTTTTTGTTTGATTAAATATTTCTACTCATAGTAATTCACTTATAGTATCTTAAAATATTTTTTAAATCAAATGACTATCTTTAAAATTAAATGATACTAAGAAACTATAATACTCTGTTGAATTGATTATTACTTCACTGGTTATTAAGTCAGTCTTGATAGGTATAACATTTAGCATTATATAAATATTCTAAACAATTTTCATTTATTTTTACTTAAAAATATGTGACGATAGGTAGCTATAGTTTTTACACTTTAATAACAAAGTGTACCTTGTTCAATAATATGTTTATTACTATTATATTGACATGAGTCTTGCATCTAAAATTTATTTTGACAGCATGAAAAAGTTGATAAAATTGATAATAAATTGATCTCCAGTTAGTTTATGATATCTTCAAAAAATTATACTATTTCCTATAAACTACGTCCCTCACTACCTATTTATTTTGGGACTATTTATCAATCGGATGTATCTACTATGTATTATGTTGCTAAAATAGTGTAAATATCAAAATGAGCAATTTATAAAAATTGGCAGTGACTACCAATGTCATAAACAATTAGTATTAAAAATAAACTCATTAGTCATTATCTACTGGAAAAACAGTTGTAATAGCATGTATAATTAATTTGAATATTTTTTATTAGTTTATACATCATAGTTTTTGTTTATTTTTATAACTGCCTAGATACTGATTACAACGATGCATTTTATCTGTCTCTTGAAAGTTGTTAATACATAATTTTTACCGTAATATGAAAAAAAAAAATATTATAAGGTTACTAAAGAATGCATTGTTCAACATACTTCAACATTACTTTTATAGTTTTGAAATTTCAAACCAGGACCCAAACAATAATGCATGGTTTGTTTTGTATTTAGTACTTTATACTTTACTATTAACACTAATTAGTAATTACATTTGGGTTAATAATACTTTTAAAATTACATTTTGTAAATAGGTTTGTTTCTATTATTTGCGATTAAAGAAATATGAGCTAACCTAATCTAGTGTCAATATAATACAACTAAAACAATAATGAGCATATAGCCATATGTAATATACGTAATAATAGGAAGCTAGGTATCTTTGGTATTATTTCTTCATTCTAAACAATCATATTTTAATTTAATTCATTGTCTTTTATCTAGGTTATTATCTATAAATTTCAAAGGTTATAAAATTATGAAACAAAAAACAAATTGACTTTTTATTGTGCTGTAATATGTGTTTATTATGTTGTGAATTAAATAGGTAATTCATATAATCATATATAATATAGTATTAGGTATGTATTAATTTTTTATGTTCCTCTTATTGAACCATATTAAACAAAAACAATTACTTACATTTTATGAAACAACATACATGGTTTTATCCTAATTTTTATCGTATAATTGTTTAGTAATTATTACAAAATAAGTGGTACATGATCAAATTAATTATAACAAACTTAACTTAATGATACTATGATAAGACATAAATACAACATTGACTTCCTATAATTATTTTTATTATTTTGTTGTTCTAGGTGGAACAGATAGCAATAAAGGAAAAAGTAAAAAATGGAAAAAAATACTACAATTTCCACACATATCTCAGTGTGTTGATTTGAATCCATTAATAGGTAGGTTTCATGATTAAACTATTATTTTATATTTGAAGTTGTAACATTTTATATTTTATGTTGTAGATATGAGATACAGCTATATTATAGATCAACAACCAATTGGCCGGTTACTATTTCTTCAATTTTGTGAAGAAGAAAGACAAGAATTTCATCGCTATAACGTATTTTTAAATTCTATTGTAAGTTTTTTAGTAAAATGCAATTTATACTTAACTGTTATTATATTTAACTTGTTTATGTTATTTTATGTTGTTAACAGCAAAAATATGAAATAGAATCTGATGAAAATAGATTAGGACTAGCAAAAATACTTTATGATAGATTTATTAGAAGAGAAGTAAGCATTTATATTTTTGTTAATTTTTGTTTGTCATCAAATTATTATTAATTAACTGCTTATAATATTAGGCACTTGAAGCTGTGGATGTACTAAATGAAGACATGATAGTTAGATGTCAGCACCAGTTAGAATCTGCGAACAGAGAGTTATTTACTGATTGCTCAACTGCTGTGAAATCATACTTAGCTGGTCATCCATTTAGTTTGTTTGAATCTTCTATGTATTTCCATAGATTTTTACAATGGAAATGGTTGGAAAGGTGTGTTAATTTTGAAGTGGATATGGATAATGTTAAATTATTTCTCTCTCTCTGTATTAAAATCAATAATTAAAATTTTTTATTTAGGCAACCTGTAACATACAAAACATTCCGCATGTATAGAGTGCTTGGTAAAGGTGGTTTTGGAGAAGTTTGTGCCTGTCAAGTGAGAGCAACTGGTAAAATGTATGCATGTAAAAAATTGGAAAAAAAACGTATTAAAAAGCGGAAAGGTGAAGCAATGGTATTGATTGAAAAACAAATCTTACAGAAAATTAATTCTAAATTTGTGGTAAGTTGGTATTTGTTTATTTTCATAACATTTATATGCATTTTAATTTAACAGACAAAGTGGTTTTAATTATTTTATTTAAATTTTTGTTTTAGGTTAGTTTAGCATATGCATATGAGACAAAAGATGCATTATGCTTAGTGCTGACTATTATGAATGGTGGAGATTTAAAATTTCATATTTATAATATGGGCCCAGAACCTGGTTTTGAGATTTCAAGAGCTCGATTCTACGCTGCTGAGGTATATTAATAATCATTGTTTTTTAAAAATATATATTATACTAGTAAATATGTTATTTTAATGTACATTAGTAATCACTAATCATTAGTCAATAAAAAATTGAAAATTTTAGTTTTATTTTTTTAAATTTAATTTTGATTGATAAATTTTTAAATTATTAGTATTTTTGATTTTTATCTTATATGATAGGTATTAAAAATTTATATTATTTAATTTATGAGTGATTTTTTACACATACATTTTAATAAATTAATAAATGTTTTGATTAGGTATTATGTGGATTAGAACATTTGCATGTTCAAGGAATAGTATACAGGGATTGCAAACCTGAAAATATACTTTTAGATGATGCTGGCCATGTTCGTATATCTGATCTTGGATTAGCAATGGAGATACCTGAAGGTGAATCAGTCAAAGGAAGAGTGGGCACTGTTGGCTATATGGGTATATATAAATTCACTTAATCCATTTAGTTGATAATAGACTGCTTTCTTTCCTTCCTTAAATTTAATATTAATTAATTAGTTATTTCAATTGTTTTCAAAATTATATTTCTCTTACAGCACCAGAAGTAATTGATAATGAAAAATATTCATATAGCACAGATTGGTTTAGCTTTGGATGTTTAGTATTTGAGATGATAGAAGGTCAAGCTCCATTTAGAGCTCGAAAAGAAAAAGTAAGAAATAATGTATACTGATACTATGATAATTTACTGTAATTTGTTACCAAATGTTATATTTTGCCTGTCAACTTTTTGAAAAATAAAATTTTATTTCATCATATAACTTTGATTAGTTCATTAATTTAAATATATAACATTTATTATATGGCCATATGTGTATAGTAAAAATTGAAGCTATATTATAGTTTGGGAAGTATGTTAAGTATTAGACTAGCGTGAAAAATGTGAGCATAGAATCAATCATGTGTGTACATGCATCATCATTATTTGTTTCAGTAAATATCCAGATGCGTAACGTTTTGTATATATGTACATTATTTTGAGTTTTATTTGTTTTTTTCATAATACGTATATTATATTGTATACCTATATTATAATACTCTAAATCTGTTTAGGGTTAGGTAAAATATATTATATGTTAGTTTATCTTATTAAAATGAAAAAAATGTTTTCAATGAGAAGCTTATTTGTTGAAACATTTTGTTTTTATATAAAATTTAGCTGGTATGTGATTTAAAAATGTACATTATGCTCGGTTTTTTTGATGTTTTTTTTAAATTTTTCCTTAATTGCTTAATCTGGCAATATTATCTAGATCTATAATTACAATATTTCTTTTCATTCTTTAGAAATATATTCATATTTAGTCATTAGATTTAAATTCTTAATTTATAGTGTAAATACTCTATAATTGTTTTATAGGTTAAACGTGAAGTAGTTGATCGAAGAGTTAAATTTGAAGATGAAAAATATTCACCAAAATTTAGTGAAGAAGCTAAATCACTGTGTAAACAAGTATGTATGACCATTATAAATAAATTTTCAATTTTGTTAAATCTGACATATTCTATTATTTTTATATTATAACAATATTACATATTAACAACAACTAATTATGTTTGTATTTCGAAAATATTATCTTATCAAATTGTCTTTCTATCCCTTATAATATTTTAATTAATTTTGTGTATAGGTATTAATAAATATTCTATTTGCTGGTGTTTTTATGTTATTGTTAAAATTATTAATTTATTATTCCTATAAAATTATATTTAACCTGGTAATGTCCAGAACTATTTTTTAAATGGGTAGTTGAAAATATTTTTTAATAAGACATTTTAGGTTATTAATATTGACTTTTAAATAATAATTCAACCATCTCAATTGTCAATAATTAGGTCACAAACAGATTAAAAATTTACTCCTGATAATAGGATTACAAATATTTTATGTAACAAATGTTTAAATTACTTAATATTTTAAATATGAATTTATTATTTTCATTAAATTGTTTAGCTTTTGATGAAGAATTATAAGACAAGACTTGGCTGTCATTGTGGCCGTTATGGTGCAAGGGAAGTGAAACAACAAGATTTTTTTAAAATCATAAATTGGAAGAGACTCGAAGCTGGTGTCGAGGATCCTCCATTCAAACCAGATGTATGTCTTATCACTAATTGTATTTTATTAATTTTATGCCAAATGGCTTTTTTTACAAAATTATATAATAGTAACTAAATAATAATAATAGTATTGATGGTGAAGTAGTAAATATAAAGAAAGTTTAATAAGATTGACGGAGAAATGTATTACGAAACATGTGTTCTTAGTACAGACAATTGTAGTTTAACGAGGTTAATACATTTATGATTAAAATAGAATAATAGGTATATCGTTGATAACCTGGCATAGTTAAAAAGAAAATGCGTAATATGCTGATTAAGGGAGAGTTTGATTGGTAGTTTGAACATGAAAAAGGAATGTGAAAAACAATTGTCGAAGAATTTGAGCGAGTGGGTATTTTAAAATTAACGAGTGTATTATTGAAATATTATGGAAGATCAATCTTAATTCTGTAAATCTTTTAAACGAATGTATTTTTTTTTCAGCCTCATGCCGTGTACGCCAAAGATGTATTGGATATAGAGCAATTTTCCACTGTTAAAGGAGTGAATTTAGATGCTACCGATGATACATTTTATACAAAATTCAATACAGGTTCAGTTTCCATACCATGGCAATATGAAGTATGTATAAATAGATACATGGTATTCATTGACAGTGTTTTCCATTAAAAAGTTGTAGACCATTTAAGTGTAATGTGTATACTAATCTCATACAGTTTAAAAATCACATTAGCCATAATTGTGTGGTGGATTTTTTTATTGTTAAAATAATTTATAAATGAACACAAAGTATTTTATTTAAGTATAACTAAAACCATAATTATAAACCTAGTAATTATTATTTAAAGTATATATTGCAGTCTAGTCTTGATAACTTTAATCATTCATAATTTAAATTTTGTTTTTGGTCCTTAAAAAAGTATTTATATTTATTTGTTTTGATAACTAACTTTATTTTCTTTCAATTCAGACTTAATTTATAACAAAACTACTATTTCCAACAAACTATTAATTACATTTTGAATATGATTGTTATATACTTTAATATAAACTTATACTTAAAGTAATCACATTATACAGTGTTGGTTTGGCTTACATTTATGATTTATGATTATGCCACAATTGATAACATTTTATTATGAAAATAAACATTTAAATAATTGGTTAAATCTTCAAACGCTCAACATTATTTATGTATTATTTTAGATGATTGAAACTGGTTGTTATAAAGAACTTAATGTATTCGGGCCTAATAAGTCAAGATCGCCCGATTTAGTTTTAGATTTAATGCCTGAACCTGAAAAGACTGGTTGTTTTCCATTTAGTAGAAGAGTAAGTTAATGTTTATTTACATCTAAGAAGTAGAAGATTTGTCAACTTAAATGTGTTTGATGGTAAACTTTTTAAAAAAATTTTATCAGTTAAATCACTTTATTCATATTTAGTGAATTTAAGATAAACTCCAGTTTTAATACTTTTAAATACATCAATGTTTAAATTTTCAAAATATACTTTTTCTCTTAGATATCTTTATTGATTTGTTATTTTCAAACTATTGTTATTGTTGAAAATTTAAAATAATAAAAAAAATATCATAATATTGGTATTTAAATTGTTTCAGAAAACGCAATCAGCTAGATCAAAGCCAGTTCCTATTATGGATTCTTGTTTTCTTAATAAACAAAATAAAATTGCCGACGAAATCCAAAGTTGAGATGGAATATAACATTTACATAGTTTAGGTGATTTAACGCGTTATCGTTGATCCCAAAATCCTCTACTTTTTTCCTCGCCAAAATGTAAAAATTCGATTGAAAATTCTTAATGACAGTTAATTTAATTTTCTTACTCAAACTATAAGTATCAAGTAATTAGTTGAAAACGTATAACATTAAAAAAACAACAATAAAACTTGAGCATTTGCAATAATTTTCTTTTTATTATATAATTTAATTTAATTTTCATTGTTTTTTTTTTTTACATTGTCTACAAAATGTACTTATTTTTAAGGGCTGTTGTAGTCAGCAAATTAAGTATCATTACAATTTTTCCTAAACATAATCTTTTTACTGGAATTCGTTCAGTGTTTTTCTCATACGACTAATTTGTCATTTTATATGTTGTGTGTGTATAGCAAGTTTTAATTTTGTTACGTTTACTGACTAGTTAAGATGATGAAATATATTATGTTTTTAAAAGGTCTATGACATAATTTCTTTGGCTGTTGAAAAAGTGATATTGTTAAATGATTTTTATTTTTAAGTGATATTGATTTAAAACATTGTTTAATCATACTAAAACACATGCATAAAGGCTGTAGTAATGTGACCACTCAAATTTGAACCTACTTAAACGCTACAAAATTATGTTTTCTTTGTCTTCCCATTTTATTTTTAATTCTTATTATTAATAACTAATTTTTAAACCAAAATAATTTTACTGTTAACAATCTTTTTACAAAGTACAAATTGAAAGAAAACATTTTTCTAGCTACCATGTACAAAGACAAAGTTTACTTAACATTAAGGTTTTCTTTGAATGGTCAAATTATTGTATTCAAATATTACCAATCTTTTAATAAACCTAATGTACACAAATTGATTTTTTGATTGATTATTCTGTATAGTTACTTTTTTTAGTCTTCCATGAGTAATTGAATACAAATTTTTATTAAGTTTAAAAATTATAGCAATTAAACCCTTTTAATTATAACAAGTTTAAGGTTAAGGCGCGCATAGCAACAAAATCAATCGCAATAAATATAAAAAACGAATATACCTCTCATAAGGCAGCTGATTAAGTTAATGTTTTGCTGAATCTTGCCACTTAATATGTATTTATTTTTACATATATGTAAATATATATATACATATATGTGTTTAAATATATATTTATATAGAAACAAAAAAACTTGCCCAAATATTTAGGTAATCATAATTACCTAACCTGTTATCTTAAATTGATTTAGTTAATTTGTTTAATACTTAAATAATAGATGTCTAAGTATCATATTATAAACTTAAATAGTACATACATGTATTGTGTGCACACATACACTTATGCATATATATATTATATATTGTGTGTATGTGTATGTGTGTATGTTTGTGTATATTATATAGTATATATTCTAATAAGGCAGTCCAATTAATAGTTTGCATTAATGTTCTGTTCTTTGTGCAAATCTATTAATTATTTATTATTCAATTATCTATATGTAGGTACACACAATTTACATAAATACATGTGTATATATTTAAAAATCAATTTTGAATGACTGAAGTAGTTACTGCTTGTATAGGGTTTATATAACATTTTATACAATTTATTTTCTACATAAAAGAAAAAAAATTTATAAAAATAAAAGGTCCTAGTCCCCTCATAACAATTACCATATGATTTTTTTTCACAACTTTAAAGCTGTAATTGACAACTTCTCAAAACACTATATTAGTTGATTATTATTTATTAATTTTATTTTCTTGTTGTCTACTCGTATACATCATTTTAATTGTACAATATATTATAATATTATTATAACAAATTAGAACATTGTTTGTTAAATTATTTTCGATTTAAAATTTAGATCTTTATAAAATTCAACCATATATTCGCTTAAAATTTGTAATTTTTTTTTCAATATAGACGTGTATAAAAGCATAATTTTGAGTTATATGTTATTGTTTCTTTTTTCTGCCAAATATCATCCACCTTGAATGATAATTTAAATTGAATACAACAATCAAAATATTGTTACGTGTTCTGAATTATTAGTGTTATCATATAAGTGCTAGTATACATTGAATGAAATACATTTTATGGTTTTGGAATTTTTTAAGTTTCATTTTAAAAGATTTTTTTCAGGAAACCAATATCTACCAAAATTTTTTTTATTTGTTTTGCATTATGCGTTTTGCGTTTGTGATGCGAATCAATTAAACTATCGTTGATTTAATAATAGACAGTTATAATATTTATTTATTCAATGATACTATTGATATTTTTATATCCAGGTCTTATGCCCTACTGTCCAGCTACTAGGTTTGATCTAAATTCATCATTGTATTGTTTGTACTACTTATGCACATTTAATCGATTATGTTTTGGATAGAGAATTGGATATTGAACATACTTGGTTTTTTCTCATATAATTATGCAAAGTTTAGAAATTCTATAGTAATGAAGTAATATGAAAAAGTCAGAGAAAAAAAGTATGTTATTTTTAATGTCCTTGATTTTCTACAAATCAACTATTGATTTAGTGATACAGATGTATACTCTATGTCAACCGTCTATAATTAAACCATTCTATCCTCTTCTTCCATATATTTTATTTTATTGGTCATTTTCATTTATAGTTCGAATCAAAAAGAAATCAATCAATTTTTGTTTATTATATAATGTGTGTAACTTATAACTTAAAATATTTTAACGGTGTTTTTTTTATAATTTATAAACAAGTTCTTAACATTGATCGGTGAACGGCCGATTTCGATATTCCGATCCTGTAGATTGAAGAGAATCGCGATGAGAAGCAAACACGTATATATAATTCCTTGATACGTGATCATAGAAAGTATATATCGGGTATGAGATTTGTGTATTATGTAGTGTAAATAAAATAACCGACAGGCATGTAGGTTGTAAATATATTTCAGGTTGTGATATAGGTCCTATTAAGCTTTTGCGTTATTTAGTTTGTAAAATAATATTTTAAATTGTTATAAATGTACAGCAAAATATCACTTCTCCCTATACTCATATTTTTATCTGCACCCATTCTTGATCGGCCGCCATTCAAGTTTAATTAGCATAGTTTTCACCCTGGTGACCTATCATGCGCATTAGTGCATTTTTTTCTTCATTTAATTTTAAATTTAAACAATAACGGAGTGTTGTATATTCTATATTATTGGTTTGCAATAAAATACAATATTATTGTCTTGCATAGGTAATAAATGCCGGTACGCGAATCGCCGGATATCTATTATTTTTATAATGCCCCTTTATCCATAGAACCAGTGCCGGGTTAACGAATATGCCGCCTGGGGGCATATTTTAAAATGACGCCCTTTATAAACCTGTACCCAGGCCCACGCCTAGGGCGGCATTTTTTAGAGGCGGCATTTAACATTTATGTATACTAGATAATTTTTAAAAAGATTCCTAGTACCTACTTATATAAAATCGTGTGTAGTGAAAAATAAAAATCAATAAAAAAATATAAAATTTGGTCAGTATGATACTATGATCGGACAAACATAAATGTGTGGGTTCTGTGAATCAGTTTTGTCTGGCACCGATAACGTGTTTTGTTGTTTTCAATTTTAACTATACTACGCTATAATAATAATATGGTCTTTCTTTTTCTAATAATACGCTGAACGCTTATTCACGTAATAATTCTGTGGTAG
This sequence comes from Periphyllus acericola, assembly GCA_949715065.1. NCBI lineage: Eukaryota > Metazoa > Arthropoda > Insecta > Hemiptera > Aphididae > Periphyllus > Periphyllus acericola. The sequence continues at coordinate 2,308,665 of OX454271.1, forward strand.
GCGATTCGATATAAATATCTAATATAATATTACTGTTTTTATATTTTGTTATACACATTTTTCAATGAATAATAATTCTTTCTAAAAATTAAAATACATTAGAAAAATTCAAAACTTACGTTTTCACCGTTAATAATTTGCCGCCCCTAAAAAATTGCCGCCCGGGGCAACTGCCCCCTTTGCCCCCCCCCCCCTTAACCCGGCACTGCATAGAACTTTTTATTCGTATCGATCCGCGATTTTAGATTTGTAGGTACCTAACTTCAGCTGGTCCGGAGCGTCGTAAGTTGGCCCAAGAAAAACGCGTTTGTTACCGTTGTTTGAGTTCCAGTCATTGGGCAAACAAATGCATTAGGACGAAACCATGTGATCAATGCACGGACCGGTCCCATCATTCCTTATTACATTCGTCGACCGACGCTTCAACCGAATCGCGGCACCTGCCGCGTTGGTAGGACAATATTATTCGAGTGCAAGCAACGTATGGTATTACTCGGTACGGCATTAATTCACGTGCGTGATTCGAGCGGTGCCATGCAGTCCGTTCGCGCTCTAATCGACTCCGCGTCACAAATTAGTGTGATTTCTTCTGGTTGTGCTGAGCGTCTAGGGCTACGGAAAAAGAAATGGACTGTCCCGCTGACAGGTTTAGCCGGAGTTCAAGTACCTACCGAAAGTTCAAGGTGTCGTGGATTGTTACATTTCGCCCCGGTATTCGCCCGAACACGGATTACAAGCGCGTGTCTGGGTTTTACCATGTGCAACGGGCACCATGCCTGCTCAACAGCTACCAGCACATTTTAAGGATAAGTACGGTCATCTCGGGTTGGCTGACCCTAATTTCGACCGCCCAGCACCGGTGGATATGCTACTCGGTGCCGATGTATTTTCACATGTTTTTGATGGTAAGCGTGTTGTGGTGGACGAGGCACTTCCAGTTGCATTTAGTTCACTATTCGGATGGATCATTATGGGTTCGGTGTCGGACAACATCTGTCCTGATTACACGTCTAATTCGGTTTCGTCTTTGGAAAGTGATGTTGATCGTTTTTGGCAAATCGAAGAACCTGAAGCGGCTCCTGCGACGTTCACTGAAAATGGAAAATGTGAAGAGGTCTACATTTCCGAACGAACTCGTGACGTGTCACGTTGTTTTGCTGTGCCTTTGCCTTTTCGAGGTCCGGTCGAGTAAAGTAAAAGTCAATAAAGTAAAAGACCGGAAAGGTCTTAAAGGTCTAAAAGAAACAAAACAGAACAAGACAAGACAGATACGTACTCAGTAGAGGTAAAAAGTAGCGGGGCGGGTTGGGGAGGTGCGGGGTGGGTGTGGAGTTAGGGGTGGATGTAGAGTTAGGGGTGGGTAGGTGTGGGGTTAGGGGTGTCCTCTGAGATTTTTACATTTTGGGTGATTTAAAAAGAATTATTTGGGGAAAAATATTATTTTATTTTTATTCAATTAATTTTATTAAAATTAATGGGAATTGATTTAAAGTTGTTTATAAAGGTTTTAATAGTATATTTTTTTTTTACAAATAAATTTTATTTAAAACTTAGTCGTCGAACCTAGAAAAAAAAGGATAAATTATTAATATTCAGTCACACATACAATATTATGACACATAAATATATTTATAATACAATGAGTCTTAATACTGTCAAGATTGTAAAGGTGATGAATACTTCAATTACACATAATTATACTATCGCAATATTTCAATAGACACTGAAGAAGTGTTTAATAATTTTGCAAACCAGCCTCGAAAATTGGATTTTTTGTTTTAATTGAATTTATATAATATTTTAGTTTTTATAATTTATTATTAAAATAAAGTTAATTTATAATAATAATTAAATACATTTTTTTTAAACCCTCCCCCAAAATTAATTCCTATAAAGGCCACTGCCTATCAGCCATTCAAAAACAATAATAGTAACGTAGTTTTGTTTGTTGACGTCTGACCGGAATAGCTTGTACGACGGCGTAAGGTTGTGCAATTTAACACCGCTCGTTCAACTTCGAATAGCGTACAATATCATCAAGCAAAACATTATTTTTTACTTACCTGCTTTACTATTATACCATGTACGTATACCACAATTGTATTAATAAAATGTTATTGCATTTAATGAATATGATGAAAAATAAAAATCGAGCCTCGAGTACTGGCCGCGGGCGCGAATATCTTCAAGTGCCGCTTGAATCAAATGCGCCTATAGGTATAATAATACTTACGTGTTTTCGACTCGGTGACGTGTACGCACTATACACATCATGACGTTAACTTGCTCGTTCTTTTCTCCGAACACGTTTCGCGTTTCATATCCGTCCCGTTAAATACACCCTCCCCCCTGCACGCATCTCATTTACACCACTACGCACGTTTATTCCTGTAATTTTTATTCTATATACTATTGTGTGCTCTGCTCGTATACAACCGGTGCTTGTTCGGACTTTCGTGGCCGAGGATCTCAGAAAAGTTCTCCGGAAGTCCTCACAACTGTGCGGAATAAGTTATAAGCAGTGCGAGTATCATTGTACTTTGCTATCACAGTAATTGTTTTTCAATCACATGGGTTGAAATAATCAGAGTGAAATACTTCTCATCTCGTCGATTCTCCCTGTTATTCAACATTATATAATTTTCTTATATTTTTCAACTGTGGGGAAATTTGACGAGCCGCAAGTGGAGAAGTTACGTTAACCAACGGTAATAGCTCCTAGTGATCGATAAAAATCAGTGACGGCAGAAACAAGCAGTAACATGCCGCTTAAGTTGTACATAAAACAAGTTTTCAGTAAAAGGAAAAATAAAACAAATTGATAAAAACGACTCTAAAAGCATTTATAAAAAAATCATATCCAATAGAAATCTGGACAGGATTTTTTCCGGTTGGCATCGATACTGTCAAAAGTATCCATACCATCTTTGACGTCACTATACGAAGCGTTCAAAGTCATGCGAATAAAAGTTTTTTTGCTTCGATAACACTCCAGCCGCGTGCTTTTTGTCTCGTCTCTCGATGTGTTGCCGACCGGCACGTCTGTAAGTAAGACACGGCTAAGATCAAGAGGACATTTCGTTTATTGTTCGTCGGTTTTCCGTATAAACACATGATACAATCGATACAATATTATTATAACAGTAGCGTTGACTTTGGTAAAATTTGTACGTACATTTAATTAAATTATCTATAATACTTATTATATTATAAAATCATAGGGCACATAAACACACGGTACAGTATTGCTTAAATAATAATAATAATTATAGTAAAAAAAAAAAAACACGAGACAAAGTAAAATATTGTTTTAACTTTAGATTAGGTTGTACATTTAAAAATAAATCGTATAAAATTTATATATATATATATATAATTATATTATATTATACAATAAGTAGGTAAATTATTATAAAACATGTGGTGGTGTATATGGGATAGAGTTTGAAAATTTTTCTGTTTTCATAAATAGTACAAACGTCAGTGGTCGACGTCGCGTTAAAAACAAAACGCGGAAAGGGTGAGATAGCGTGTTGGGGGGGGGGGTTCGTACCGGTATGTGTGTGTGAAGCGCTTTTCACCCTGCCACCGGTAGCGGGCACGTGATGAGGCATATCGACGAGTAGGTCCGTGTAACCTACCGGCGAGGGTGCGAGGAGAATGGAAAAATGAAAAAAAAAAAAAAAATCCCGAAGCCCGATGAGATGATATAATATAACGGCCGGCCCGGCATGATGCGACGACGCTCTCTTATGCAGAATACTGCAGTACGCTGTACATCGACCACTGAATCGTAGTGCTCGAACACGACGTTTCATACACGTATACGGTTTATACGTCAACATGGAATATAATATAATATATATTAGTTTGTACACAGAATAAATAATATCTATAACGCGCATGCACGAGAGCACACTGCACACAAAGGAACTATAGAGAACGTAGTAATACCTAATAATAATAATAATAATAATAATAACAACAATCGTAATATTATGTGTATAGTTTGGTTTCGGTACTACAATTATATTATATTATGTGCGTAGGATGACATTATAATATTATCGTGTATTGTGGTAAACGTTGTATACAATTACTTATGATATACAACACATACATACGTGTTACCGTACAACACTGATCACAGGCCGAAGCTGAAAAATGTGAATCGTCTTCGAGCTTTTGAAAAGAAAACGAAATACTGTTCCGGTTGAATGTGCAGGATGAGTCGATTACAAGAGCAAATTGATTAAAATAATAGAACGACAGCAAATACGATCTTATCGTGTGTGTACATTTAAAACGATTTGTACGTGTAAAAGGAACGTTCTACTTCATCGTGTTTACGAGCGATGTTCACGAGTTTATCGGGGTTACTCGCACTCGTCTCACTCCGCAGCTGCTTTTACCAACATGGTTTTATTATACACGTCATGCTAGGCGAGGTGTAGTGTACGTTAGTGTGGCTACAGGAAAAACTCGTGAAAAAAAACGACAAATTTTCAGCTGTCAGCCATCAACACGCCTATAAGTTAATCAGTAGAACCTTAGCCCGGTGATCGTGATTTTACGATAATACGCATACGCATGACTATAGGTTATACATTATAATATATTATAGACTATTTAGCGCACGCACGTCTTAATATTACGAAATAGTCATGGAAGGGATAGAGGTATAAGTGTTTTGTACATGGGCGAGATACATTATGTATATGGTTAGAGTTTTACACACACACACACACATTCACACATATTATACGGAATGATACGGAATAGCTGTCCGCGATGGGTGGGGGGCACTGGACGTGAATAGTACATTATATTATTGCCGCGAGTGCGAATGCTGCGTAGGACTCGCTGCAGGATCGATGTACGTATTATACGTATTTTGAATAATGAAGCCAAGAGTCATTTCGAACCTACGTACAAGCGTGGAACCCGTGCCCGAATCGAAAAAAATCATAGAGTATTCATGTCGAAAGATTTTAGGCTGTTGTTTTCAGGGATAGTGTAGAGATAAGAAAAAAACATATTGCGTTCCGGTAACTTTTTTCATCTCTTCGCATCGCGGTTACATTTAAAAACATTTAAAACAAATCGAAACATGTTATTTACATTTTTATTCCAAATCATATATCTTTCTTAACGATCAATACGTCACGGAGAGTTCAACAATATCATATCACAGCTCATCAGGACAACTTACTGTCAACAATGGTTTCTCCAACTATAAATTTAGATATCTACTTCGAAAAATATACACGTGAAATAACGCATACCTTGTTCCTTACGTGCCACTTAAATATTACAGTAGAGGTACGTTGAACACATTCAGTTAAAACAGTCAAGGTACCCTATAGGCTACATAGTGCTTCTTCCCAATTCGACCTATGAGTACATACCTACATTACTTGTTGCTACGGTACACCTACTAAAGTAATATATATGCCTATTGACTATAACGCGAACGTATTATAAAGCTAATATTATTACAACTATTTCCGACTAGATGATTTTGACGCGCAGTACAGCGTCACGCGATTATTTTTTTCCGAACATTTAAATACGTAAAAATAATCAGCGAGAAAATATTATTCCTCCAAACAACGTGTAGCGTCGTGGACGTAGATGATGAGGCGCGGTGGTTGAACCGTGGTGAAAATTCTTATTTTATCTGCGTCCTAATGCGTTTTCGAAAAGTTGTTAAAACACCATAGTGTATATTTCGGAATATTAAAAGTTTTGGATTTGATATTCGTATTAGTATTAAAGACGAAGAAATTAGTGATACAAAAATAAAGTTGAAAAAATTACAAAAACATGATATGTATTATTTATCGAAATACATTTTTCGTCTACAAAACAATGTTTATTATAAAGATCATCGTGTTACCCCTGGAACGTTGAAAAACTTTACAATTTTTTTGTTTTTACATTCCAGTAAAAACGATAATATTTTTCAGAATTTTGATGCACGCCCCGGTCGTGGTACCTATATTATTATTATTATTATTGCAACACCCGTGTTTTGAGAAATGCGACGATAAATTTATTCTTTTCGTGTTTACGACGATTATTCGTCTCGTTATTTTTGTAATCACACGTGATAGTGACGGAGCTGTTTCCAGAGGCAAATCGAATTTCTTCGTAGGCGTGTTTATTATGTTAATTATGTTATGCAGTCTAAAGGTAAACGGCCGAGACGCCGCGGAACAAAATCAAATATCACAGGGGCGCACATACTATACGGGAGATTGGAGGTTTTTTCCAAATATATATTGATGCGTCGAAATGAAAAAGTTTACAACTGCTGTCGTTGGTTTTTACGAACGTATATATATATATATATATGATGTGTGTACGGTTGTTGAATATTATTATAGTTAACAAATATCCAATTGCTTTGAAATTATATACTGTTATAATCTTTCAGAAATAAGAGTTATCAAAACTCTAAACTTTTAAACGCGTCCCACGCTCTGTTAAAAAAAGCTACAGAAGCGGATCAAATTAAAGTAGATTTTATTCTGTTATTCTAATAAGCCATTTCGTATTGAAGGTAGTAAATTATTTTTTTTCAATTACTGACCGATATGTTTGAGATTGAGAGATTCCTAAAGGTATAGGAACATTGATTAACGATCTTATAACAGTATAATATAAGCGATATCGATAAGTTCATCATTGTACTTGCAGATAATACTATTGTAGTTGCGCTTTTGAATTACCATAAAGTATATCAACGTCATGAGTATTCGAAAACGACCGTTGATAATAATGTTCAAACAGAATGTGCGCCACTGTGGTATCATGGCGTTGTGCTCGTATAATATCGGTTACGCCAATACGTTTATATTGTACACTGGTTGTCGTAGAAAAGGGTGGCTCGTGATTTGGGGTGATTTGTAGATGTTAAATATATATATATAAAAAAAAAATTGATGCGCGAAAAAAAAAGGAAAAACGGTTGCGCGCGCCCGTTTAACCGGAGATATGTCACGGCGTGATATGTGCGTAAAATAAAAAAAGAGTAGAATCAACCATCCGATCGGACGTCAGAACGAAAAGCTTTACAGGGAAAACGCGCGTTTACGCATAAGGGACACTCGACATTTAGGCGTCTACAATATACGGTGTCCGTATATACGCCTCTATAAATAGGTACAACATGGTTACCGCGGTAAAAAGGACTATTATACATTATATTTATAATTTTACATCGGACGCGGTACAAACGGGTGTTATTATTACGTTAACATATACCTAACATTAATAAACACGCGGTACGGACGAAAAGCTCGACAAGACGACAACGCGGAGAGCCCAAGTCACGGGGGTGGCGTATAGGGAAACGGTTTCGATTGTCGAGGTTCCGTCGTTTTTCCGTGCTCTGTACAGCTTTTCCGTTTCCGTGCACAGCGATGACCGGAAGTGAATACATTATGTAGTGCAATACAACGTTATGGAAATAACTCCAGCCGTCGGGGGTCATGGAAAACGTTGAATCACACGTGCAGCGTGCACGGTTCGGGTTACGTGAATTCAAAACTATAAGTACGTGTTTCGCTGTTTGAACAACACCGGGAAAAGAGAGAATCCATCATGTCGAATTTATACGTGTAGGTAAGTATATATGGTTTACGTTTGAGAACAACGTCGATCGCACGTTCGTTATTATCGTATCTCATAACCGGTCACGACGGTTTTTGTGTTGTTCTCGAGAAAGAGAGAAAAAAAAACGAAAGGTTCGTGAAAATCGATTGCGGACCGCGCGTATGTTATGCCGGAGTCGGGGGAATGTCTGAAATGCGTCGTCGCGATGATCGATGGCCACAGAGACTTGAATGCACCCGAGCGTCCGCGCGCTCGATGGAACACACTATATACGTCAACTAGACTGCGCACCGTTTGCAGCTGGACGGTTTGAGATCAACACGCGGGTTTGGCAAGGATCGTGAGCAGGACAGGGCACCGGGTGTACTACGGATGAATATTGTTTCATGATTATAACGTGCGGTGTCGACACGGTTTTCGGAATCTGCCTTAACACGACGTCGTCCTCGCGGTAGATCCTCGTCATGTCGGTCGAGTGGCGACATTCGAGATGCCGATTTTTCTAAGCCGCCGACCGTTCAGTGTTCTCCGAGAAATCGAATGTTATCATAATCTCGAGACATCGCCGCGATGAGAATCTTACGTACTCCGTCGAAAGGCGTCGATGGAATATATTGCACAGTTCGTTGAAAGTTTGCGAACGAAACAAAAATTATTGAATTTGCGCTCGCGTGATTTCACTTGCGGGTTTCCCTCCACGCGTTTACAAGCGATCGAACAGAAAACGGCCGTCGCAACGGTCTAGAATGTCGCATTTTCGCTTCCCGATAAAAAATACTCGGTTCGAGCGATGGTTAATTTTCAAATATAAAAATAACGAAAAGAAGCGACGCCGGAGCCTTTCCAGGAATCTCGTGCGGAGGAAAGGTTGTGATTGAGCACACTCACGTTTATTATAGCTATATACTTTTATCAGGCACGATAACGCGCTGCTTGCGTATAACACGGTGCCGTTTGGTTTTTGCAAATACGCTTTTTGAACACGGCTTTATGGAAGAAGGGAGTAGAAAAAAAAACAATGTCACCGATCGACGCCTCTCGTTAAAACTCCTTTACAATCCTGCAATTGATCTGCGCCCCCGACGCACGCATCACGCTCGTGCATACACGATATCCCGCGTCCCGCGATCTGGCCATCACCGCTCGAGTCGACGTACGCAAACAATAACAACAACAACAACAACAACAACAATAATAATAATACTAATTATAAATAATAATAACAGCACCGCGGCCGCCACGTCAAACGTAGCTCTCGTGCGGCGGCTGCTGCCGGAGTTTCAGCACTTCCGCGGCCGCGGACATGTTCAACCGCCTGATGATGCCGCCGGCCGGCGGGCCGCGATCGTCGACGGACGAGATCACGGTCACGCCGTTGCGCTTCATCCGCGTGTACATGTTGGCCGTGGCCGCGGCCACCATCTTCTCGTTGCCGCCGCCGCCGCCGGCCGCGTCGCCGACCCCCTTGAGGCTGGACGACGCGGTGGTCGTGGAGGTGGCCGTGCCGGTGGTGGTCGTCCCGCCGCCCGCGTGCGCCGACGTCGTGGTCACCGTGCCCTTGCGTCCCAGGTGCCGGTCCGTCCACGGGCCGCGGCGCAGGCCGCACAGCCTGCGGAACCCGTCGCGGAACTTGGACGACATGAGGTTGTACAGGATGGGGTTGAGCGCCGAGTTGATGTACAGCATTATGCGGCTGAAGAACAGCAGCTGGTAGAAGTTCTCCACGCCCACCATCTCCATGATGTTGTAGTCGGGCGGCGCCAGGATGATCCACAGGATGAGCGCGCGGAACGGCAACAGGCACAGGAAGAACGACACGACCACGGTGCCCAGCATGAGCACCACCTGCCGGCGGTACCGGAGCGCCGCGCGGTTGGTGTTGGGCGCCACCAGCCCGGGGTTGGCCATCAGGTGCCGCGCGATGATCACGTACAGTATGGACAGCACGACCAGCGGCACCACGAAGAACACCGATATGGTGCCGACGAAGAACATCACCGGCCACATGGTGGACGCCTCGGTGCGGCACACGGGCACCTGCGTGCCGTCCACGTACTCCTCCCAGTGGTAGTCGGGCAGCCTCAGCATCGGGCTGCAACAAGAAGAAGCGCGCACGCGCACGCGCGCCGTACACGGCGCACGCGCGCCACACGGATATTAGTCCGACGCGTCATCGTCTCACTGCGCACGGCCAAGTCGTGACGTCAGACGGTCCGCGGAGACCAAGAGGCGCGCGGCGGCGGATCGAGGGACTTTGGAATTTTCACGATTTTAGCGAACATTTTTCACGACGAATACCCCCGGACAATCAACACGCCGGGGACGCGGGCTTAAACTTTTGCGGAACCCGCGCGCCCGGTGTGTTGCGTTCCAGGCATTACGACGAATCAAACGCGTTGAATGGACCAAAATCGACCGACAATAATGTCACGATCCGTCGTCACGAACGAATTGGCCGTGTCAGCCTCACATACGCGGCACGCTGCGGTTAAATAAAGATTTTTTAATATTATTATTATTATTTTTACCATACACTTGAAAATTCGTTAGCTTAAGTATTTTTAGATAATATTAATTAATATAATTTAAAATCATGCGTGTAAAAACCGCTAACGAAGACCTCCGCTGCTGCCGGTGCGCCAGGAAACGTATACTGAGAAATACAGTACCTCCTCCCCCCCAGCAAGATATTCCTAGGGTTATAATATCCCCCGGTACTAAAACCCTTTTCGCTATTTTTGAACCATCAACTGAAATAATATGACATTGGATACAGAGTAAAAATATAAACAAAATATTAAACTTAACAACTCGATTGATCAGAAAAAGGAGTGTTTCAAAAAAGTAAATTCTGAAAAAAGCTTTCATCCTTCCGTAACAATAAGCTGTTAAATTCGAAATAATTTTTTAAATTTTTCAATTTAAATTTGAAATGTTATTCCTCGACCCGGGATTTGATCGGGTATTTTTAATAAAGCTAAACTTCGAAATACCGGTGGCCGGCTGCAGCAGATTTTACACGTATTGTATTATGTAAGTGATGTGACTTAAAAAGTAAAAATAAAAACGCGAGGGAAATGTTTCATAACGTCGCGTGAAACTTCTGTATGGTAATAATGAATAATAATAATAATAATAAAAATAATAACAAGCGATAAGAACCCAAAACCGTTTTTATTACACAGCTAAAGGCAATTTTAGCAATACAGGTTGTACACATATAAGAATATATATATATATACATTTATACATCTATACGAAGTTTGAAGTTTGAATGTAAAACGGCATCATCGGTAATGCGCGCACCGACATAATATCGTGTACGGTTAACGTTTTCCATGTGCATGTTTAATATGAATAAATGTATATATTATGTATACGGACAATACAAGAACGGTACACAAGACGATGAGTACACAATATATACTGCAGCAGCAGTTGCACTTAAGCTGCAGTTTGAAGTAAAACCAATCGGAATATACGCAGCGCTCACCAATAAAATTCAGCAGTAATATATATATATTTTTTTTTAATATACGGTTACGAGTGTTACATAATATTATATTATTTTGTACTTAAACGAAAACTCAGTCGTCGATTTATATTACTATTATTATTATTATTATTATTATCATCACGAACCGACATCGTGATGCTGTATTATATAGTGTGTTTATTACAAAAAAAAAAAAAAACAATAATAATACATAATAAAAATCGCGATAGCGAGAAAAATGGCACCGCAACCGATACTATCCGAAACACCGAAAAGCGACGCTTTACTTGAAAAAACAAACACATATCTTAACAAAAGCGCCTATATTGCTACGAAATAATAACATACAAGCGCATGGAATACGGCAGATGATGATGATGATGATGATGATGATGATAGTAATATTAGGACTATTTAATTCGTTTCAGTAGCATTCAAGTCGCTCGCAATATGACGTATATAAATATATATACATGTACATATATACATACATATTATGTTAAAGCCTGTTGCATAAGCCGTCGTGGTATATACCTGCGTAGTAATGTGTATTAAGTATATAATATGTATACATGTACCTATTTATGCGTACAAATAACTGTATAACACACATAAAGGTGAAACCATAGGCAGGCGCGTAACATAGTCAAAACGTACATAGGCGAAAGAAGAAATCTGTTACCATAGAACACGAAGAAAAGAAAGTATGAGAAAAATCTCGTTTCTGTTCGTCGGCCGCGCGTCGAGGTGGTAATGATTTATTATGTTATACGCGAACGATGTACATAATACAACGGGATGGGATAACTGCGGCAGCGGTGACTATCGTCAGCGGTGGATTCAGTGAGGCTTAGCGAGGGTACGTCCCTTGTATCTGGACCCGCTTCCAGATATTTAAAAAATCGATTTTCCAATAAGCATATTGCATGAGCGAGTTATACGACGCAGTACAGTATAGTATTACTCGTATTTGAATGTTTTTGACAGAAAATTTTGTTTGAACTTAATTTTTTACCCTTAATGTTTGTCCGGCGATTGTGGGCATAATATAATAGTATAATACGCATATACTTTCAAGACGAAAAAGAACAGTTTGCCAAATTCCGAATGTTATTGTATCCTTAAAGTTTATCGATTCGCGGTACCGCCCCCAAACGAATTTTCGTAATCTACCACCGACGACTCAATACCGATTATCCCGACCGTTGGCGAGCAATGTAAAATGATACACCATTGCGTATCATTAACTGCATTTATATTATTGTACTGTCTTCACTATAATGTTATGATGATGATTTTGGTACGTACAAGTTGATCGAATGCGGTTCGGAAACGTTTTCCGGGTCGAACCAACACCTCGAACACCCTGTACGCACGCATGATGCATAATGATGTATATCCACAGGACATACTTAAGGTGGCATGAAAAAAAAATGTCTAATCAAAGCATTTTTCCTGCCGAAAAGGGGGTGAGAGCACGTCTAAAAATTACCCCGTACATACGAGTACAGATAGGGTTTGCGACGCGTGACAATAATATGAAAACAACGATTGGACGAAGCGCGCGCGGGTGCGTATCAGAAAAGCTGCCACCGCCGCCGTTGAAAAAATCTGTACTTGGGTAGGTACTAGGTACACTTGACGTGTATTATCCGCGAGATCGCGCGGTCACGGTGGTGCGTGTATTGTTAAACGTGAAAATGTAATGTGACATGCACGTCGAAGTTTGGTAAAATAAAATATTAGTCTGGAGCAACAACAACGCGTATTATACGTACTGCAACAGCATTCACGTGTAGGCCGATCAAGACAAATCGTATTACAAGAAAGCCTAGAAAGCCTGTGTACATGACACGTATGTGTTATAAAAAAAAAATAAAATAAAAACATGTTATAACAATACATCATATAGACAATCTCTCGCGAAAGCGCCGCATTGCAGTCAATTAGTGTGTACAATTTATTTGATGTTCTAGCCAAAGCAGCTAGTCGTTTTAAACGGTTGAGATTAAAGCCTATATATTATATATAACTATATAAGTATATAATATATACGTAGAGAAAGAAAAATAAGGAAAAAGAAAATCAAATACTACCGTTTGTTTTCCTTATTTGTTTTGTTTTTTTTCTCTCTTAACGAGATCCATCGCCGCCTTACGGATTCTTCGATGCGGTCGAGCTATATATCACATGTAACATATTGCACTCTGCGTTGATTATTGCGTTTATAATCATATATACCTACGTCGATTTACACCACGTGTACCGGACAACAACCGTATCAACCGTATCAGACGTTTTTGCGGTGATCAAACGTCACGTATAATACGCACAGATTGTCTACCACGTTGTAATGATTGCTTTTTTCTGATTTGAATGTCATTTAAATCGGATTTTGGTCCTGCGTGCGTTTGACAGTCATTTGACGTGTGCGATATCATACAATATATTGTATCACCTAGTCGATGATTTTTTTTTAAATTAAATCGGAAAATTTCGTCTAGGAAAATGTAACAATTGTTTACGCACATAAATTTTCAATTACTAGATTTTTTGATTTTTAAATGGTCCCTCGTCGTTTTTCAACTAAAACACTTCAAAGAGGTTATAGTTTTCTTTCATCTACATAAATCTGATGAAAGGATCATTAGTTACCACTGCGTTACCAGTTTACGATGTTATTTGAAGTTATCGAAGGGCGATCTAAAAGTAATTATAATTTTACAACATTTCTGTCTACTATATGGACTTCTACAGAAATTACTTCGTTGATGATTCAGAATTTTTAATTGAATACCATTTGAAAACTATCAAGTGTTGACTGCAGAACCGTTTTCACAAATAATGTAATATTATAAGTAACTAGTAAATAGTAACACAAGTTTTCAAAAGTAAAAAAAAAAAGTTTCAATATTTTCGTAGATGGTGTATATCAGGGATGGGCAACTGACGGCCCTCGTACCAGTTTGATCTGGTCCGCGTTACCTTTTAAAATTGTACACTGATGTTTGAAATCTAAATGATTTTGATAAAAATGAGAAAACGTGTATCTACATTCTATTATTCCAAATGCAATAAATGTCTATACATGACATGTCCATAGCTTATTATTTATTTTGTTGTATCAAGTGTTTTTGATATTTATTTATTTATTGATATTTATTGATACTATATACACGCCCTGTGGGGTTCAGTACAGTACATAATATGAATAAACAAAATATATGACTAATACTTATTAAATGTACATAGATTAGAAAGAACATGGTGATAAAATAATAAAAGTTTACAATATAGTGTATTCAGTGTTGTATTAACTCAAGACTAGACGTTTTAACCTGGTTGAGTTATCATTGAAAAAATCGAAATTTTTTAACGTGTTAGCTGTTGTCAGCATTCTATTGATGGGAGCGTAAAGACTGTAATTTTGACGGTGAGTAGGAAGGTAAAATGTGTCTGATATACGCATGTTAACACAAGGGACATTTAAGGGTATGAGGTTTATACGTCGTGTAGTTTTGGTTTTGGTTTTCTGGCCCACTAGATTGTAAGGGTCTAAAGACTGGCCCTATGCTAACTAAATGTTACCCATCCCCGGTGTATATTATAGTAGGCAGTAGGTAGGTCGGTGTGTTTGAAAAAAAAAACATTACCATGCGATGAATGAATATTATCATCTTGAAAGATTTGAAACCTCAATTTCGTTACGTCGTGATAGCGCGTGACGATTAAAGACTTGTCTAATTCAATTAATGTTTGCTTTTAAAACCAATCGTTCGTGTCATACACACATGCCGTTCAAGCAGTAAAACCGCTCTTATTTCCGCAGTGTGTACGAGTATACGACACCAAAGACGACCGGGCTTACTGTTGCGCCCTCTCATAATGTTATTACGAGCATACCGTTTGGGTTTATCGCGACTACCGCGCGGGTCTTTAATCGCCGAGTCATCGTCGTACGCGCGGGTGTGCGACGATCTTTATCACGGAAATATACCACGGTGCGATTGTGTAGCACTGCTCAGCCGATGTCCGTACAAGAAACACAGGTCCTACGAGGATTTACTGACCACGATATTTTGTCCTCGCGGCACTAAAATAAGCGCTATTAGTCGAAACCCGCTCTTAAAGATCGTCAAAACGAAGAACACGTCATGTCAGCTACATTTTTTTGTTCGTATTTGCGCTCAGTTACAATCTGATCTCATTGTCTGTTCAGTGTTATAGATATGATGCAGTTGTCAAATCTGCTTTCGACAGTCCTGATGTATAATATAATAACACACTGCGGAGCGCGCTGCAGAGCGGTTACCTTGAAATAATCGAAAACCGTCTGCGTTGAGGCACGTCAGGATATTCATTATGATATACGTATTGGTAATGCACACGCTCTGGCATGTTATATTTACCTGAGTGATGGTGGACCTATGACATGCGTGCCAATTAAGTCTGTCTACGGATACCAATGGCACGCGAAAATGAGGAAATAGGATAAAAATACATTTGTTTCGATGGGTTTTTTTAATAAATAAACGTTTAGGTGCAATTTATTTACCAATATGTGCATATATTGTATGATGGCACATGAAACATTTTCAAAATTGTTATCACAATATTATTTGAGCACGCAACTTTGAAAACGGTCCGTCACCCATGTTCTGTATAAATAGCACTTATCGTTGTGTCTCTGGACGCAAAATAGGTACCGCAGGGTTCGAGAAACCAAAGGATTCATCGTGCTTAAAATATTATTTCGCTCGAGACATCGACACTCGACGTAATCTATTGGTGTGCTTATATACTTTGGTGTAATTTATTCGCGAGACGTTTACGACGACTCGTGTGCGTGCGTATGTACTTATGCATTGTGCATGATATATACATACATGTATATACCGACTGGTGCAATACACCATTAACGTCGATTTCACAAACTGTATATACATATATAACATATATAACATTAGTACGATCTATATGATAGCACTGAGCACGTACTCGTTTAGCATTAATGTGGATACGAGGAGTACATAATATATATATATATATAATAATAATAATATAATATATTCCGATGTGTGTAAGTTGTAGTACGTGAAAAGTAGGTGTGCAATTAGACAGTGTCGTAGAGCAGAGAATTGAAAAAAAAAAAAAAATAATAAAAATAAACGTACACGATTTTATTGATTTGCGTTTGTATCGGGTTGGGAGTGAAAAAAAGTACACAGATTTTCCATCGTAATATCAATAAGTTCAGCTGGTATAATAATAATTATTTCGATTGCGGTAAATGTACGCGCGTGTACATAATATACGCATATATGTATCGAGTATCCGATGTACTATATAAACACGTATAAAGAACACATTAATGTGTATTATACATAAATCAATCGCAGTCGTATACACGCGCGTTCAAAAAGTTCACACAATAAACTATATGTATCGGTACAACGCATATAATATTAGGACGCGAGTACAGGCAACACAATATATAAATTATTACAACAGTATAAAGGTAATACACGGGGTAAAATACTTTTTTATTAAAAAAAAAAAAATAATTATAATAATAAAAATCGTACAATATTTACAACGTGCACGAGAGTAAAAAATAAAATCTTATAAATATCTACTATTCTTCGGGGTATAAACACACGGTGGGCGATGGCGGTAAGTGTACACGTCATATTACAAATGCGTTCGTAATGATACGAATATAACATTTTACAATAATACATAATACATAATGATAATTATAATATATATAGTAAAAAAAAACGTACGTGTAAAGACTAGTCGCGTTGATCACACTTGATTTTCGATTAATCAAAATATGCAATAATATAATGTTTAAATCGAAATAAGAAGTTACGTCGTGTACGCGTAGAGATAGCAAACTTGGTATCCGTTTTTTTTTTTCGTGACCATCGAAAGACACCGTATTTGATTTATTCGAGGACTGGTGGTGTTTGTCATAATGGAAACTAATGAAATACATATTTCTATAAATATTATACGAACAGATAGTGACTGTAGAAAATGCATTTTTTTCTCAACAAATTCAATAAAAAATATACATACAATGTTTTTCACGGATATATGCTTTGAAAATACTAATGTGCAGAATGTACAACGAATATTTTTATACAAACACTAAATAAGCATTCAAATGGAAAACGGGAGGAGAATACTATCAATTTTAAATGGCCAGCGGCCGCACGAGGGAAGTTTTATTGCTACAAAACGAACGTTACTTTATGTTTAGATACGAGAGTATATTTACTACGTGGTTGTTTTTTTTTTCGATAAAAGTATTCTTTGATTTATCAGTTTTATTTTAATATATTGTTTTATTTTATTTCATCATTTTTTGTTCAAGTAGTTTTGTGTTTATTCGGTTTATGGTTTTCGAATGTAAATGCGGGCGTGCGTCAAGCGAGTGACATTCGTGTGCAAAAGTGTCACTCGCAAACTATACTTTCGGTTGCCGCCAAAATGGTTAAATAAAAATGTGTCTTGTTAATGTGCATTGCAGAGTGAACAGATTTTTTGCAAGAAACAAACTTCATCATAATAATATGCTGTTCAGTTACGATGTGTACATCTCGTTTATAGTGTTTTTGTGTTTGGTCGAAACGTGTACAAGTCGAAAACTTATACTGCGATTCTTGAAAAGTCGTGTCGTGTGAGTATAACGTACAAGTACGTGCAAGTTATAATAATTCTACTGTAGCGATAAGTGTACATATATAGTTTAATGTGCTATTACAATATAATATAACAGAAAAAAAGCGAGGGTGACCGCGGTCCTAAATAATTGTATTATAGTAATTGAGCCATATCAGTAATTGTTCTCGGAAAAAAACTAAAAGTTTTGACGACAACTTAAGTTATCGAATAACTAAATATTGTGCAAATGAGGAAAAGCTGTTTTTGAACCGGAGTAAATTGGAGGAAGTGGCAGTCATCGAAACATTTCTTCCCATTGATAATTTCTGTAAACGCATCACGGTGCTTGAATACACTTCGTTAACCTCGGGGGAGGTACACTCAGCCCCCAATCGAAAACTTGTGCGATTCCGTTTCCGGCCATACGGATGGTAAATAAAATAGTAAGGATAAAAAGGCTTCAAGTGTCTGTATTTACGTACATATTTTAATGCACGTGTATCCTGGATTCGAGTCACATACAAGTTCGTCACAGATTGTCGATGTTATGTCCACCCTATTTAACAGTATAACGTGCACGTTTTAGCCACTTTTTAGAACACTTAGTATGGTCACGCGGTTTAACGTTTGCCATCCCTACGCGCGAAACCTACGAGACGAACAAAATACTAACGTTATAATAATAGTGATAAAAGTACAATACGCGTACGATGCGCGTTTTGCAATAGTTTTCAACTGCGCGCGAAGAGCAACAGCCATCGCACAGTATCGATTGATGCACATATAAAGTACGCACATACGGTATATAAATCGCGTATTACTGATATTTATTATAATTATTACTATAGATTTATTCTATATGAAATATAAAGGAATGTTCAAATACGTCAACGTGATCGCGTAATAACAATTTGCATTATTATTATTATTATTACTATTATCGCAGCATAAATGAATGATTGACCGCGATCGTATTTTACCGGATTGACTATCGTACGATACCGCGTTCGAATATGTAGTTTATATAATTTATTTATATTGTATTATACATATCGAAAAACCGAATAAACGCTTGGGATAACGCTTGTTAATTTTATATTACAACGATCGCCTGTAATTCGCGTTCGACTTATAAAATAGTATTTTTTTTAACAGTTACCGCGAAGGAAACACGTGTAGCATACTTTGTATCGCGCGTTTCAATGGACTGAAATTACAAAATAAATAATTTTTTATCGTGCCCGTGTACGATCGGTTCACTGTTCGCTACCGTCCAAACAGATTTTTGCGGTATTCCATTGTAGGGACACGATTTTTAATCAGTTATAAGATACGTAAATATATATTTTTAAAAATACAATTTATGATCATTTAATTGATTATATATTTTGCGAGTTCCGGCTTATGGGTTTAAATGCACACACGTGCGTGCGTACGTAAAGGGATGAAATTAAAATGGGGTGGGTTTCATTACTTTAACAGTTTGCTCCGCGGGCGAAGAAGCATAGTTATATAGAGTTTATAGTTTAGATGAAAAAGGAGTTGCGGCTCCTGCAAAATGCAGCCTTTTATTTTGAAAATTCGACGATGAAAAAAAAAGTAGAAAAGCGAAAACAATAGAGACCAACGACACGTTCGGTATACACTGTGCATCTACTACTGTACTTAAGTCGATTCGACGTTTAAAATATTACGCGTTCTGTTTTAAATCTTCATTTTTTATCATTTTCTAATCGAATAACACCTAATAATAGGTACTCGTGGCCGGGCGTTTAAATGGACGTGACGATGTTTTCGAAATCGCCTACTAGTATTATAGATATAGTATTATTATTATTATCAAGACGGCAAAAAAAAAAAAGGAATTATATCATAATGTAGGTACTGTACATATACAAAGTGATGTATGAGGCTGGACGGAATAAAACCTTCTGAGATTAGAGGGAATGGGGTGCAAAAAGGATATTCGACGTACAAATATACCTAGGTACACGAATGAAGCTAACGGATGAAGCAAACGAAATAAAAGACAATTAAAAAAAAAAAAGTATTAAAATAATAATTATATATTACCCGTAATTATGGCGGGTTTATAAAAAAAAACTTTTCAAACGACCACGAAGAAAAACTTGCTCTAATATAATGTGTGCAGAAGATACGTGTATGTGTTATGTATATCGTGTCGGTGCTTTTTTATGTAAAAAATAAATCAAACGATAATATTATGAAAATGTGCTTTATATTATTATATGTGAAAACGTTAAGATCTCATTTCGAAATACAAAGACGCGTTATTATTTATATATATATATAGGTTCTTAGATGCTAAACGTGCAAGAGAAGCGAGTGATAAAAGTTTTAAAAAAATTACGTATTTCGTATGTAAAGAAACGATTACCTATATTAAAGCGTTTGTAAACCGATTTTATCAGCTTTATAATATAATATATAACAAAAAACTGTACTCATCGTAAAAATAGTATAATACGTATATACCACGTGCATAGAGGACATGATGACGGTAGGGGTAGTTATATACGCATATATATATATATATGTAGGCACACAGTGGGACGCGCGCATGAGTTTCCCGCAAGGTCCCCCATATAATGGTTGGACTCGGTGACAGTGAGGTAACTAGGTAACAGACATCTATAGGTGGAGCCGGTGGAGGGGTATAAGATCGGCGGCGATGGAAATGTAAAAAAGTAAAATGTAGAACTGCAGATGGATAAAGATATAAGTACGTTATATGAATGTATAATTATGTGTTATAATACTGACGAGGAAAGGCAACATTTCAGCAGTAAGAAAGTCGGTGGAATTTTGTTAAATTAACCAATCTAGTGTTGTTCAAAATAGTTAAAAATGTTGCAAGTCAAGTGAGGAAATCTAGGTTAATTTTTTTCCTATAACTCGTCCGTGCGACATTAACTTTACGCGGAAAACGCGTTCTGATAAAAATGGGAAAAAAGTAGACTCGTAGACACTCGTAGTATGATCAGACACTCCCACGGCACCCGTCGAACACGCGCGTTTCTGAATACGCACAGATTAGGACGAATAAATCAAAACAGTGTTCGAAACGATCGAATTATTCGTATGTCGTAATATTAATATATTATGACGCGTGCAGTGTGCTTATGTTTTACGATAAATGTCTGAGGATCCACGCACCATGAGTAGAGAACGGTGAAAAAGTTTTCGGCGCGGAAGTTCCCGTATACGCGGAAACATATATAGGTTATTTATAAACGTATATAATATTATGTTGTAATAAGTGTCGCACTAAACGTAGACGAATAGTACGTTTGTGTGTACTGTACATGTTTGTAGATAGTATAATAAATCAGAAATGGAAGTCAAAGCGTGTCTTAAGAGGGAGATGGATTCAGGAGTGAGGGGCAGAATTCTGTACAACCGATAGCGAAACGAATTTTGATTTACCGACGTAAACAAGCATGTTTATTTAAAACAGCGGTTCTCGAACTTTTTTGATTAAATGCTCAAAAACAATAATCAATGGCTCAAAAAGTAAATAAAAATAATGATGATCAATGTCCTGCTTTTTAATTTGTTTCTTTATCATGTTCGTACGTCGTATAGGTACAAAACATTTAATTAAACTGAGAGGAAAAAAAAACCAAACGTTATATAAATATTATAAAATTTAGTAATTCGTTAGTTTTAGTGTTTGTATACGCAATGATGTTGTTTTTTTCAGTAGGTACTTCAATGTTTGGTTTTGAGGGAAGAAAGTCGAGCGCGCGTGTCTGTTTAAACACGATAATCGTAGTAGGTGCATATAATCTGTTTATATTACAAATGTAATAATAATGTCTATAACTGATAGTAATTTTTGAATTCGATATAAGTCAGGTGTACCCGCGGAGCGTCTTCGTACTCTCGAGGAGCACAGTTCGAGAACCGGCCAATCTGTAACGAATAATTGTCTCGCCGAACCAAAGATATCTTTTGGTGTCGCGGCGAGGTGTTTGAATGTTTTTTAATTGTTAATCGTAAGTTAAAGTGTCCTGCATACGCGTACCATAATGCGCGCGAGGAACATTCGACATCGCTGCTGCGCCGATCGTTCAAACGCGATTCATCATGTGTACATATATATATATATATATATATATAGAATAGAGGCATTCGAAATGTAGTGCTGCAGAAGGATGGAAAAGATATGTTGGACTGATAGAATTACTAATGAAGAAGTTTTAGAAATGGTATCTGAGAGAAAATCAATTTGGAAGAGTACACAGAAAAGGTGGAATGAATTAATAGGTCGTTTTTTAAGACACGATGGACTGCTATTTAGACTGTTATTTTAGAAGGAGTAATCGATGGAAAAAATCGTAGAGGAAGACCAAAACTGCAATGCATAAGCCAGATAATTAAAGATCAAGGATGTAATTCATATCAGGAGTTGAAGAGGAAGGCTAATGATAGAGAAACATTGAAGTTGCTACAAACCAATCATATGAAAATATACGCGGTCGCATTACTATCGTACGAAATAATTGCGGCGACTAACGGCGCGTGCACGAGTAGTGTTCGGCGGAGACGGCCGATTCGACGGGCGAGAAAATCGGTTATTTTACCGCGACAGTACAAGCGACGATTATCGTGATAGCGAAATTACCATACGCGGTCCACTGCAGCTCGTGTGCGCCGCGGTAAACCGTTTGATAATCGCGCGCATAAAGTCACTTAAGCTCGAGTAAATGCATACGCGTTTGAAAACCGCGACGGCAACGGTGTTTCGTAGTTTATAGCGCACGTGCACGCGAGTGCAGTACACGGGAAGACGCGCGTGCACTTCTATCGCACGCGTCCCTAATAACACCGCAAATTGAATACTGCGATATTGCGACGACGCAGCGGTTAACCGACCCCGGTAACGTACGGTTATCGTCTCGATGTGTACACTTGTATATAATACGTTGCGTAATAACATCAAACGTAATACGGCTATACTGTACATTCGGGGGGCGGACTTCGGATTCGGATCCTTCATCCCTTGCCTGCAGTAATTTATCGAACAATATTAAAATTCCGATACAGATTTGGTACCTACAGTTTACTGGCAAAACGTAATTATATTATTTTTCGATATGTGATGATTATAAATATTTTATATTTTTCATCAACTGAAAGAATTAAAAGTTATTTAAGGAACACTACTTCGGATAATAAATGTATTGATGGACTAGCCAATCTTGATATTCGCTGAGAAGTTTAGAGTATATGAAGTAATAATTGAATTAAATGAAGAATAAACTGTGGTTGGATTTTTCACTAAAATATTTTCGTTCTAAAAATGTATTCTTGTCTGAAAATGTTAAGGGAAAATCTTTTTTTTTATAATTTTTATACCTACGTTTAATATTAATCTGTCAACATGTAAGAATTATGTATATTGAAAGGTACTGCGGAAAGTTACGGATAATCAGTTTATTCCATTTTACTCTAAATTTGATTTGATTTTTGATAAGCCGTGTTTGAAGCGCTCCCCCTTATACTACCCCTTGGAATAAATTCTGGTTGCGCCACTGAACAGGAATACCGACTGTAGCGGTTTGTCCGAGAGCACGGCGGCGCTTAACGCGAATGCATGGCGCGATACGTTAAGAGTAAAACGTGAACGATCGGGCGGGGAAAGAATTAATTAAAATAAATATCTTATATCGTTGCGCAATACGCGTTTTAACGACGGACTAGATTATCGAGACGAGCGAGACGATGTGGCAATAATAATATAACACTATCGAACTGGCACCAGTGGTTCCCGACCTTTTGGAACACCGCACATGACGTGGTCGTTTAAGTGGTCGAGGTCGTCGTCGATTGCTGTTGAACGCGTCGCAACATGATTGTTTTTCACCCCAAAGATGAGTTTGAACCGGCCACCGCGCGGTGGTGACACAGGTCGGGAAACGCACGATCTAGTACGAGATATTATTCGTAATATTTTCGTTACCTTCGATTCGTGTGATTCGGATGAGTGAAATGATCGTCGGCACTCGGTGCACACGGACTTGGCGGGTTAAAACGGTGCGAGGGAAAAGAACTTTACAAACTTAAACATCATATTATTATTATTATAACATGATATATTATTGGTGTCGAAGAAATCGCCGAGCCGCCACGTCACACGAAACTCTCCTTCAGGTGGTCGTCGTCGTCGTCGTCGTCGTCGTCGCCGCCGCCCTGCAGTCGCGTTTTGAACCGGTGACGTCCGAGCAGAGTGGTGACCACCGAGGCGGCCGCGTGCCGGCGTGCCGAACCGTTGGCCGCGGTGCCGTTGCCCACGGTGCCGTTGCCCGTCGCGGCCACCGCGGCCGGCGGACCGGCGCTGCACGACTGCGATAGCGTGGTGGTCAGCGTGCCGGTGGGACGGAGCCGGAACACGTCGCGGCCGCGCGCGCGCCGCCGCCTGCGCCTCCGGCCACCGCAGCCGCCGCCGCCGTCGTAATAGTAATAGTCGTCGGACGAGCCGCCGCCGCCGCACCGGGACCGGCAGAGCTTGCAGAAGCCGCGCCGGAACTTGGACGACATCAGGTTGTACAGGATGGGGTTGACGGCCGAGTTGAGGTAGACCATGACGCGGGACGCGTACAGTATGATGTAGTAGTGCTTGAGCCCGAGGTCGAGGAACGTGTGCTCGGGCACCAGTATGATCCACATGGTGAACACGCGGAACGGCAGCAGGCACACGAAGAACGACAGGACGACGGTGGCGAGCATGAGCACCACCTGGCGCCGGGCGCGCTGGTTGCACGCGCTGTCCGTGCAGCTGGTGCCCGGGTCGGCCATCAGGTGGGCCGCGATCACGGTGTACAGCACGACCAGCACGAACAGCGGCACCACGAAGAACGCGCCGATGATGGCCACGAAGAACGCGATCGGCCAGAACGTGTTCGCCTTGGTCAGGCACACCGGCACCTTGGTGCCGTCGATGTAGTCCATTTGCGTGTATTCCGAGATCATCGTGATCGGACTGCGAACAGAAGAATAAAAGAACAAAAAAAAAAAAAAATACAAGCGCGGTCGAGAGCGTTTGGTCCGTGTACTCAGCTTTGTCGGGTTAGGCCCGATTTACAAACGAAAACTAATTTTGACATTAAATATCGTTGCAACCGTACACCGTTTTAATATGTTGTATTTTGTTCTCATAATAACATTCGTTTTTAAGTTCGGTAGTACGTCGTTGTTACATTTTTCAGAGAAAAAAAAATACTTTAAGACATAAGTAATAAGTTGTAACTAATATTAATATACAACTAACTATACGATAATAGGTGTGAAACGTAAAATCAATAACTCATATCAGACTGTTGAATATAGTCCTAGGGTCAGTGGCGGATTTAAGGAAAAAGGCCCAGGCGGCATACGATATAAGGGGCCCAAGAAATATGAATCGTCGTAACTAATACTAACTCGTGAGGGCCTCCCTCTTAAAACACTGTTAAACTAGATAGGTATTGAAACAAAATAAAAAATAAATACATTTATTTAAATCGTACAAACTGGATATAATTTCTAAATAACCTTAACAATATAAATAAAAATACATGCCGGTGCGCAGTGTATATTTGACAGTATAATATGGGCAACTATAGTCACAAAAACAATTTACAACACTACACAGTATTATTATTACTGATTTCTTATTATTATTACTTGATGTGTTACAATCTAAAACTTCACAAACAAAAATGACCATTCACCAATTATATTTTAATTTTTTTGTTGAAATGAAAATTAATGAAGACTGAAGACTAGGTCCGGGGACCGGGGGCCTTTTTGGGTAGGGGCCCAGGCGGCAAATGTCCATTTTTTCCCCGTTAAATCCGCCACTGCCTAGGGTCTTTCTTTTTGCTATACACGATACATCTCGCATGTGATGTACACAGTCTGTATCATTGCGGTAATACGCGGATACGGGCCCGTTATCTAAGCTCGAGTCGGGTCTGTCAAGATTTTAAATTTTTTTCTGTGCTCGGGCCCCTTAAAAATAGCTTACCCTGTGCTTGTTCTATATTATATTAAGATTATGATTTTTCGTTCTGTTCACAATAGGAATATTTGAATTGTTTCTAGATTGTTTTATTATTTCGATAATACTTAGCAGCACTATAATATAATGAATAATATTATAATGTTATAACGCACGCTATTATTTTAGATTCTGGGCGAGACGAGGAACGTAATGGTTTTATCACGATGTGTGTGTTTTAATATTATTATTATTATTATTGCATAAAATTTTCATCGAAGAGTAAAAATAGCTTTATTATTTCAGAATAACGCCAATTGTTGGTAAACATCACAAATGCGTGATACACACGCATCCGATTTGGCTAAGTTATGTAAATTTTACCGGTGACGGCTGCGATATCGACATTAATATTTCCGTCGACACGTGAGATTTGTATACTATTACATATTTTATTTCGTTCACCCGACGAGACACGATAGTTTAATATTCTTAACAACAAACACCGAGGTGGCGTTGTAACAATTGCTCCATATACTACGTTTACTACTATAGTATTACTATTATAGAAACATAATATAAGCTGACTATACATTATGTTCCCCCCACTCACAGTTTATATTGTAAGTCCTATGGTCGACAATCGATATGTAAGAGAACGTCAGTTCTCCGCGATTACCATCACGCCAACTAGAACTCCGTGTAACTACGAAACAGCACTATAATTGTTAAGTATGTCAGTAAGTCTTAATAAACCATTATATATTAATAATGATTTCTACCAATACGCATTTATTTATAATATTAAGATCCTATATACCATTTATGCTCCCGAGCTACGGTTAATTATATTCAAAAGAACCTAAATTCTTCCCTGAATATCTTATATTTAACGGGTCATCCCCGACCACGTTACATATTGGTGGAGGCGCCTAAGCTCTTAAATAGTTGGAATTACAAATACTTGCAATTGGTTTAGATTTTTACTTGTCTTTAGTCATTAAATTATATTATAAGAAGCTTATAGAAATAATAAAGTAAAGTGTAGTCGAAGTGAAAAGTTTTGAGATTTTTATTTATGTATATTGAAGATTTTAGAGATTTAATTGAGAATAATATTATAATGATGAGGGAAACAAAAAGAGTAAAATAGTAGTCTTATTTTGAATTAACGAGATTTATATATTGAAAATGTATGAAGTTTAAGTTTAATGATAATTGTATAATGAAATAAAGAGTAAAAGTACATATTGTTATATTGAACATTTTTGAGATTTTTATTTATATATATTGAAGATTTTGGAGATTTAATTGAGAATAATATTATAATGATGAGGGAAACAAAAAGAGTAAAAGAGTAGTCTTATTTTGAATTAACGAGATTTATATATTGAAAATGTATGAAGTTTAAGTTTTAATGATAATTGTATAATAAAATAAAAAGAGTAAAAGTATATATTGTTATATTGAACATTTTTGACATTTTTATTTATATATATTGAAGATTTTTGAGATTTAATTGAGAATAATATTATAGTGATTAGGGAAACAAGAAGAGTAAAAGGGTAGTCTTATTGTGAATCAACGAGATTTATATATTGAAAATGTATGAAGTTTAAGTTTTAATAATAATTGTATAAGGAAATAAAAAGAGTAAAATTATATATTGTTATATTGAAAATTTTTGAGATTTTTATTTATATATATTGAAGATTTTTGAGATTTAATTGAGAATAATATTATATTGATTAGGGAAACAAAAAGACCCCTCAGTTTCTTTTTAATGATCTCTTGGCTTGTTGATTTTACCCAGTACAAACTAACCTTTCTTATTGTTATATGAATAATTATATAGCTTAATATTAACGCCCCTATATATAATCCGTATTGGCGCAGTGTATTATTTGAAATAGTATTATTACTATCGTTTTTCTCTATTTCCGTTCTAATGTAATCTAAATTATTTGTGGATTCTTTTAAGTTTTTAAAACTAGGCATTTGTAATTTAGGCAAAGGGGTGTCTAATGATTGAATTTTTAATTTTATTTGTTAATTCGTCTAAATTTACAAGATTAAATTCGGTATAGTAATCTATGAACACTGTCTCATTTACTTCTTTTAATGGTATTAATATTATGACTGATGTGTATACGCTGCAAAATATTAAGAACTTTCTAAACAGTCAAATATTGTTTGTATGTATATTCGTAATTGGAAAATGCTGGTGTGGTATTTGCTTTTTTATTTGTCTATAGTCAAACACTAATATTTTTGTTTCATCTGCTTTATTGACTAAAAATGCTGAACTAGCGTATGAAGCGTAAATAACGGAAAAAAAAAAATATTAAGACAAATCACACAATTTATAAATTAGAACCTGAACATAAAAAATAATATAATATTATAACAAGAACCCCGGAAAAAGATAGTGACGACATAATGCAAAATATTAAAAGGAGTGACGAAATACATTATGGGCAACACGGTTTTGATAAATTAACACATTATATAGAGCACACATTTGAAAACGTGAACGAAAATTTAACGGACACAATATTAGTACAAGACAAAATCAATTTACAAATGTCGCAAGACACACTCATAAAAAACAATGAATTTAAACAAACCGGGTTTCATAAATTAACATATTTAAAAACATAAACGAAAATTTAACCGACACGAAAATAGTACAAGACAATATCAATTTACAAACGTCGCAAGACACAATCTTAAAAAACAACGAAAATAATAACAAAGGTAATTTAAAGAATTTAGAAAATAACTTAGAGAACAGAAAACTAGAAGTTGATATTAACTTACAATAAGATACAAATCAGCAAGTAAAACTAAAACAAATATTCATGAAATTTTCGAATTGTTTCGCGCAACATGTACGGACGTAGGAGCTATTGATATAGGAAATATACCAATACCTACTTTAGCAGATACCAATTCGAATTTTTTTATAAATTTCTCTATATCTTCATGTCCTCTTCCCGGAAATATATCAGGTTTATGCGTTATTTGGTTGAGGGCCATATTTGTAATTCGTTTTTTTTTTTATCGTATTTATTAACCTTCTTTTTTATTATTAAATGTAAGATCTTCTATTTTTGTATTGGGTCAAATTATTTATTCTTTTTTATCTGATCAAAACTTAGGTGAAATTGATTTATCTATTTGTATTACAATATCTTTTAATTGATGTGCTACGTCTAACGTTACAGAATTGTCTCTCTCTAGCAACTCTGGGTTTTCTAATACGCATTTATGTAAATAAGTTTACATAAATTAAATAAATTTTTTTACAATAAGACTACCCTTTTACTCTTTGTTTACCACATAATGTAATTAAAATGAAGAAAAAAAAAGAGAGAGAGGACATTAAAATATTAGGACGGCAGTACCGGATGATGGCAATATCAACAGGAATCAAGGATCTTGTCTTACCGGATTCACCAATAACCTTACATACGGAGATGGCAGAAGAAGAGCTCCAGAAATATATATTTATGTAAAACAAACAAATTTGTAACGATATAAAAATAACATGGAAAATATCCCTGTAAATAGATATTTAGGTAAAATAAGCGAATATGTAGTAGTATAAAAATAATAATGTGAGTGTTAATATGATTGAAAAAAAAAATATATATATATAAAATAAAACGACAAAGCTACGAAAACACTTTATTGACAGTGATGAGGAGGGCATATTTAGATAATACACAGTGTTGAAATAAATATGGAGGCTAAGTAGCCCCTTTTTATATATAAATAGTCATTAAAGATGTATGAATCGGGCAACAATAGATATGTGACACTATATGAGGTAACTTACATTTTGCCGAATCTATATATCTAGAAAATAAAAACAATTTCCAATGAGTGTATACATATAGAAAAATGCCACAATAATCATGTCAAAGTTGTAGCAAACATTTAAATTTCAGTAGAATTTCAATCACGTTAAAACTAACATTATTAATATTGTATAAAAAAAGGGGACCATTTTCTAAATAAAAGCACATATAAGTGGGAATGAAAAAAAAAAAGGAGGGAGGTAATGTAACAATTGTTACATATACTACGTTTACTACTATATATATTACTTTTAGTATTACTATTATAGAAACATAATATAAGCTGACTATACATTAAGTTCCCCCCCCACTCACAGTTTATATTGTAAGGCCTATGGTCGACAATCGATATGTAAGAGAACGTCAGTTCTCCGCGATTACCATCACGCTAACTAGAACTCCGTGTAACTACGAAACAGCACTATAATTGTTAAGTATGTCAGTAAGTCTTAATAAACCTTTATATATTAATAATGATTTCTACCAATACGCATTTATTTGTAATATTAAGATCCTATATACCATTTGTGTTCCCGAGCTACGGTTAATTATATTCAAAAGAACCTAAATTCTTCCCTGAATATCTTATATTTAACGGGTCATCCCCGACCACATTACAGCGTGGTGCTACTGCGTGTGATATTTTGCCCCTTTTCAAAACGATTTAATATTTCTCGCAAGTTCCGACATTTTTTACGTTTCGCTTTATCCCCTCGAGAGTCACGACGACCCGACGCGCTGTGTATTGCTTTAGCGAACAATATTCGTCCCTAAATAACGGCATGATGGCCGTTTAACAGACAAATCAATTATACAGCCGGTATACTAGACCATATCTTTGCTAATCAAATTCCAAGTGCTGAAAATTTTGATAATATACACACCTGCTAGGGTATACTTAATGCAATTATATGGCCTATAACTTTTATTTTATATCACCCCGAGGCCTGGACGGCGTTCGTTTAAATTACATTTGACGCGAAAAACAACAAGTATACCGTATACGTGGTAGAATTTATCTATTCTTTAACATAATATGATTTTATAAAAAGAAACTAAAAGTTACACACCATAATAGTATCACCTATATCGCCGATTAAACAATTTTTTCAACCAAATTATTGAATATAATTATTATTATGATATCGAAAAATGACTGAACGTCAACGGTTTGAAGAAATAAATTTTAAATAATTCGGTCACAACCATGACAATGGTCAGCGAATCATTAAGTGGAAAGTTATAACTAATTATATTACACAAAATACCGAGTCCAAATCATAATGTTATAAACCGCTATGAAGTAAGTTAATTAAATAATTATAATTACGAAAAGTTAAAATATAAGTGACCCGGTGCCATTATATTAATTTACGTAAATTCTCCGATTGAAAATGAACTTGAATTTTCACTCGCTATCGATGCTCGATTTTTGATTTGCAAGATAAAAAATGACGATCACGTTTGATCGCATCGGTATTAATATCGCGAAACGTGATCGTAATTTTTCACCATTTCATAACGTTTATGAACACAATACTTTGATACATTGAAAACGGGCGGAAACCTACTATAACCACATGGAAGTTCAACAATTACGTCATGGGTTGAAACAGTTTCGTTACACATAAATTCAAAAACCTTTTAAAACATAAATACACTTGAAAAATGTTAAGAAAATGTTTTGTATTTGCTATGAAGTATATTTACTACAGGTTTTGAATTTAAGAATTTAAGCAGATTTGAAAATAAAACGGAAAGTCTGAATGTTTATTGAAATTACTGTACACAATATGCAGAATATGTTTGCCTGTTAGTACGATCAAAGTTTGACTGGAGTTTGTCAAAAATGAAAATAATGGTTTAAATTATACTTGGGTACGTTAAAGCGTATAGCGAACGCGTATGAATGTCGAAGTCAACATATACGATCTAGATTATTTTATTTTCAACTAGAACTCACTACTGGATCATAAATAAGATTCATGATATATTTTCTACATTACGCAAAAAGCGAATAATGCATTTGAACCAACCCATTAAATGGATAAAAAACAGCGCGACCAACGTTACGAGTAAACTTTACGTCATATGATAGAGTCAACGGGTGTTGGATTTACTCGAGATTTGGTAAACGAATCGTTTCGTACGACACCACGCGCAATACGTATACGCGTATACCTATGTATGGATACGTCGAGTATATAATAACAGCACCACGGATGTGTCCGACCATTACCTACCTGACCGATAAACATCGTCGAAGCGTTTTGTACGTCACTTATCTGTACAAACCATGCGCGCGTGCGAATTTCCGATTATCTCGAAAAGCCGGTATATACTTCCAAAGCGTACTATACTTTCAACTGCATTTATGTTTATATCGCTTGCCGCTCGACTTCATACGAAAGTACCTTTTTTTTTTTTTTTAGCCAACTGCAACAAAACCCTGTATAAATATATACTATACGTGTGAACTTGATGTTTGCGAGCAAAAATGCAACACCCATATTACACAGTCCACTTTTGCAGTGATGACCCATGCAAGAGCGTGGACGTAATTTTGAATTTATAGTACGCAGTATAACTATATTGTGTACGAAGCTTCGACGCGTTTGCAAAAACCGCGGTGTCTGTTCTCCCCTGTTCGCTACGATTGTTTATTTAGCACTCGTTTTTCATCCCTTGAGCTTATTTTTTCGAAATAACGTTAACGTTCCTTTAAAAATGGTTTTCATGCGGCAATGATATACGAGTAATTGATGCAAAACAAAAATATTTTAACCTATGGATAAATGCGTTTTTAAAATGAGAGAACAATTAACATGCGCAGCATACATATATAAATTAAATGTTAACATTCCATCACTTATGTATATTCATTATTCACGTTGACCACAACGGCTACACTGGAGCAGGTCGAAAGGGAAAAGTTGACAGATCAGGTGGTGAAGCATTTTCAAGGGATTAGAACGAAACACGCACGCGACGAGTACGGGCCGGCCTCGTGTCCTCATATCCTCGTGATCGACCTGTGATCGGGGAACTCGGGGTGACTGTATCGGGGCACAGCTGGGTCGGGGAAGCTGATATTTTCCGAGATAATTCCCGAGCGGCCGATCGGTGCGTGCAATAACTCAACATCTGCAGCGGTGTATTTTTGGAACGGATTCTTATTCGGAGAAAACGGGGCGGAGACCAAACGGTCGGTTATTTCAGCGTGTGGAGGGCGACGCAGCACATGTACGACGTTTTGAGATAGACGGGGCATGGTGGTAAAGACGAGGAGGAAAGACGAAAGACTGTAGGATTGGAAGGAAGAGGAGGAATCGGGAATGAAAAGGAGAAGAGGACACGAAAAGGAGTGGAGTAGAAAATGAGAAGGGAGAGGATAGGATTCGGCGGCGTAAAGTGAGATGTGGCGACAAGAATCGCCAGGCCGATCGTAATTACGGTCGTGAGAGGTTTGTAAAAACAGCACGATCCTTGCTGCCGCCGAAGGGCTCGGAGCTTATTAAAAATCCCCACAGGATTTAATTGGAAATATTGCAATAATATACGCGTACACACCGTGTGTTTGCCCACCAGGCCGATCGAAAGTGTTTCTATATATATTATAAGTGCGTGCGAGTATATATATATATATATATATATATGAACAGAGCATAAACTTATACCAGAGTATATACGCGTGTGCGTGCATATACTATATATATATATATATATATATAATATTATATTGTTTAAACTAATATATAATATTGTTTGGATCGAAAAGAACAACAAACTCACTAACCACGTTTATATATCAGTGCGTGTCTATTGGCTCGCGTGAAATTATTATATTTTTCATTTTTGAAATAGATACACTGCAGTAGCTTAAATGTGTGTGCTCGTGTGCGATTGAATAAAAACTATTTCGGTGGTTACTCGTTTTTTTTTTTCATTTTTTTTTTATTCTTTAAGCTGTTATCGTTTATCGATCGTCGAACGTTGAAAGTGTTTGAAGTACTATTAGTCATAGGTGCATCGTTATATTGTATCGGCGTACCACACGTATACCGTTGCTATACACTCGATTTATCATAATCAAGATCAGTGAAACAAATCAAACGCCGATCTTATGATCAAAAGTCACCTTTATTAAAACTCCTCGTCAATTCGAGTGTATTGCAGCGGGTACGCGTCAAAGAATACATTACGCGCAGAGTTTCAGCCAACAGTGATATCAATATATAATATTATAACCAGTCGAGTAATACAGCGATGACAACTCGACATTTCACGGACGGTTCGCGAACACGACTATTATACTCGCGGATTTCTACAGATGTGCTTAAAATATTAATTAATTTCGAACTCGTTTCACTCCCATTTCAGATCCGACTCGGTCTGCATTATTATGTACGTCTGTTATAATTGTGCGGACGCATTAAATTTATCGCCAACGTCGCGGTCACGACAGTTTAATATTGTCTGGTCGAATTAATCGCGAAACACTAAAACAGATTGCAGCATTTTTACTTTCAGCGCAGATCGAGTTCGTTTGGAAAACTGTACAAAGAGTAATAAATGAAATCGTTTTGAAATTGAACGACGTCTCGCTGAGTACAAGTGAAAAATGAATATTATCTCATGCGCGGATCTCGTTCGAAAGTTTCTATTGGGCAAATCAAACGTAAAAAAAAGACGTCGAGCTTGACATACGGTGAACATTTAAAAACACTAGTATGACAACGGTTTCACTATGACGCATAATTATTTTACCCAACCGCACGGGTACGAATATTATCCTTTTTATCTTCTACACGGTCCGGCCGTTCAACGGACAAATTACGTTTTTGAGATATTTCAAAACGTTATACACGCGGTGTACGAGCAAAATCACAAACGTATACATCATAGCGCACGTACGCGTAGGCGTCTGCAAATCTTTAAGAATATAAGGTACGCGCGTGTAACTCTTATGCGCTAACGTGTAGGACTTGCGGACGGAATGATGCACCCGCGTGTCTGTCTCGTTAATAATATTTCCGTACAACCCCTCCTCGCGCGGTACACGCGGTAAACATTATATACGGTCTCGGCACCTGTTTCATTGCGCCGAGCACTAGCCACAGCAGTTATACTACTATGTCCGTGCACATTCGATAGCCGTTTCAACGCGGACCGGGAAGGATCTGAAATAAACCGTTTACGGTCTTAACGCTATAAAATCGGACGCCCACGTACCGGCTATAAATATTCGACAAGCACGTGTGCGCGCCACCGGGCGGCCCTTGTGTAAAGTTCGACGGGGTCCGCAGCGTACGTCTTCGAAATCTCGCGGGCGAATCTCTTCGGCCGATTCGTCGTCGGCCGCCGTCCCTTTATCGGTCCCGCTGCAGCGTAATATGTAGGCACGTTGTGTTGCGATCGTTTTCAAATGAGACCCACGTGCAAGCGTTGACCGGGTCCTCGCCGCGTTCTTATTGTTTCCCCGCGTTGTAATATGTTTACCATTTACGTACGAAATCTGTCACCGGATCGGTGCGAACGTTAGTCGTGAGACTACGCAATAATGACGACTAGTGTTCGCTCCGCGGTATCTGATGAAAAACATACGTTTAACCCGTCAAATGTGATTATCCTGTATGTATTTTTTAAAATAGGCCATCAGAGTGTTTCGTGTCACAAAATTAATTTGAAAACACGAGCATTTTTGACTACCCGTTTCGCTAAAAAATGCACTTCATGATTTTTTATCCGTGGTTCGCTATGACAAAACCATTGTATATTATAATCTGTACATATTATGTCCTCGCAGGATAGACCGCTGGTCGTGAACTAGCTCTAGAAACATGATGAGTCCTTTTGGTCGCGTCCTGCATTGCTTTCCGAGAAAACTGTCACCGTCAAATTTATCGAAGACCGCGCGGCGAATTGGTTTCTTATTATTTTTTTTTTCACCGCAAAACGCATACTTCTACTGCCATACGTCACCGAAAGACGAGAATATTGTATGCCTATAGACGATGAGACCTCGCTATGTATAGCTAAGCGAATGGTTTAATCGACTTTTCGACCTGCGCAAACTACGCGGTAATCGGTAAGGCGATAAACGCGGATGACCGATCCAATTAAAGAAAAAAAAACAAAAAAACCACAATTCTCGGAAGAAGCCGCATAGGTCGTTGAAAACAACAATGGGTCGAGTAAAATTTTTTCACATCGACGAGCGTTGATGCGATCGGAAACGACTACGATTTATCGACAGCGAAAACAAAATAATCCGGGTAACCGCACGAATGCGTGCTTGGCACTTTACCAACGTACTCGTATATACTACATTATATATATTTGTACATACCGTACGAGTACTGTACTGCTATTATGTTGTGCTTTGGAGATATTATTGTAAACGTACTCAAAACATCTTACGGCGAATTCATCGCGTTCGATTCGATTTGCAAACGCGAACATGACAAAACGGTATCGTTAAAACTTGAAATCTATAGATCTACGGTCGCTACTATGTATATATTATGCACACGGGTCCGGTGATGTTTTCACTTTAATTTCGCGAGACCGTATTCACCGCGTTTTTAATTAAAAGTGCAGCCGCCCGACGATAGCTTCAAAATTAAAATGCAGGAATTTCCGTGCACCTATTTACATACGCTATTATTGTTGTATATACACTGTGTATAACAGAGCGTTGTCTTTTTTCACCTAATTATTATTCGTTTATTGTTTTTCATCAATGAACTATAAAATTAAAATTCACCTAGTGAAACATATATGAATGCATAATTAACTAGAAAACAAAACAAACGAAAAAAAAAAGGAAAAAAACTACGAAAAACCTCGGTAAACTTTTACAACTTTACGGCTTTTTATACATGCTTTTATTTTTTTCGTTATTACGTTTTTGAATGATTCATTATACTCCGCATGTCCGCCGCGCGTTCACTTAATTTAATCATGAATTCCGGTGACTCTTTAGAATAAATAAATAAAAAAAAAACGTCACACGAAATAATAAATTACGAATAATACTAGGTACTTATGTGTACGTACATATATTACGCGTGCACAACTGCGATCGTTGTGCACTGAAATTATTTTTTCTTATGAAAATGAACGTGTATACCTATACGCAGCTACTCCTGTAAGACATCATTTTATTATCAACGTGAATAATATGTTAATTTAAAAATGAAGAAAAAAAACTAGCCGCGTGAACGGCTCACGCGTAGCGCTCACGTATTAAATACTTGAGATTTTTAAAAGATTATATTTTTATGATAATATACGAACTCGCAGTGCTGCGTAGGCGGGTCTCTGTCGGATCACTCGAATACCTAGGTACCTAATTGCACTGTGTGACTGCGCGCGGATCGCTACGTACTGTGTAATGTCTGCGAATATAATATATTACATCGGTGTAATAATCTCGTAACAGTTAGTATACTTAGTACACTTGCAGGATACAATGTACGTTGTATTACGTATAAAAATGATCACAGAAAAATATTATACAAACGGTTTTTTTGACAATATGTTTGTACGCTCGCGTGCGTCCGACTGTGATGATGTTTTCCAACGGTACACAAATACGAATGCATCGCATTTCGCCGGTACGAAAATCTGATGATTTTGTAGACTTGGTACCATGAAATGACGTGTGTATACTACACGCACGCGGGTCATCACCGTGTTTAATCATCGGAATCGAACACGACGACGCATCGCGTGCACATGTTATTGTTAATATATTCATCATCTTATGAAATCGCGCATAAGACTCCATCAGAGTCTGCGAAATACGCGCTGTACCGCGATATTCGTCACGCGAACCGCACACACTTTGTTAATTCGAAATAATGCGTCTGAAATTTTATTTCGCGTATACAGGGTGTCCCACCGGGCCATTAAACGGAGTAATAGTATATCCCTTGCAAATAAAGATAATCAAATTCTATTACGAGCATCTCTGGGCAAAGCCAATTTTGTCGACAATAGTTCGCTAAATACAAGTATATTATTAAAGAAGTTGAAAATTAATTCATCCGAAATTCGAAATATAGTTTAGTTGACAAAAATAATGTAAATTATTAATCACCTCGTAATTTTTCAGATAAGGTTTGCTGATAATGAATTATTTAAAATTGTGTATCTAGTATAAGTATACTATTTTCGTGTAAAATACAAAAATTATTCAAAATCAAGAAGTTAATGAAAATTTAAAGTTGAAACGTCAACATTTCAGAAAAATAAGCCCTATAAAATGACTATTTTTGAAGTTTATAAAAGTTATAAAATAAAGAGTTAATTTATTATCTTCTTCAATAATACACATATATTTCCCAAACTATTGCTAACAAAATTGTTTTTGTCAAGGGATAAAAAGAAACATAAATTGATTATCTCTATTAATACGGCATACATCAATCTGTGTAAATTCTGGTGGGACATACTCTGTACATGATTCTTTTGATGCAGATGCAGATGCGTTCGCAAGACTATATACTATTACTGCGCAATGCTTATATTATACATAATTCATTATTTTCGGAAAAAAAAAACACGTCATATAATAATATATTTATCTGTATAATATACGACTTCGGCGGGGCCAAGAATAGCCAACAGCTGTAGCCGTGGTGATATATATCGTTATTATTGAGGGGGGGTTTATTTTAATTTCGAAGATTGGTCGCTGTAACGCCATAACGAGAGAACACACAAAAAAAAGAAAGAAACCAAACGTTCTTAGACGACAATAACGGTACTCTTGTGCAGTGTTGTTATGATTATCATCGCATCATCATCATCATCATCATCATCATCATCGTCGTCGTCAATCGTCATCATCATCGTCGTTGTTGTCGTATCGTTTCGTAAACATGACGAAGAAATCGTTTTGTTTTCGGCGCAAAGTGCTCGGGCGAGGGGAAGAAAAACTGGGACAAAGCTGTTTTTAGAAAATCAATGGAGTGGTGTACGTACGCGTTCATGTCCGGCGTATATATTATTATGACAGATGTCGGCGACGGGTTAGCGCACGACGACGACAACAGAATTCTTCGGCAAGACGAAATCTGTCTGCGAATGATAACATGTACGCGTGGCAATATAGTATTAATAGTCTCGCCCCATCACGCCGTCGTCAGCGGTGTCTTATAATGACGGCCAAGTTAAAAAAAAAGGCGAGAGAAATAAATCGCTACGCCGCGCTCGTCCGTACGTAATAATTAATAATACTCGTCGGACCGCTGAATAAAAAACAAAAACCGATTAAACGCACTGCACGGCCTGCAACGCTGCGAAATCGCAATAATCCATGATATCACAGATAATATTATCCGAGAGATAGTAATCGCACGCAATAATCCACAGAGGTACAAAAGAACTGAGTGGACGCCGCTTATAAGACTCACGGATATAAGGTTCAGTCACTTATATAATGCTGAAAATCGACAAGAACGGTTAGGACGCGTCGAAAAATACATTAAAGAAAGATGGTTATGTGCCTCAAATTTTGCTCAAGGACCCTTGGAATTGCGCAAAAGTTATGGTAAATGTAGACATTTTTGGTGAGATTTCGAAATGAATTAGTTTTAAAAAACTTCCATCCTTGTTGAACACCGCAGAAGTGGTTTCAGTTTATACCGTATACCCTTTTATAAATAAAGCAATAATTTTTATCACATTTCACATTTACCACAGTTATTTTTTTTGCAATCGTAATTTTAGTTTTTAATGTACCATGTATGCACGAGAAGTATATACTGTCGATATTATCGAAAGTAATAAAAAACAAACATAAATAAATTATTTTTTAATGAATAATAAATTAATACATTTTGTATTTGGGACCAGAAATATTAGTAAAAATTAAAAAAACAAAATAAAATCGATAGTTAATTGTTTTTTCGGTTTTCCCTCATTTGGCTTATAAGGTTCATTCGATTACAGAACTTACTTTGTGCTGGTCCCAATGAGTCTTATAAAAGTGGCGTCCATGGTATTTTATCAATACTCCCATGATCACGTATCTCCGACCGAATTTGGCCGTTGTCCGATCAATCACTGAACAAATAATCCACAGACGAGACGACCAAAACGAAACCATCGCAGAGATTTTCTGACGGGGTAGGCACGTCCCACGTGTGTGTCACAATAATAACGCTTTCAGTTGACCAAACTGTGCAGGGATGGAAATCGGAATAATTTTTTCGCACATTTACTTGTACAGCGTGTATACGGATCGTAAAAACACTCATAAATAATTACGCTTTTCTTGCGAATAAAAAAAAAACCACTCCACGAGCACCGCGCATCCGCATAGCATTTAAGCATCGTAACACCACCGTCTCTCAAACTTTAGTATTGGGATTATTAATAATTTACCCCTACCCCATCGCGAAAGTACCCCACATGTTTTATGGGATAACATTTTTCACTGACAGCTCCAGCATCACAGCCGCTGCTGGCTCAGTCATTATTATTGTACCGTCGACCTAGATTTTTCGAGTTATCATAACTAATTCCCCCCCCCCCTTAGAAGTAGAACGATTTCTTCTCGTTGAGCACTTATGATTTCGCGCACAGTCGGTCGCCGAATTAGTACTGTTAGGGTATACCACTACGCCGAACCGTAATAAGTAAAACATACCTATATCTACTACTATAACCGCATATATAGCTACCGCAAAGTGTCAACAAATTGGATCTTTCGCCTCGTCTGCGTAATCGCACAACTCGAATCCTGCGAATTAATTACGTCGTATATATCCTGCGACTTTTACTCAACACCACTTGGGATATTCAGCGGTGTACACCGATTATTGTGCAGTATAATAATACACTCACGGGGTATATTCGGCACACATCACTCGATTTATCGCGCCTCCACGCCACGCGTGACTATTGTTTCGTCCGGAGATTGTATGAACATGATAATTCCCTCTTCAGCTGACTTTTGGAAATCCGCAGTACAAAAAGTACGCGAGATCACGAGCTTTTTCGATTTTCTCACGAAATTTCCGGATTTTGCTATAAATCGTCATCGCCCCGCGACGATTATTGTCGTATAATTAGTATTGTAATGGTATGCAAGCCAGTTCGGCAAGAAACGAATAGGTCACGTGTTATAAAAACGAGCTGTACGCGGCTAAGTCTTGCACCAAGGGGCATCGCAGATGTATTGTTCGGTCAATAATCCGGGAATAGGGGCTGCTATCATCGTGACGGTAAATTAATTCATGATGATATAAAAATGTATTTCAAATACCGGATAAATGTCTAGACTCATTCCTCTCGAAATTCACGTCGTGGATAAGCTGTAATAATTATATTACACGCGCAATCTTTCTATTCTATATTTGATATAATCGAATGTCGCAAAACCTTTATAACATATCGATTATTATAAAATGAAATTCGTTCTTTACCCTTTGGCAGGATGAATAAACTGAAATAACTAATCGAAGTTAACAGATAACTCAAATGCATTTTGAAAAAAAAAGAACCTATTTCGTAATAAATTAATGTATGTAGGGCATTTAATATTACCAAGTGAATTTTGACAAGGACTTGAGGAAACTTTTGGAAAGGTTTAACCCTCCAGAGTCTCTTTACGTATTTCACATAATATATAATATGTTCATAACGTACGCTGCATGCATGTTAAGTCAATGGTTATATGACTCTATTTATTGCGTTCGTCGTTTAACTTGTACGCTATTTGGTCGTCGTTTCATCATTTACATTTTACCTTGCATCTTACCGATAGGTTTTTTTTTTTATTATTATTTTAAGCGTTCACGCGAGCACACGTAAAACGCTTTTTTATTTGTCATTACTATTATCATCAGTCGCGTCGGACTCTTTGACAAACAAGCCGCGACGGAGCGAAAGCGTTTTATCATAATACATACTTACAGTGCAGCTGCACAAGCACAGATCGAGCTACCCTATATAATATGATAATGCGAATGACGTGTCGCCGCAGTAGTTGCACATAACAATCGGACGACATTGCGCGGCTCGTATACACTCGTATGTATCATATGCGTGTATATTATAATACTACGTCCGCACGGCGTGTACGCTAGTAAAAACGGCATTTTCGTCCGTTGTACGACCCGCGATATTGTATACACTTAAACGTTATGCCCGATGGATAGGTCGCTGCAGTGGCTGTATATCGTACGTATATATCGTACATATATGATCAACTCTGTCAACCGCAACCGTCGTCCGTCGTCGTTAAAAGACATAAAAAATAAATAAGCAAAATATCTGTCTTCGCCGATTTTTCCCTCTCGGCTACCCCGGACTCTTGGCCTTTTTGGAGAAACTCGCATCCGATGCACCGTAAAAGTCAAGCGCATCCATTGTCGTAACGTATACTTTACGTCGAACTCGGATCACGTCAATATGATCGTAGTTTATAATTACTATTCTCCGCGATATTATATACACATGGACCGCACTCACCGGCCGGAAGCCAAGTCGTCGTAGTGATACGGCGCGTGCGAACCCGGAGAAAATATCTCGGCGATCTCGTACGTATAAATACGAGTATACGTTTATTTACGTTAATATTTTTTTCAAGGCTTCTTTTTTCCCCTCTTACGGATCGTCATAGCGCGCTTTGGAGGTGCACGTTATCACATGACGAGTATTCCGTGACATTATCATAATAATGCGTACTCGAGTTACATCCCGTCACGCTAACCTAACGCGCACGCCTATAAACACACACGGTACATCCGTGCACGTAAATATCGTGTGATAGTACACTCGGCACTGGCCACTGTGTAGTGCATACGAGCACACCCTATATGCATAAACGCGAAATACATAATAATAATATTATAAGTTTACGTCATCATATTATACCGATAGCAATATTATAATATCACTGCGGTCGAGTCGCATCACTGTTTACGCGATTGATCACGCGAGTTTCGCCCGTCATAGGTACACGCGTAGCAGACAGTTTTATGAGAATTTTTTAATTAATTTCTTACCCCCTAGCACCGTGTACTCGTATACTCTGCGTTCCGGAAAGTGCGCCCGACAAACACGCACGGACGTGAAACAGAAACGAGGGCCGACCGATCTATCGTGTTGAACGTCGCCCGACTTCCGAACGCCGCGGACACGCTGCGATGCGAATTTTTCAACGGGCGCGCCAGTAGTTGTAAAATCATAATGTTTTATAATGGTAAATA
The DNA here is from genome assembly GCA_949715065.1 of Periphyllus acericola. Lineage (NCBI taxonomy): Eukaryota > Metazoa > Arthropoda > Insecta > Hemiptera > Aphididae > Periphyllus > Periphyllus acericola. The sequence goes on from OX454271.1 coordinate 2,351,547, forward strand.
CCCGTAATTATTATTTTCATACAGATATATACGTCGACTATAAAGAGTATCATAGTGAAGGGTCGATTTATTCCCTCCCACGTATATATGTATAATAAACAACGTCCTTTTGTCGGCGCGTGACGGAAACGGACACGGAAATCGTTTTTTTTTCTTTTATTTTTTCTATATAGGTACATGCATTTTTCCGCAACTCCAGCCGAACACACGCGTCACAACGAATGACGCGTGTGCCACGATACTCGAACGGTATATTATAAACGATGACGTTATACTGTTGACACGTGCGCACGTGCATATGCTACATTGCGTCTCGTCTATACGTGATCGACACCAGTAGGCCTCCGGATTTGGTTGACCCTTAAAAAAATTACCTTTATCACGAAAAATACTTTGAAAATCAACGAAAATTATCTTTTGGCTGGGCTATAACACGAAAAATATAAAACAAAAACGTCCTACAAATTATTAAAAATTATCCACAACTTGATCAAAATCTTAGCTCAGAGTTTAAAGATTGATGGGGTTGTTGGAAAATAACAATTTTTGAAACCAATACTTAGCACTATCAGTACAACACTAAGCGCAGGATTTATTTTATGTTGGCGAAAATTGATGAAAAATTACTTTTAAAAACAATTTATCATCTGTTAGTGTCCTATACATATTTTTAAAAACCTGGCATGAAACCCATAAAATATATAATAATCACACAAAAATAAACAAATAATAATTACGAATAATTACAAAAGATTTAAAAATTGCAAACAGAAGTCAGTTTGAAATTGAATTGTATTCAAAATTGGTTCTCATTAAATTGCTAAAGGAATTTCGCTATGCTGGCAAACTCATTTTTATTATTCACTTATTAAAATTTAGAGGTATCTTTATTTACACCTTTTTTTTCAAAGACGTTTGACCAACTAACGAGGTTCAGTGGTAGAAATATTCTTAAATTTAAAAGAATTTAAAATTGAAAACATTTTAATTTAAAACACTACTCTGTAATAAAACAAAAACATCATCAAAGAAATTTAATCAAAAAATTTCAAACGTCATCGACACCGGCAGCTGTGTTTTTTCACATCCGAATTCTAAAAATCGAGTGAATATAGAAATCTTGTCTCGACGAATACTGGACCGCACGAGTGACGCTAAACGGTGCACAATGACATGTTGCAGACATTATAAGGGCAAAACGCACATTTAGAACATTCTTTTTTTACAGTAATACGACGCACGTGACTTATGTCGTTCTGCTGCACCGCGTACCTATGTCGCTGACGACGAGACAACGGAAACGATAAATGTAAAGACTGTTATTATACCGCTTACCGCTCATAAACGAATCTAGTACCTGGTTATAAAAGTACAATTTCAGAAAACGCGACGACTATAATACGAGAAACCTATAAATATATATAAATTGTATAAAAAACGCGGTCGTGTGCATCACAAGAATCGTACTAAACGAACACAGTACCATTAATATACACATTTCATTGTATATAATTGATAACATTATGAATTCCGAGCGATAATAAAATGTGTTGGTATGGTGACGTACCACTACATTATATATACCATCGTCGTCATATTATTATATTATATAATGATAATATAAAGCCGATTGATTAAACAATTACCTAGTAAACAGCGCGGCTAGTCCCCAGGCCAGCAGGCATATGATCATCGCTCTGGTCTTGGTGCACACATAACCGGCCCGCAGTGGTTCGCATATGGCGTAATATCGTTCAAAGCTGATGGCGAGTATGGTGAGTACGGAAGCATGGGCTACCGTGAGCTCGACGAACGGTACCGCTTTGCCTGAAAACAAAACAGGAAATTATTATTAATTTGTTGTAATAAAAAACAAAGATTATACAAATAGAACGTATCAATATTTCGGTGGTTCTCGTATTGACTTCACGAAATTAGTGTACTACAGCTAGTATAAATCGTATAAAGGCACATCATGAAGAATCCCCTCTGCCAACCCTCCTCTAATAGGTGAGTAATATAATCTATAATAAACATTGGTAGAGGAAAAAAGGCCTAGGTTGTAGTTATTATAAAGGACCTAACTTTTTGACGCTTAAACCGCTATTAATTGTTCAAGATGATTTTCATGGCTAAAATAACACGGTTATCTCTATACACTGTAATCCGAAGTATTAAGAACACAGCTGGTATTATCGGAAAAAAATCGGATCGCGGTAGGAAAAAAATAAATATTCTTTACTTGACCGTCGTCGTCGAGTATTCACGCTTTACATTGGCACATGGATATACAGACAAGGAACACAAGACAAACGGTTAAACCTCACGGTTTCCCTGACAACGGTTTTGATTGTCATAGTCAAAATAATAGCATCAACCGATTAGGCACGTTTTTATTAAAATATCTACCCAAAATGTACCATAATTTTGTCTGCGAATTTAATTTACCACGTGTTTACAAATGTACTGTATGTGTATAACACTATAATATTACGACCGAATCGTTATTAGGGTGCGTTTTACTCGTTCGTGTTCTTCACTCGACGAGTGTGACATCCGCCGTGACGTTTCGGACAACATTTTAGCACGACCCTCTACGATTGGACACATCCATGTCTAAATTAAACCTGTATTTAGTCGGTCCCTAAAAGGGTAGAAAAAAACGTATGGACTGCCCGCGACAAACGTATATTAATATGCTTAAACCGCACCCCGATCGTAGACCGTATAAATTATGTAATCGTCTACAATCTCGCATCTAGGTACGCGAACAAACAATGATAACTTGCAGATGTATAATATATTTAAAATGAATTTGTTATTGCGCGCGTAAAAACGGCAATAATCGTGCGCTCGCATAGACATTGATAATATGGATTAAATCCACTGATCCGTACGGTGAAAAGCAATAAATACGTCGGGTGTATAGAGTAATATAGGTAACCGGCGTACGCGGCAGAGATTTAAAAAAAAAAAAACTATTTAATTGACGTTTACCGGCTGTGTACCTACGTCGAATCCCCACGGACCTAACCTAACCCTATATAACGTACTGTTCGGGCACAATAAAATGTCATTTCGTCGAGCAACAAGTAGGTTCAACTCAATATTGCATTCCAAATCCCGCCTGTTTGCCGAGTAATTGATTTTATCCGGACGATATGTATAGTATGTGACTGTTACCTTAAATGCTCGATTGAATCAAGTCCGCCCTCTCATTGTAAGTCCGTTTTTTTTTTGTTTGTCTTATCACGTGTAAATTACATCAACTGTTGTGTAAACGAAGCGTTAAAATATTTCATTTAAATAACGACGAACCCGTTTCGGAGAACTGAAGGGCGACGACGCGACGTTCATTTCCGTCGTTATTAATCGCCTCGCCTTAATCAATTATCACTTCTTGTTGCGCCGAAGTACATACTTACATATTATTACATTGTGCGAAAACTAATAAAATATTTTTTATAGCCGTTTTCGGTAAACATTGTCTTTTGGGAGAGCAAGTTTTTATACCTAAAGCCGGTGCAGAAGAAAAACATTATGACAAAGACAAATTGAGATAAAACGATCGACATTCCGGAGAACAACGCTTATATTAAAAAAAAAAAAGAAAAAACTTTTATGCAATCTCTTCCATTAAACTCTACACGATCCAACTGGCGGATTTTAATATAACGATGAACACTGAAGAATTTAAATCACCCGAGCACGGTAATTATCGATGTTATTATATAGGAGCTACGCCGAGATCCGTTTTTGTCTCATCGTATCGTAGTAGTTTGAGCGGCGCAATGCATTTTGTTATTTTAAACCGACCGCGATGCACTGACAACGACAATGGTATGTTTTTTTAACAATTGTACGTCGAGCCCTCTTCGTATAAATGCGTACGCTACTGTAAACAATAATATAGTTTTAATAATGTACGCGTACATAAGGATAACTGTTGAAGAAAACTGCCTTATGGTAATATTTATCAGAGTGAACGAACCGCGCGTTTTATTTCGCATTCAATTCGTTCTCCGGAAAATGATCCTCGGCCTCTTAACAATATTATTATGTCTTTTTGACGGCTGTTATAAAACGATATTTCCTAACAATGCTCGAAGGATTGAGAAAAGAAAAAAAAAAAAAAAAAACTCCTTGAACGTGCGGAACGATTATACCCGATGATAACACTGGCACGCGCGGTACGGGCACATTGCGGCCTGACGCTGAGTACGGTTTTTATGGCGCTCACATCTCGTTTACGGACAAGTATAGCAACAATAATGCGACGGAGGAAAATAAAATACGAATTTGGCCGTGCTCTTTTCTGCGCGTGGTGCACATTATAATTTAGTCGTCTTCGTCGAATAACACGGTCGCGGTCGGCCCGCGCGCTGTACGCGTGACATAATGTTAGTACAACGTTTTCATTATGCGGCTTTGTACGTTTAACGATAATAATATATTCATTTCGCTCGTTCCACGCCGTCGCGGCTGGCGCCTACACACCGGCCGTGCCAAATAAATTCGTTTCCCGTTCGTACGGTTGCCAATTCCGACGCCGTGTTCAAATAATCGGTATAATGCCTACAACACCGGGCCGCCGGTGGTATAACAATATAATAATAAAATTGGAAACGTCAATATTTTACCTACGGGCTGGATATCGGTTTCAGAACGTACCGCTGATATTATCCTATTGTCAACATTGATAGCGCCTATCCGATTAGATGTCGCTGCAGTGATCGTTTGCGTTCAACTCGATGGAAAACGCCGCCGGCTTGGAAAACGATTGTTGCGGTTATTGTTGGTATCTAATTGTATTGCTGAAAATCCGTTTTCATCGAGTTGAATGCGAACGATTGCAGCGACGACCCGAGGCGCTACCCGCAGTTTTAACAACAGGATGGCGTATCGGTAAATTATAAAATCAGTGATATTTCGGTGAAAAAATCGAAGCAAACTACGCGTCGGCAGCGCGGCAAAAACGATAAGCTATAGACGTAATAATCATGTACGCCTTTATATTCATTTAGAATAAAACTTTTTCATGATTACGTGAGTAGTTAACTGGCTGGTTGACCTAGCAGTTTTGCTCATGTTCGCCGCCAAACGCGCTTGCTCGCAGTAACTGTCAACAGTAAACAAGACGTACTCCACGACGTTTTTAATATCATCAAAACACTATTGCGATAACGTGCGGGGGCGATCGACGAGATTATTATTTATTGCGCGTCTTAAGACTCGAAACGATTTTCACTGGAGACCGTTTGTTTAGATTTTAAATGAAAGCGCGAACTGTGCTCCGCGAAAAACGATATCAACTACCGTTTTAACAAATTGCAATACGCGACCAGCGATAGTAAACAATGATAATTATTATTACAATTATTACCACCATTGCTCCACGTTTAAATATTAGACAGAGCGATATTCATGTTTTCAAACGGTATTCAAATATTATTGTACGCAGTAAACACGGTAAATTCCTTGCAGAGTTCTGAACGTGGGCGCGTTCGATCCAAAAATAGTACCAATATAATATTATTGTTAAATTATGCGCGCATAATGTTATGTACAGCTTTGCAACATTACGGGACGGTGACATACGCGTACAAAAACTCGTCGCACTCGTTAAAACGAATTGCGAAGTGAATACATGCGAGGTGAAATATTGTACAAGTTTTCAGATATTAATAAATATTTAAATATTGCGTTATTTATTTTTATGCGTATCATACGAGTACGAAATACATTAAACCGTGCTCTTTCGTTTTCTTTTTATCGAATCGAATGTCGCGCGAGAACGGATTTAACCGTGTGCAAAATACGTCTATTTTTGTGAACGCGCAGGTAAATAATTGAAAAATGTAATTTTCTCTCGCAATATTTTTCGCACAACTTTCTATGTTCACATTTCTATTGAAAGTTTTCGAATATTATTGTCGAATAAAAATATATAATGGTCATATAAAATGACAGTCGGCGTTATTATTAATTTTCTATGCGCATGACTAAGCTAAACGGTTTACAATTGTTTGAATTATATTTGTGTGAGGTCATTTGAACGGGATTTTTTTCGAATGAGATCTCTATAATAAATATTAATATTGACCTTGTATACGCTGACAAAAGCCCAAAGAAAAAAGTATGATTTATCGTAATATGTATATAATATATATATATATATAAGATACAGACAAAGTTATCTTAACTATTGCGCATATAATATATAATATGTGAATCAAACGCGCTTTGCGAAGTAAACAGTTTAAAGGCAATAAATCGTTCGTGACAAACCGACACACTCTTATCGACAGAATACATTTTGGTAAGCCACTGTAAAGGATTGCGGTCTAGCGAAATGAATAATTTGTTCTATTTTTGCAGAAGAACCGCGGGGAAAACTATTTGAACAGGGATGAGATTTACTTGAATGTGTGCACTTCTATTGTAATATATATATACTGTTCGGCTAATACACAGGGAATAAAAACTTAATAAATGGTATTCATTATTTAGACATAAATCTGAAGGGTAACGAATTTCAAAGTCACGTAGGATTATTATTAATTAGCCCTTAGGACTGCAAAAATTATCTAATCTTTAAAGTAAACGTGTAACCGTACGAAATGCTAAGATAAATCTCTCGTCCTAGATTAGGTGGATTTCAAGCTTCTCCGATCTTCATTTCTGGAGTCGTATATAGAAAAAAAAAAACGATAAAAGTAATGAATATATTAGGCTGTGTTTTACTGCAGATTTAGTTTTTTTGATTATTTTATTCAATTTCTTCAAATAATTAACGTTTTATGCATTTACATGCCTACAAAATATCATCGCTGAAAATTAAACTTCCGATTGGCCGCAGTGATATATGAAATAACATTAAACTATTTACGACTCGAAACGTTTAAAAATATAAATAAATACGCGTTGCATAGACGCATACACGTAAAATTGATATCGCTCAACCGTCTGCACAGTACACACTCTACACACATATTATATAATAAGTAAATTAAAGCTGGCTTTTGACTTCTATTACATTAGTATATAGCTTTCACCGCTGAAATCTGATAGCATATTTCTACGAATAAAATAGCGATTGGGCTGTATTAAAAAAGAGCACTAATTAAAATATTCAAATTTATTGGTTTTTCAATCTAACGTATTCCCCGACAGTCGAAACACTATCAGAAATCTATATCGAAATTAATGACTCATTCGCAAGATGTTTAATAATATTATATAAAAGAAATAAAAACTTTTATGAACATATCATGTACATTTTTTGCTGAAATACATCCAACATTCAAACAAGGTTTTTTAATATTAACTATAAATTATATTATATGGTAATTTTTAATTTTCATATTTCTCAGTAGTTTTACGTGGCCGATATAATATGGAATTATACCCGTTGATAACAATATGATAGTTAATTAGAAAAAAAAAATTGAATCTGTAGTAAGGACGTGCTATGATTATTATTTTCTTTAATGATAATTGAACCGATAAAATTGTAAAACTCTTCTTTATTCTATATCCTCTTCTTCTCTTCCAGCTACTTGGGATTTGTCCTACTACTTCCTATATCTTGCTTACACACACATCCGTTACCCTTATGTCACCGTCAGTTCCAACCAACAATCACTTGCACGTATCCCTTTCCCTGTCCTTCCCATCTACATTCGTTTTTATTTCTCTAGTTTTTTCCACGTTGGATGCCACTACTAAAAAACCCCATGTATGCAGTATGTTCTCGTATATTATCATAGTCTCCTTATTCACACCGTATACCAATCTTAGCATTATCATCTCCTCTACACTCATCCTGTGTCTTGTTATCTTGTCCGTCGCCCAATATTCAGATCTACACAGCATTGCTTGCTTTACTCCATAACGTAAACAATGATGGCAAAGTATAATAATTCAATAAATGACCATAACAAAAGTTAAAATAATAATAATAGTCATAGTTTTAATAGCAAAATTAATGACCATAACAAATGTAATAATTATATTAATAATAATAATTTTTAATGATAAAAATATACATACAATATACGATTCGGTTTAATTTAGTATCAAATTTAAATTATTCGTGTCGTTTGAATAAACAAAGTTTATTTATATAGAGGGCCCGATCTTCTACGTATAAAAAAATAATGACTCGGTATTTTTCACTATTATAAATTCAACTAGGAACGACCGAGAACAGTGTTTTTCTACATATTGAAAACATTTATACAACAAACGAAAATCGAACACGGGTAATACGACAGCAGCTGTTGGTTTGCTTTTAAAACGATCGTCTATAATAAATGGATGTTTATGTATGTATTTTATCGCTTATCGAAAACGAGAAACGTTAAAATTATTGCCGAGAGGAAAAAAAAACATTTGTGCTTTCTCGGAGGGGAAATAATATTGAAAATCCAAAGTGAACAAATGTTAAATGTTAAATGTTGTTGTTGCTATAATAATAACAAAATTATAGTCTACAAACCGAACCGTAAAATAAATTGTGTTTCGAAGGGACAATCCGTTTAAAAAATGGTAAAAAAATCAAACGTTTTGAGTGATATGATGCATAATTTATTTACCGAGTACTTATGTCTTATACGGAAACTGCTTGATTACTTGAGGAAAAAAAATTTTTATTTTCAACTATAGCTATGGAAAAAAATCGCTAACTGCGCGCGGTTACTCATATAAGTTGTAACAATTTTTTTTTATAATTTCCTGTCATGGATAATATTTACGATTGACACGTCATACTATTACGGAAATAGCGAATCATTCTAGAACGATCTGCGTGGTGCTACGCGCAATAATACAGCAATAAGACTCGGTACAAGTGTACAACCCACGTGTTGCATCGAAATATCGTGTAAATGTAGACGTTACGCATAATATGCGTTTTTTAATTTAAATTGTCAGTTTTCGATCACGCGCGTTATGGCCCTATTACAGCACACCGTTACACGTGGATCATTTGATTAGCACTACGGGGTTTTCCCTGTACAATCGAAACGGGGCTTCTCGTCGATCAAACAGGTGCAGTGACATTGTCTATAGTTTTCTTTTGCCGCACCGGTATGCAGCTGCAGCAGGTTCTTAAGCGTGCACGATATTATGATAAACTGTTTTGAGCTTCGGCCCCGGGTCGTGCGTTTAGCGCGCGTTTACCAGAAGTGACCAGTGACGTTCTCACGCCAGCGGGTTCGTCATGTCGTGTATTTACAGCGGTATACGGCTTGTCACGCGCGTGTCAACCGGGAACGAAAAGGGAAGAGCTGAAAAATATAAAAAAAAAAAAAAAACATGTCAAGCAATCGGTGCGCGTACGATCAAGCCGTTGTTGTTTAGGCGCGGTGATTATTAGCCATTTACATGTTGCGCGGTAACTCTGCAGGTACATGGGCGCGGGAGGTGCGCGGTCCGTCGGTGGACCGACTTGAAAGAAAGAAAGCGAAAAAAAACTGGAAGCTGTCAGACGGTCAGAGCGCGTAGAGGGGTGAAGGGGGGGGGAGGTAGAGAAAAAATCGAAAACAAAATAAAAACCGTACAAAACGCTTTTCGGACGGACCCGGCCGCCGGGGCGTTGCGGTGAAGTCGGCAGACGGATTCCTAGACAATTGTTTTTGTCACCGCGAGAAGGAACGCCGTGACGCGGTGGCGGGCGGCCCGTGGTCGCGCGCGCGTTCCCGAGGCGCCGCCAAACGGTCCGTTTGATGTGCGTGTCCTTTGTCCGGGCGGAAAACAATGGCACGCGCGCAACGACGAGCCTGGAACTGGTCCAATGTCGGCGACGCACGTCCGCGTATGACGGCCGAGGTGCGCCAGTCGGCCCGACACCCCGAGTTCCAACGGGACGCGTTTCCAACCCGAACCGCGGTACGGGTACACGCCTATACCGCGTGGCCGCCGATTGATAACGACCGCAGACCACTGGTGGGTGGCGGAGGGCCTAAAGCCTCGGGTTGATAAGAGCTAGAAGGTTTTTAGCCGTGATTTCTACGGTGGACGTGCGATTTCTACTCTAACTTTTGACGTGCGATTGGGCGCAGGTAATACGGTGGACGAAAGCTTGGAGTTTTCCGAGAAAATGTCCAAGATATATGCGCTTTACGTGATTTTCAAAAAAAACATTCGGAACGAGAATTTCATAAGACAGCGATTTCATAAACATATGAATTGAAATGATTAAAGTAAAATGTGTGTACAACCGGAAAATGTAATTGATACTTGGTTAGCTGTACAATATTTTAGGCGGTTACGGTATTATATTTACAATTAAAACATAGCAAAAGGTAAAATTGTTTTCATATTAGACATGTATTTTGAATTTTATACTTAGACTGAAATTAATCTGTTATATAACATATCTACTACGTTTATCCTAATACTAATACATAGTACGTACTATAATTATTATACATACCTTTATAATAATATTTAAATTTATAATTTATATAAATAATGTATACCATCAATTGAATAGAGAATACTTCGATATTTTCTTACAACTATTTACTGTACTCTTGCCCCTTGGGTTGTTGTTATTTATTTATTCATTTAAACAACTATTATATAATGTTATAATTATAATAAATTTTTTTTTATAAATATGTAATTAGTATTATTTTGAAAAATGACGCTCCTCCCTCCCAAAAAAAAAACAAACAAAATCCTAGATTCGCCATAACGCAGCAACGAAAGATCAAAGTTCGTTACCCTCTGTTAATCACTGTTGTTTTCGTAGTTAGACTGCCCCATATATATATATATATATGTGTGAGCATCGCGCGTTTGACGGGGTAATAATCTCTTCTCGAAAAGTTTTCCCTCGTTTTCCGAGACGTTCGCGATACATTACCGTAGTGTACGCATGACTTTATAGACATAGCTCCTATACGAAGCTCAAATAGCAACGTTATATATTATGTTTACGTTTTCACTTGTTCCTTCAATTTTCCGATGGAAATATTTTGAAGGAAGACGCTGTTCACTATTTAGGATGTACAAGACTAACCGACCTCCGAATATACGTGAATCCGTTGTCACGGCTTACATAATTCGGTTTTATCCCGTCTCCAATCAATTCCAACCGGACTGAGGGAATCGCATCGTCTTCCGCAGTACTTATGTAGTCGTTTTATTGCAAAAATGTACTGTTGTCTGACCCTACGGTTGCAGCGAAATGGGTTCCAGTACCACATTGGCCTCCCCACATCTGCTGTGTACAAATTCGCAACATCGAATATTTGACCGGAATCGTGTTTCAGAAATGTCCCCGCAGTACGCAACAGCGTCTCGATATACCACGATAAACAGCCAAAAGAGATAAATACATATTATTTACCATTAGGATGCTGCAGGCTATACAGCTGGATTGTTTACAAAACCCTAAACGATTTTTCACTATCATCATTGGCTTAGTTGGAACGAAAGAATCCGACGGAAATAAAATTTAAGGTCCCGGCTTACGGCTGTATGATATACTCGTAGGTAGCCCCATTCGAACGGTGCACCGACCTACGGGAAATCGCACGCATACATAATATGTGCTGACCGCGAGTGTGGATAACGCGGTACGAGTACGTGATTCGCTTCAAAAAACAACGTAATTAATGACGGTTCACTTTTTACCAAGGTTTATTTTGACGGTTAGATTTCGTGTTTGTACAGCTGAACTATTTTTATAGTACGCGTGATACGTATTTATACGAACAACGCAACACGTCCAAAGTACTTCAGCCGAGTCGTGTACGAGAGCGCGTACTGCGAGGGTGCGTACACGTCTGTTGACTATTGTCTAGCATGTTTATACTGTAATATTGTCATTAATCTGTCAAAAAAAAAAAAAAAACGAATACGTGTACACAATTTATAACCATAACTTGTGTACCCTTTTATTGTTCCGTTCGATCGCATACGATCGTTAATTTTTTCTTTTTATGCATACAAATACGATCATTTGTACGAGACATTAACATATTATTGTACATGACATATTGCGGTAGGTCACTACATCGGTGCAGGAACGCAATTTCAAATTGTTGTTTATTAGATTCGTATATAGACCGTAGGTATATACAGCGATGCACAATGCACATAGACAACGTAATGCAGGTTGCGCGGTTAAACGTGACAATATAATATACTATGTTAATATATAAATAGTATGACGAAAACAATTATAAATCGCTGTCCACCTATACTGCTCCGCGGGGTGGCTACGACAATGTTTGCCACACCAAAATATTTCCACCGTTAATAATTTCAGAAAACATCCTAACGCTAACACGCTATAACGATCAGATTTTACCTAAATTATACAGTATAACTCTAAAGGTGCGTTTAAATATTTCTTAAAATATATTATCACTATTATAATAATATACGGTATGATCAAAGTAGTAAGACGGAAGATGATATTATTATTACGATACAAACATGTCATCGATAGCTGCAGAAAAATGCAGAAAAAATGTAATACCGATTCGGAAGCCGAGGAATTGAGCGATGCTCGTGGCTCACGCCTTAACACTACTGACTACGCACTCCAACTTATCGCGGCCGATTGACAAAAAATCTAGTTTCCCAAAACATTCGATGCCCAGAACTCAAAACTAGACCTAACAATAAGCGGCGTGGACATAGATGAAATGTAATACACATTAACATATTGAAAGATCTAAAAAAAAAGGGACGATTATGATTATTTAGCCTCCCAGTTATCCATTTATCAATGTTGCTGAAAGTACGATTTTATCGAAATACCTCTATAACACTACTGCACACACAATTTATACATATAATATTATGTAGTGCCACATTTATCTCGTATACCCACGCCGGACATGAGCTGACCACGAGGGCTCGGTAGCCAACCCGATAGTATTATATATTGTAATAAATATATCGCATGTCGTGTAGACAAGGCTATTAGAAATTGTTAAAGCTCCGGCGATATTATTATTATTATAATATCGTATAAGGGTCTCGAGTGAAAACACGGCATTGCAGTTGGAATTAAGAAATCGCACGAACGTACGCGATTACACGGGTGATTACACAAAATAATAATTCATTGGCACAATACGATATCGTAACGAGGTATTAATAATATCAGTTCGAGCGGAACATGTTATGAAGTTTTTGAATTAATGCCGCTTACACGCACACACACACACACACACACACACATGATGCTATGTTACCATGTGTTCGTCGAATCTGCTCGTGTTGGAGCTACTTATAATAATATTATGTACCGTAATTTTATCGCGTGATCAGACGTAATTTTTCTGAATTTACCTACACGAAACTTTGGACGGGTCGTACTAGCGCGACAACGTGTCAAATACATATTTTATTAACGATCTGCAACGTCCGTGCGTACACATAAAATATAAAACACTAGCTGACAGGCGTGACACGGAAACGCTTTGCTAGATTTCATTACATATTATCGTCCTGCCCATACGAGTATATACGTTTACTCGGTTTACTTCTATAATATCAAAATTGATGTTTTGTATGTATTCTAGAATCCATTTATTATACATATTACGTACATATTACACTTGTATATAACTACTAGTTTCCACGGTAACCATTTTATTTTTTTGTCGCATTGTCGTATATTTTTTAGGCTAAAAAAATTAACAGCCCGACGAAATTTGACACATATCAACAAAATATCCGAAATAATAATTGAAATAACCATTATTTTTTGCGTCCGATTCACCAGGGTACCAAAATTACATAAAACAGGTTTTTAGGAGTGGTAGCGGTGCGTTATCGAAGGGTATCAAAAAACTGCGTAAAATTGTGTCTGCTACAGTTTTTCAGTCTATTATTATCTCAGATATTAGATATACCAACATTAATTTATTAAATATTTTTACGTACAAGTAAAAGATTAATTTATAATACAGTGTTAACATATGTAATAATAGTAATAATAATAATGATTACTCTTCCGAAACGGATATCTAACAATAAAAATGTGCAAAATTATTGTAAGTGCTCACTTGCATGTACGTGGACGCGAGTGCCTACGCCGTGAAAATCGCACATTTCGAACGAAAACATAATAATTTATCGAGTGACGTCCTCGGCATAAATATTATTGTCCGTGACGGGAAATAAAATCAAGTGTAAGTAATAATAATAATCCGAGTGTAAGTGTATAATATTACGGGTATAAGTTTATTTTAACGATATAAGTTTATATTAACACCTCGAAGATCAAGCGCACGCGCCAGTGTTAAACAAATCCCGCGACGATGATTTACTCTATTGAAAACCGGTCAAAGTAAATAAGAAAAAAAAACGTATGTTCACCTTATACACTCTGAAAATGAGTTTATTATTATAATGTTGTAAAATCACGGGTTTTACGATACTTTGCGTGTTGTACGATAACACGCATGTACGAGTATAATGTAACAATGTTATATTGCGGAATGATAAATTACAACAATCGTAGGTGGATATCAGACGGGGGGAGGGGAGGGGAGAGCTTCAAAGTTTTAGTCCCCTAAAGTATTCACCAAGTCTTCCCCAACCAGCATCACGTGTGCACGTTCAACACAATGGTTTAATATTATGTCCGTGTTAACTGAGCTGAAAGAAATTTAAACGATACCAAAATGAGCAAAAATGTGATAATCTCCGCCCACATGAGCTTATAATAATAATAATAATAATATGCGTAGGTATTATATAGATTACTGTTGTAATTATTTTTGAATTTGGCCCTGACCTAACCTATCATAACATATGTGCACCCATTGTTGATGGCAGAAAAGAATCGATCAACCCTTTCCTCCTTTCTGCAACTATTGGCAACGGGTCTCGTTTTAATGTTAAATTCGTCGCAGACAGTATTATTGACTGCGCAGACCTTTATTAGATTTTTTTTTGTGTTTTCTACGTTGTGTGCTTTGTTTTCGAGAGAACAAGTATAGCACTCGCCGGACTCGCTGGTAATATTCATCCTTTCCGTGTTACTAGTATATGTACTAGTATACACGTTTAATATCGCCACTAACGTTAGGTACGCGTGAATATGCAGTGATATATTACGCTTAAAGGAAATCGAATAAAAGTAATATACAGTAGTATCGTTTGATATGAATATCGTCGTTCGGTTTTCTATTACTATGAAAAACGCTACGTTTCCAACGCAGAGAAATGCAACAAACAAATAAACGAGACAAAAAAATAAGAAAAAAATAAGAAAAAAATAAGAAAAAAAGAGTAAGAACTGAAAACCCTTAAACAATATAATATGGTCAATACAATTCAGCGAAAAATTGGATTATTACTACACGTATAATAAATAGTAATACTTAAAAAAATTAACTATACATTTCATCAATATTGATGTGCATAAATCATATTAGTACATTATTTTATAACGGAGATTATTATACAGAACTAATTCCCTTTTTTCTATTATTGCACATTACAATAATATTGTAATATAATAATTATTATTCATGCACTGCGTCAATATTTTTGGTTCCCGAGAGAATTTCTGTTATTTTTTTCTGAGTCTCACTTTTCCTAAAACCGTAGGCGATGAGAAACGACCAACACTCGATCTCTTAGTGGCTTATAAGATTTTTCAATCATTATTAAAATTTAAATGTATTCTTCTTTATAAAAATTATTTTTGCAAGTTCTATTTTTTTTTTTTTACCAAAGAATATCACGGAAACACTATAAATATTCTACAGAGAGTGTTATACGCCAACCTAGATTTTTTTTAGATATTTATAAATAGACTAATGTCTTGTTCTACATAAGACTAATTTTTTGAATAACTCAATAAAATTAGGTAAGTACAATAAGATTAGCACATTTTTATATTTGATATAAATCTTATCTACATTTAAATAACACTGAAATAAGAGCGAGACAAAGAGATTTTTTTATTTATTTTAATAAATCAATGTTTTTTAGTTTTTAACTATAGTTATTATTATTATTATTACTATGGTTTTTAGCACATAACATACAATATTATTACTATGATTCTTAGTGTATAACATAAAATGTTATTATTTTATTTTTACGTGTTTTGGACTGTATTGGAAATCCTCAAGATTGAAACAAACTTGTCCCAGGAGTATATCGTGTCAATTTTGTTTGTTTTTTTTGTTTGTAGACGCCAGGATATTATCGAAACAGGCTAAATCATTATGCGCTTTAGTATTTTTGCCGAGTTTTAAAATACACAAAAGTGACTCAGTGAAGACGTTCTTTCTTATCTACCCGGATGAACGATCAACAAAGACTCCGTTGCTTTCATAACATTAGGCGTTATGTGTACACATTTTTTTTTACGTGGGAACAGTTTAAATTTTATAGTGTACGGGGAACTACGTGTAAAATGTTTCTTATAAATAGGTACTTTGAGATATTGAAGAAAGTAAAAGTGTATTACGCTAAGGTTTTCTACATGTTAATCAAGTGTTTTTTTCGTGTTAATTCGAGAAACACTGTAAAATTACAAACAGCGAAAGTCAAAAGTTTTTGCTGTTCTGAAACAATACTAATAAAAGGCGTATGAAATGTTACGTGGTTAACTGAAATTTATTTTCTTGTAGAAAATGTAAAAATATGATAGTGCTTTTTCATTTTTAAACACGAAAATAAAACAAATACCGAGTAAGTGTAACTGTGCAATGTTATAATAACATATACTTACCATTTTTTTAACAGTTTAACTGAGAGACCAGAAGGATTTTTTTTTACATTTGTGACTCCCAAAAAATAATATACCTACCTACATAACAAACGAAACTCACAAGGAATTGTTTTCGAATGAAATGAAAGAAAAAAACGCATAGTTTAAATAAAAATGAGGTTACTTATTAGACTTATATTATCGATGTACATCTTAACGCCCGTTTGCAACAATGCCGAACCAGAGAAAAATGTAAGCATATATTATTATACAGTTTATTATGAATACGTTCGAAAACAATAAACATGGTCGAACGCGATTATGTTTTCAATGCGAACCGTCGCGATCCGGATGTACCTATATGCATATTATACAGAAAGAGAAAAAGGGAGGAAAATTTGGTTTTTTTTTTTTAAAATTGTGTAGTTCATTTTACGTAGTTAATCACGCGGAACCGAGAATAAGATCACGGGATTAATGACTATATTATAACGAGGTGTCGAAGTACGATATTTCGCGCTCGACAAACCTGTGGGATTTCGTGGAAAATTTATAACGGCTTCACCCCGCTGTTCTCGGGGGAGTAAATTTCGACTACGGACAACAGAAAATAATTGAATACATATTCGCCGTACGATGACGTACGCTGTACGCGTACGGGTGTCGTCGAAGGCAAATGTTGTTTTGAATTTCGCGCGTAACTCGACGTACCGCAGTTTTCCTGCAACACGAGCATTTTATATCACGGCCGATAAGACCCGTGGAATATCTATTGCGTACGCGTGGTACATATTATGTATTATATATGTTATATGTGTTATATATGTATTATATATATTATGTATTATTATGTATATTACATGGCATCGTGACCGTCGGCTTGTTAAAGTCACCGCATGCGGTTATTAAAAAACCGCGGTCGTCGCGCCGCCGCCGTCGAGATGGTCGCGGCACAGATCCCGCGAGTGGATTACACATCACGTGCGCGCTCGCTCGAGACGATGACCGAATAGTGAATACCGTCCATTATTGTACAGCGGTCGAATACGAAATAATACGTCGAGCAGCCTGTATGTCGTAATCCGCGGTGTCGTCGGTCCGACTTACCGCGTCGGAATAACTTTTAAACCTTAACCTTATAACTAGGGCTCGGATTTTGTAGCGAAAAAAATCCTTAAAAAAGCATTTTAAGTAGCCAAAAAAAGCATTTTTAATTTAATTCTGAATCTGAATAATTTTGAACGTTATATTTTCTATCCGAATTTATTTTGACTTCACACAATTTACAAAATATAATATTTCCGTTTTTTTATTTAATTTTTAACTTTTCGCATTTTGACGATGAGAGAAATTATTTAGAACACTATATTCGTACGTCTATACCTCACTGATTGTCGATTGATATTTACCGGCCAACTAAAGTATTAGAACGTGCTATAAAAATACGCAGTGTTATAGTCCTCGTCGGTTAAACTATAATTCAGTATAATTCAGATAATTTTCCCTTTCCTCGAGTCGTAAATACAAATATAGAAAATTGTAGATAAAACTATTTCGGCTATTTTATCAGTCATATATTTATTACTGGTTTTTTCACTGTTTTATAATTTCTGGTAATAATAATATAGTCCAAGCCGTATTACATACATAGAAATAATCTAAATTTCCAAGAAAAATATTAAAAAATCAATAAAAAATAACCAAATAGGGGAAAAAGCAATAAAAAGCTGGTTTTGTAGAAAAAAGCAAAAAAAAGCAAAAAAAAGTTTACTTTATTAAAATCAGAACGATTCAAAACGTATTAATATATAAGAATTATCATTCTATCACACTCCCCTCAAAAGAAGCATTTGCTACAAAATCCGAGCCCTACTTATAACATTCTAACATTTATACGTGCGCGCAAAACTCGAATCTGAAGGGACCAATATGAGAATTGTGGACTTGACGTTTTTCGAGGGTCGGGAAAACTTACTCGACCACGAACACTCCGCAGGTAAATTTCGTCGGTGAGTTGTTTTCGAACATACCTTGTGCACGCCGTAGTGTGCTACGTTATTATTTTTCATACGCGTGTAAATAGTGTATGATAATTTTTGAAAATGTGTTGAAAATGAGAACTCTAAGCTAAACGTTTTTCTGGAGTAGGGAAAACTTACTCGATCACGAGCACTCCGTACGTAGATACATGACATCGGTAAGCCGTTCTTGAACACACTATACAACGCTGATGGTTTCTACAAAAATGTGCTGAAGACGAACGTAATAGCTGCAACGAGAAACCGCGGTCGCCGGCGTATCAGATATCAATTGTTCCGAGCTTTAATAATTGTAGCCGTTTTCGAGTTGTAAAAGATAGAGTTAGAGCGTATAGCGAATATGGCACGATTGTACGCGCGTGCTATGTCACTGTAGGGGGATTGAAGGGAAAGCCGGCACGTGCCAAAACATTTCGAGCCGGTCTTCTTCCCCGCACACTCGTACTGCAGCCGGGGGAGGGGGGTCGTCATCAGTCAAGGGAGAGTAACGCGAGCCGATGAGGAAGACCGAAAGAAAACTTTTACCAGAAAACCCGAAACGGCGGGTCGGAAACTAATTTACGCAATCGTAACGGACCGTTAATCGCGTTTAATTGCGTATAGTGGACAGAGTCGGCCGCGCACGAAAACCGAACACGAACGCGATTATGTGTGTGCATACGTTGTAATAATACTATTTCGCGTTGTTTTCGTGAAACGAAATTAAAAGATGAACAAGCACACGTGCACCCGTCTCCTGTCCGTCGGCGACGTCGAAAAAGCAGCGGCGTTCGTGGCTATCGCTACGGCGAGAGAGGAAAATTAATAATAAATATTAAGAACGAACGAAGGAGAAAAAAAACGTTCGACGGATTTACGGATGAATTCGGAAGAACGCGTTTGATGTCCGTCCGCGTCCTAGGCGATTCGTGCAGCACTTATCATTTAAGACGCGCATATTATTATTATTACTATTACTATACGCCGTTGCCGAGGCGGGGGAAAAAGCGCGTTACCGCGAAGTCTTCGCGCGCGATTTATATAACATGGTAAACGCCTACGCGCGCGCTCGGTTTTCGCGGAATTCGGAAATTCGCACACGCACTTTTCCCGGACCGACGAGACCCACGTTATTAGATTATATTCGTCGTTCTCTGATTCTCGTCATAACTACTTATGACCATTCCATTTTCCCGAGACTTCTAAGATCTTTTTTCGAATTTTCGCACAACAAGCCAGAACTCGCTTCACTCGCTATCCCGTGGACAAGATAACCTATAAAACATTCTCCGACCAAACACATTCCACTGTTTACAATCTTGCCGAAACCCAAGTTTCAGGAAAATCACGAATCAGACGTCTAAAAAGTAACCGAATACAGAGATCTACTATCTAATTATAGACGGTTTTTTAATCGTGTAGAGGTGCGCCACTGAACTCTCTTGTCTCTTTTCTCATATTTTTTCTATTAACTTTATTATTATTGTACTACCTACTTGCTGGCACGTACAGTTTAATTACAACTTAAAAAGTTTTTTACACATAAAGTATGTAGAATCTTTAAATAATTACAATCGAAAATTGTTTAAATGTTTTTTCTTTCAATTTTTGCAGCTTATTTACGTTTCCCTGGTATGCTGAAAAACGCCAAAAATTATACTTAGCTAATACGTATAATATTACACCCTATATCATTTAAGCTGGGATTCATGATTGTCGAAAAATGTTTACAGCCATTGCGTAATAGTACCAAACTAGAATAAAGTTATGTGAATCAAATTAAACTTTATACTTTTAATATTTTGAAATCAAAGTTATGTTTAAATAATAATAATGATAATAATAATTATTATTATGATTTCACATAATCTAATCGATAGCCTCCAAAAGACCCGATTGAAGAAAGTTCCGAGGTGTTTGCCCCAGTTGGTGTTCCCATGATCGATGCCATTTTAGCTCAGTATATTTACGTCATATAAGTATTTAAGACACGTGTATGTAATATAAATATTTGTATAGCATATAAGTAACGAACAGTTTAGCAGCTAGTGTGAGTTTTCGCGAGGAATTATAATATAGGTAATAATAATAAATAACAATAATAATACCTATGTGAAAAATCGTTTTCCGGCGTCTCCGGCAGCAGCTCGCGTGTAAACGTACATTTTTCAAACCTCTCGCGCAGACGTGATTAAAAAATGTATAAATTTATCAGAAGGATCATTAATTTCACGCTCGTCTCTGTTATTTCTAGTTATTCGAGAAAATTATTATTAAAATCCGAGTACCGCATATTATATTATTAATTTTATAACGTAGACAATAACAAGGATCATAAATCACGCACATAAAACGCATGCGCTAGCACATACATACGTACTCACGCACTGCACCGCTGTTGCACATGCACCGGCTCTAATAAAATATGGCACCGGTGAGTAAATATATATACATATACATATGAAGCCATCATTCGCTCGTTATTCAAGTCTTCCGTTACAACGAGCTAATTAAGTTAACCTCCGATGTGGATTTTTTTTTTATAGTTCTCGGGCTTATCTTTTTCTCACTTTGAAACTTTACTGCCCCTTGTGACACCTGGCCTGCGGTTAAAATTAATTCCACGAGTTAAACGTGCCTGTGATTTATGCGCAGAGGGAAAATATGATATAATACTGTAGTACGCGCATACACTGCGGACTCATCATACCTACCGCGCACGCGCGCGCTTGCGTCCTCTATATACTGTCCAGCACACGAGTATTTTTGTTTATTTATTTATGATGCACGTACAAAATGTAATACACGTGGTACACACACTATAATGCAGTAGACTCTCGACAGTTTAAAACTTAGGGGACAGAGTTGAAAATTCGATTCAATGAGTTTTTTGATTTATCGAGAGTTCGAATTTACATGAGGAAAAGAGAGTAGAACATTTTTATCACAATACATATTTATTATTTAATTTTATAAAGTTAATTATTCATAGCAAATACATTTATACTATAGGTACATATTACATACATATTTAATTAAATTATTAAATTATTCAATTTAATTTATAGTTATTTTATTTATAGATACATTTTTGGCCACAGTCTGCAGGTTAGGTTAGTGTCTATTGCAATAACTGTTCGCTTATTTCTGGAAATTATAATGGTTCAAAATGATAAATTAATTATTCATTATAGCAATCAATTTAGGAAATTATAAAATAAATTTAAGGAAAAAAAGATACGATAAGATAGATCAATCGATGATACGAGTATACCATCGCACACCGTTGTATTTTTTGTTCTTGCTAAAATACCATATGTTATTAGTTATTACTGAACACGAGTGGGTAAGTTGAACCACACTTCTATTTAGTTAAATTTATTTGAATATAATGTTAAGTAAATAAGTTCGAATCATAGAGGTTCGGACCAAAAATATTCGAGTTGTAGAGTGTTTACACTCGCCATCTCACAAACTATCGAGAGTATACTGCGTGTAATCTCATCGCCGTTTCCAGTGTTTGAAAACATTATTACTTTATTTACAACGTTCGTGCCGTTTAATTATTTATGTCCTCCGAACAATATCGAAGGTCTCGTATTGTACCACGTGCCCATTTCCCCAACTTTATTCTTTCGATTCCTTTGCACGCGTACATCATAAATCATAATGTATAATGTGTATAATTACACACAAACATGTTAAATTTTCTTTCGGACCCGTTAAACGTTTTCCGTGGAGTCAACACGTTTATGAACAAAAAAAAAACATTTGTCGAGGACATATATTATACATAAGGAGTTCTGCCAAATACGGTTCAGTTGATAATTAGGTAATATTACTTCATTGCCGTCGTTGTCCATAATTACGCACTATACAGGTAAATCATCGTTTTGAATCGGTTAAAATCATTTGTAGAAATCGATTAACATTATGGATTTCAGAGACAGAAAACGTACGTTGTGTAATATTAATCGCAAGTAATCGCTCAGTGGCATTCTAATAAAAATATTATCGTATATATTATCATATAGTATTTGGTTCGGGTCTTACAGTTAGAATGAAAAAAAAACGTAGTGCATGAACCGTATAGACTATAGACATACCAAGTACACCAAGTTTTGCGTAAAACTGTTAAATTTTAATAAAACCGAAAAGAATTTATGCACGTACACATTGTATAATATTATTCGCGGTTTCGTAACAATTCGAGAAACCGATGAAAAAAAAATATAAATGTTACCCGGGGGCAACCGTTAATCGTACCTAATTTTTTAGTTACACGAGGTCTAGCCGAATGACGCGCATTTTTCGCATGCAATTAACGTTTCAATAACAAAAAGAAAAACGGAATACATTTTTCCGAACAATTTCTTTTGATTACGCAACTACGTGACGATGACGTGTCCGTCCGAGGTTCCATGCAATACATATACACACGTTCAAGTCATTTACTTCGTAAATTTAAAAAATTTACATAATATGGTATACGCCTAAGACCGTTGCTCCGACGATGATGGTTTAATACAACACACATCAGTGACGTGGGTTCTACGTCATCAGCTGATGCTGCAGACATCTCGGCGAGTTTCAATAATAATGACACGCGGTACGTGGGTGGGACGAGCTGCGTGCTAAAGAATATAATCTGTCAGCCGCCGCCGCCGCGTACTTAACACGAGATGGTGAACCATGTATTAGAGTTCTGTTTTCGTCGCGATCAAAACATTCGTATAGAGAGAAGGCGCGAGTGAACGCGGTTTGCGGCGCCGCGATGGTTTTACGCCGATAAACGCGCGAGGTCGTGTTTTGGACACGGGCCGGGTTCTATGCGTACAACGGTATAATATTATAATGATAATGTGCATCGGTTCGCGCGCAGACCCTCAGACGGATACCTATTATGCTATACTGTATAACTAGCTAGTTATATCGTGATGAAACTCGTTTTCACGTGATAGATGGAACCTGTACTTAAGCCGCCGCCGTAAATGTATATTATTTCTCCCATTGACGATGCCGAAATTCGTAAAGACCCTCTAGGTCGGAAATGCAATATTATAATTCTATATTCGTTCGATCGTTGAACTTTTTAGCTGCGAAAAAATGGTTCCATTCGATTTAATTTAATTTTATCGTTTCAAACGTAATTATAACATGTATGTTACTTGAGCCTACAAGGCGTTTATTCAAATAAATAAATAAATAAATAAATATGTTGTATATTAATTGTGTAAATTAAATATAGAAATATAAAATAAAAAGTTAAATATTATAACTTAAATATTCCTTTTCCAAGGGGTGCTCATAATAAAACAGAATTTGATTATCTCTATTAATAAGGGAGATATCGCTTTGTTAAGTTCTAGTAGGAAACCCTAGTTCTATATATTTATAGTACGTAAATTATAATATTTATTAAAAAAAATATTCGTTGATATACTTAACACGACGCGTTTATACTATATATTATAAAGTCGTCGTTTATCGCGGTGGCCGTGGTAACGGATACTGCTATAGTTCACAGCTTTTTACAGCTGTAATCACGATGTATCTGAGTGTTTATTTACCAATGTATACACACATATAGTGCTTCTCCTTTTGGTCGATGATTTATTTTGCCGTTGTTAAACCATTTCTGTATTTCACTCTATAGCTGTTTACCAAAATAATTTTCTAAACGCGTATTGTTTATAAGAATTTCTTACACGTTCCACAACGATAATAATTGGTATAAGCTTTACAGTGTTTAATCAAGTTGTAACACGGGGTCTTGTATTCTACAGGTACAATAAGGCATTATAATCATTATATTATTTTGCGAAGAACGAAGTTGTGAACAAGAGTGTAAGCGAGGACTTCGAAAAATCCATGATCCTGGCTTATGATAAGAACAATGCTGTAAATACTAAATACGCATAATATATATATATTATATACACTATACGAGTATACTCGGGGGTCGAGTACAAGCTTATGTACATCTGAATTCATATCAGCAGCAAAGTATACGATTAATTATGGCTTAAAACTTCTTAAAAACAGGAAATACAACGTAAACACAATCGGTGAAAAGAATCAATAATAATAATACTGAAACGGCTGCCATCTCCATACGTTTTTATCGGCTACAATAGTTAGCTAATGACGTGAAAATAAATATGTGGACTCGTCCAAATTTGCCAGTCATCGACGGACGGTTTCCGCTTAAAATATTTCAGTACGACATTGACAACGAAGCGAAATATAATATATAATGGCGCAACCTTTCACTGAAAACAGCGGTGAAAAAATTAGGAAATTCCCACAAGAAGCTGTAAATACAGTACATAAGCTTCTGGTCACTTTTTCCCGAACTAAATCTTAATCGGCACGATCGACAGAAATAATTAAAGCCATGAGAACGTTTCCAGAAATGTTTAAAGGTAAATAATAAAAATCAGCTCCAAACTCTGAGAAAGTATAAAATATTTTACGAATATTTTTACGGCGGGTTTTTATTGCATTCTTCGACGTATGGAAATCTGATAAATAATAATTATTATTAACGATGTACAATGCTCTCGGTGGTCGGTTGTTATAGGTTTGATGGTTTACCATAATATATACATACGAGTAGTTAGGGGGATAGTAGACGCGCAGTCGTTATTATATTAGTTATAATATTTTAGTGTCATGTCAACAATATATCGGTTCTCTTTCTCTTTGAAATAGAAAAAAATTAAAATAACTTTAGCAAATTCCAACATCGTCCCGAGTATCTGTCCGCAGTGTGTCACTGCCGGTAAACGTCTGGTATAACGCGAGACGGAACAGCAGACGGTGGTATGAACCGTTTAGCAATAGAACGCGCGCACTCATACATTTGCGAACCAGGTAATCGGTAATCGGTTACAGCAGTTGCTGCAGCCGCACCGTGTACGTAGCATAGTCCGGGCTACCGTTTAACACCATCCGTAAACGCGAATAATATCTCACGTCGCACGACCCGTAGTCATTATTTTCGCCGTTCTCTAGACGCGTCGTGTTTCACGCGCGGATTCGACTATTTCGGGGAACACAGCGGTCACGAACCGGAACGAAACCTCGGATTTTCTCGACGGGTCCTTAACGGTAATGAAAAAATAGTGACGTGGACACAATGCGACGATAATTATTTGGCCGGCGCTTTTTTCAAAATAATAACAACAAACACAAGCGTCTTATTTTTACTTCTGACGCGCGTTCCCGCGCACGGGACCATATACGTACGATGTGACCGTATTACAATAATATAATGTTGTCGAGTCCGCACAATGCGCCTCCGCGATCGCGCGCTCATACCGGCCAATGTGCAGCAGTATAATGACATCGTATCCGATCGTTTTCCCTCCTCCCCGTCCGACGCGTAGTAAGTTTTACCGGCCGCAACAATACGATTACAGGTGGTTCGTTTCGTGTACCACGTCCCGACGACCTCGTGGGGCCGGACGGCTTATTCGATTCTTCCCCTCTCGGCACACCGCGGAACATACCGTTCGTCACGACCGTGTCGTACAATTTCACCGCCGTAAAAATATATAATCAAACGCGCGCGCGGTACGAACGTAACATTATTGTCGTGAGGGAACGCGAACGTCCATAAAGACACGGTGCCGTCGTCGTCGAAACGTCGCGGTAGCGCCGGCGTCGGCGGTGCAGGAGCCGGAGGACTAAAAGCGCGCGACGGCATTTTGATTGATGACCGGAGAACGCGTACGCTGTGCGCACAACAATAATTCTTCGCGATTTTCATTTCTCCTCCTCCTCCCCCCCCTCAAACCTATTACTATTACTATTATTGTTATATTTATTATAAGTTATTATTATACGCTTTGTGTGTGGTCGGCCGTAACCACCCGAACGACTTGCGCAGCATTGTCCTTGGAAGACATTAATGCGGAATTAGTAACACGCGCATATTATACACAGCACTCGCGCGGATTTACACGCGCGTACGGTATTGTGTTATATGTGTAATAAATAAATCGAAAATGCTAATTTTACACAATACAATATCGTGTACAGGCACTTGTGGGCATACGGGTACGAGCGGCCGATCGTTTGCGGCGGTATCCGTCGTACGCAGTATACGACGTACGTGGTATACGGTATATTATATTTTATGTATATACCGTATTGTTGTTGTTTAATATTTTGCGAGCTTTGAACGCGCGACAACGGGCATTACATGTCCCGTGTCGTAAATCGACCGACTTCCCGGAAGTCGGCGCCGACGCCGGTAAGTAATGACCCCACGAGAAACCGTATACTCCAGTGCATGCACGGCGAACACACACACACATATATGTATACGTACACTACTGCAAGTGCGTGTATTATATACGCGAGACGACGTCGTCGTGTGCGGATAATCTTTTTATTTATTGACGGATTAACCGCGAGCCGCAGTGCACCGCGAGCATTACTCTTTATTACGCCTAGTTATTTCATTTATTATCCGGTCGGGGAAACGCCGAAATGCGCACGTCGTCGGCGGACCTGCCGGAACGGATTTATCTCATGTCGGATCAGCTCAAAAGTCGATGCACTCGCCGTCTCCGCATCCCCCCCCCCCACCCCACCACAAACCAACAACCTCGACCTGGCCGCCGACGAGTGCTCGCGATCCCGATATAATACGTGCGAATATTATTGCTAGAGCTCGGAAGTTATTGCTCTAAAAAGCTTTGGACATTTATTGCACTATAACTGCAAAAGAAAAATAATACCCGGAATTGCACTGAAAAATTGCAACACTTTTTCCTACTTAAATTATTTAAATAAAAAACACAATTAATCACAAGTTTTTTTTTTTTTATCAAGCGAATTACATAAGTGAATTATATTATTTTAAATTGGCTTTAAGAAATAGCTATGTCGTAGGTATAAACCTTATTTATATTATCAGAAAATGACGGTGACACGGTGCAGTTAAAAATATAAAATAATAAAAAGAAAATACAATTACAAACGAAAAATCCAAATTAACTGGAACACCGGTGTTTTTGTCCGACTTTCAGGAAGCAATTTTGTCAACATTTAAAAACTTTTATTTGAAAAATATTTGGTATATCTTACAACGAAAATGTGTGTATAGGTACCATTGAAAAGATTTAATTACGTGAAATTGTATTTTAAACATGATTCAAATATACAATTTCGGAGAAGTCAACAAAAAGCAATCAAATTGAAAAAAAAAAAAAATGCTAAAAATTGCACTTAAAGTGTTTATCTCATGATTCGTAACGAATCTAGTTGAACGAAACGAATGTTTCCAACCTATATTTAGCAGCGGATCCGAACAATGGGCAAATACCGGTAAACGCGCGACAGCTTCCGAGCCCCGATAATTGTAATTATACTTACACGTGCAATATTATTTCGCTACAGCCATTTATCGTCACGGTGAAACGGGGGGTAGGTATGAACACGACCGGCGTGTGCACGTTCTAACATGTCGCATCATTGTTTGTAGACCGCGTTTTCGGACCGCCCCGGCCGGCGTGTGAATATGGGTGCGGCGCCCTCGCGACGAGAGAACGACGCGCGAATCGACGTTTCTGATGGATCACGCGGCGTTAAAATCACTGCCACGGTCCGAGACGTGCGTCGTGCGTAATTTATGCGGCGGCGCTCGAGTCCGGACGGTTGTCGCGTACCAGACCTCCGGACCACAACTCGACCGCGCACCCTACACCCGCAATCCCGCATCCATCAATTTCGGATTATTCGAAAAAGAACACGTTAAATAATTAATAACGCGGTACACAATGCTATTGTGGTCGAGCGGTGGCGCACGGTTGCCCGTAGACAACTTCAATCGCACCCCGAGGGTTTTTGTAGACTCGCAGTGCGATGGGCGGGGAACGCGTTGGTTTCACAAGACCGTGTACCACGATTATGTAACGTGTTACTTTCGCATAATCTCCGATCTGTGCTTTCGGGGTGGATTTATACTCGCGTACGCTCCCGTTTAATCATGAATTGAAAATCAGAAAATCGGAGAATACATAACATTTCCTCTCGCTTATCAGTATTTATTTTGAAGAATCGAAAAATATGAGAAGTTAAATTAAGATGAACTTTATTTCTTCCAGCAAGCATACATTTTTTTGTTCGGTAAAAACCTACAGCGGTGTGTTATAGTTATATGATTCAACTAAAGATTAATGCCAAATGACAGAAAAAAAAAACACTTTATAAAAATGACCCCTACTACCGTGTCATCATTTGTAGCATAACGGTTTTACTAATTTTATGTTTTACACATGTAGAAACTATAGAAACATCGTGAAACAAGAAAAAATACAAGAACGAAATCATAACAAACATTTATTTAAAAGCGAAAAACTATTTTTTATACGAACAGTACTTAACAATAAAAAAAGAAAAACCATAAAGTAGACATCAGACGTTATCTAAAAAACGAAATTATTAAAACGTTACAAAATGAAAAAACGAACAGAATCTTATTTTTATTTTTTTCCGTACCCAAAAATGAAAACAAAATAATACGTAATGTGAGTTTAAGATTTTAATATCTGGTTTTATAACTTGAAAATAAAATGCAATAGCTGTGCTTTGCCCAAGAATGGGAAGATCTGACTCGGTAAAAATGTTTTTTTAACGCGCTTTAAAAAATAGTACCGATTTAAAAGAAAATGAAAATTGAAGATAAATAAATAAAATGTTTCACAGAGATTGAACAGAACAGTGTAAACCGCACGATTCTACTCGTATACACATTCGTATATTTAAAACACTATATTATAATATTTACATCGAGTACAGTTATTAATTAATTCATTTTCATTGTTTGATTATGTGCACAAATCAATTATCTGCATATCCGCCATTGAATCCAATTAGTGCTGCTTACCGGCATGTAGCTCTATAATAACTGTACTCGTCCTAAAATACATAAATATTTTCTTTCTATAGTTTTGGTCGTATTCAAAGGTACTACTTATTTCCGGTTATCTGTTATTCGAGTATACTACCATTGATTATAAAAATTACTATCTATAATCAATGATACTACCAATACTACCGCCGTCGCAACTCGCGTAAATATTATCTCACGTTCCGTCGAAACGGGAGGAAATGACTGTAACGCGATTATTATTATTATTATTACTATCATCATCATCTAGTCCACGAGCAATTAATTAGATCGAACTGTAAACGCGGTTCCCGGTGAAAAATGTGCAAACCTAATAAATTAAAGCAAACATGTCACGGTTAGCCTCATAAAATCTAAAATTAAACGGTTTCGTTCGACTTTTGATGTTGTGTACATAGTTGTTTTCCTTCGCGTAACATATTATAACGTATTTACAAGATGATAGATGGCAAGGCGTCATCGTAGGCATAAAATATATAAAATAAATTTATATATAAATGCATTTTTTTCATTTTAAATATGTCACGACGACGATATGTCCGACAGTTATAGACACTGCGCATTATAATAGTTTTGAATAATTCATACGTGCATAATGCGTTCATGCGCGGCCATATCAATATTTTATTATTCGGTTCTTAGCGTCATCGGGACATTAATACTTGAAACGAGGGAGTAATATTTCAATAAAATCATTTGACAATTCGCATTCGATACACATAACCACGATGACGTATGTCCGTCGCGCGCACATGTGCTATACAATACGTATAATATAATATATAAGTTCAAAACGTTCTCGTCCAAAAGTACTTTTAGTGAGTCTTCATGACACGAGACTTTTATGCGCATGGATATCACCGATGTACGCAGGGTACATACGCGAACCATTAATCAAGAGAACCGAAGAAATAATAATAATAACCATGTACAGTAAACATTTCGTTTTTATTATTTGAGTATTTGACCGAATATCGTATTGATTAATCGACTCTTGAACGGGCATTCACGAATGTCACTTAAAATAACAACAAGTACTACTGCACAAGCACAATTCAATATTGCCTCGTGCATCATTTAGATGCGAGTAATATGTCCGAAAATGGAAGCAAAAACTCATATTATTACCGGTGCGCAATCGGAAAAATCGGTTGTACTCGTTTAATCCCATATTAAAACAAAGAACTCTATGACGAGATAGTATAATATTAATGTACTACAATACATCGTTGTATTAAATGGTCTCGGAAAGAGTACATTTTTTCAGTTCGACTTCACAAATACGTCTTGTACTCAAAATAATCGTCTACGTCGAGATGTATAGGATTATAGTGACGCGTTCCCCTTGCTTTAAATTCCGTTACAAATACGATTTGTTTCGTCGAAAAGTGTATTTAAAATTATTCGAATTCTTCGTTTTTAACACACACATAAACCATTTTTTTTATGCCATGATTTTATTGGAATTATATGGAAATTTAAATTGTTTTCCGACGTCTATTGTTTTGCTATATGACGTTAACTGTTGTCGAGTTCGTTTTCGTTTCAAACTTATTCCATCGTCAAGAATCAAGACACGCGTCGTAATACAAGAGAAAAGAAAGTCTTGAACTTTGTTGGAAATATATTTTTTTTATTTGAATTTAATTGAGCGAGAAAGTATTTAACAATAAATCGTTATAACATTTTTGTATGAAGTTTAACAAGTATTGCTTCGCTGTAAATGTCTGGTACTTATACATAATATTTTATAGTGGAAAAAATAAATGCGGGATATTGTCACAAAGTATGCGCCGTAAAACACTGGTGCAGCTTAAAAAGCAATTAATTATAGAATACATATATCGCTGAGGAGGAGTGGTTAAGTTCGTGGTAACTAATAACAGTCGAGCCCAGAGTATGTGTACAAACTACAAAGTATAACAGAAAGTGAATAATTATTTGACGTTTAAGGAATTTGATTTCCCATCGATAGTTTGTTGCGATCAAAAAGCCTGCAGACACCAAAGAAAACGCGCACACACGTGACATTTTTTCATTAAAGTTATCGACTTGAAATCAAGCTATGCACAAGACCACACACAAGTCAGCTCTACTCCACATAACGACGCCACTTGTGAGGTGTAACTGACATTTTTAAACGGTTTTGTGAAAATCAAATAAATATTATCATTATATAAGAGCCACACTATAATATTATAAATTAGAATAATACAAAACGTAACATTGATTATTTTAGTTATTATGTAAAACAGTGGACTTCCATGAACTCGGCCCACCAACTTATAACTATCAATTCCAAACTTAAGCAAACAATTTGGGATTAATTTACAAGAATTTTCGAGTTAATTAATTTTGGGTCCACCGACAAAGTTTGCAAGCAAAAAAAAGTCCAAATTCCATCATAAATCATAAATACACTTTTTACTTTGGCAAGCCGGATACTATAAGTTTTGCCGTATACCCGTCTATCATATGCACTGAACAGTAATTTAGACGTAGGTATTATTTCTGAAGTGTATACTAATCGATTTAATGATTAGGTCAAATTGTTGAAACAAACATAAATTTAAAGTCAACTAGAAAGGGTTTTTCTTAATTGTGCACCAGCATAATCTTAATTTTACCAAACTAGTAGTTCAATATTATTATCAATAAAAAATGAAAACGTAGGACAGTCAATGTATTGAAATTCACAGGAATAAAAATGTATTACATTTAGGGAGAATCGGATACTCCAATGGTTAGGGCCGAATCGAGACCACTGAAAGTTTGAATCCGATCTTTGAGTGATTTGCACAAACTCTAGGAATGGACTTGAAAATCAAATACTCAGATATGCGGGGATGTTAAGCTTTGGTGTATAGTTTTCGTGGCGATCGATTGTTATACGAGATGAGTGGGCAAGAAATCAGCCTGTACTCGTTTGGTGAAGGGGCGGTATAACCAACCCGCCCGTAGCTTAGTCGATGGAATTTACATAATTCTCAGTCACCGCAAAATATATGGTTCGCACAAGTCGACGAACCAAGTCCGTGGTCGCGTTAAAGCGTGTCGATATTCGACGAGGGCAACGTTGGTGTATAACAGGGATGAGCAACTGGCGGCCCGCGTACCTTTTTCATCTGGGCCGCGCTATATTTTCAAATTACTTCATATAATTTTAGCGCCATATATAATATGTCATTTTGGAAAACATTACCAGTTGAAAAATATCAAATTCTAAGAGATTTCGCATTAAAAATGTTATCTATGTTTGGAACCACATACATATGCGAATGTACATTTTTGAACTTGAAACATATTAAATCGAAGGAAAGAAATCGTTTAACAGATGAAACCTTGGGACATTTACTAAGAGTTTCAACTACAGACATAGAAGTGGATTTTACTAAAATGTCTATTGAAAAACCTCATGCTCAAGTATCACATTAAATAATAATCGTAAATATAAATAAATAAAGATAAAAAATAAATGTTGGTAAATTCGAAGGACTTTTTTTTTTTTTTTTGCTTTCATCTATGCACTGCGGCCCGCTAGATGTTAAAGTACTTAAAAGTGGCCCGCTAGTTACTTTGAGTTGCCCATCCCTGGTGTATAAGAACGCACATCATCGCTCGCGCATCGCATTGTATCATAATATCGGGTATCGTAGCGACCGCGCAACGTCACTGGGTACCGTCGAGAATTTACCGAGATATAATTTTACCGCACGCGTTCATCGTATTATATTTAACGAGTTCCGAATCGTATTGTTGCGTTCAGACATTCAAACAAACGCAGCCGTTATTAGCCGGTAAACAACGACGTGCCCTACATTTATGAGTGCTCGTACAGTGTACGGTTACAGGACCCGGAAGCGCATAAATAAGTTCATCCGATACACTTGGAAACATGATAATATACTCTACGCGGGACCGACGAGGCACGCGTGCACGAGCGAACACCGCCGCGATGACTTCGCGAGATCGAGCGTGCACATTTGCAGCCTTTGGCCGCGCGCGCCGCGCCGTCACCCGTGGTACACGCTTCGATAATAACTACCTGTGTGCACGGTATCATCGTAGTCTCCGTACCGTTGCAGTCGTGTAACGCAAAGGTATTAATATTACTACGTCGTCGTTACAACGCGTTAATGATTATTATTATACCGCCCAGTCGAAAGAGCTTCATTTTTCCCCGAGAAATCAGATACGGTCGTCGTTATAATAATAATAATAATAATAATAATAATAATAATAATAACAAAAACAAAAACAAAAGAAATACGTATAGTTATGTAAATATAATTTCTCTCTGTACACGCGCACGCGTTTGCGGGTCACGCGAAACCTCGACAAAGTATTAATAAAATAAAACGAAAATACCATCGTTTTGCTTTTTCGCGCGATAAATTTACGCGACCGAGCAAGCGACACCGCTGGTAAATTCCGCGAGACCGAAAAACCGTCGAAATATTTATCGACGTCGAGATAAACCGCCCGCGTACACAGCCACCGCGTACATGATGATAAATTATAATATTAAACAAAATTCACGGATGTGTGCGCGGCAATGTGTACACGGGTTAGGTAAGGTTAGGGTTCACATGCTGATCATTGTAGACGTATCAGTATGGACGGAACACTGCGGTCCGGGCTATTAATTAGTCCAAGACTCGTGTTTTAAAATCTATGCACGAAAATCACCTGTTGAACAATATTGCGCGATGACGAAGATTCGTACGGCAAAGCCTCTTATAACCTACTCGCCGTTTACTGATAGGATAAGGAGAACGAAAAAACATTAACCGATAAAATAATTAGGAAATTGTATTCACGAGAATGTGGTCTTGCATGACGATATTAACTCAAATCGCTCGGCCTCTGATACTGAGTTGATTGGAGACCATTGTGACTCGAACTCATGAAGTTAAAGTCGGAATTCACGATTATGAGATAGCGCTGATATAGTATAGGCCATTCAGTCCGATCAGGTCTTAACATCTTACGAGACGAAAGAAAAACTATCGGCCGGCAACAATTGCACGGTCTTCTAATCGGTAGAATATTAGGCGGTAACAGTATTACACATTTAAGCGTGGGCGTGGTCCAACCCAAAAACCGGTGTCTGGTTGAATTTTAAACCATGAAGACACAAAAGTGCTACCGCTGGCAATAAATGAGACATTTTCATCTTTATGTTAGTTATTTTAAAGCGTTTCTGCGTTAACACTGCTAAACTGCTTAAAAAAATTCCAAGGTACATAAATACTACACTATGCCGGAAAAAAATAATAAGCTGAATACTGGATGACATCTAGAGTTATGGTAAGTAGGTAAGTATTAAGTACCAAAAAAATTATTACGCAAACGAAAAAGCTCTTTTAGAAAATTAGAAGTTAGAACCGCAGAAAATGTCCGGAAGTGGCATTCACCGTAATGTTTCCAGCTATTGATCTTTTAATATCCGTACCCACCACGGTGTTCTTAAAATAAAATTTGATCTTATCGAATCTTTTGACCTAGTCTACAATATATATATCGAAACGTCTGGTCTCTCGCCAATGTCGGTACAACCTATTGTATTGGTATAGCGTTTAATTAAAAGCTATTTACTTTATAAACAAACGACGACGTGTGTGCAGAACGGGGTGAAAAAAAACCTAACCCATAAACATTTCGTCAATTGCATTCGTACATCACACATGTGTGCGTGCTCGCGAACACCGAACCGCATATACAATATAATTCCGGTCGGTTTTTTTTCTCTCTCGAACGCGCCAAAAACGTGATAGAGCGTAGTAAACATTGTTCTTTACGTACGAGTAGGTGTACAATACACACTACAAGTGTACATTTATTTGCGTGTGTATGCAACGTCTATGCACACATACAGGGTGATTTTTTAACGTGAGCGTCCATTTCAGGAAGCGGAAAATGTCTTCCGTCACGGTACCGAGGGTTATTGTGAAAAACATGAGGAAGTGTATTGTTTAAGGACAATGTGATACACATATTTCGCTTTCGAATATAATATATATTCTTGTCATTCGTAAGAATTTTATCGACAACGAGTAGCCTACTCGTGCCTACTTTGCCCAATTGTTAAACATTTATTTTTCGAATATATGTATGCATCAATCGGGCACACTATTGATTTAGAAAATTAGTCATAGTTAAAGTTTAAATAGGAGAAACGGGACGGCACGAAAATATTTAAGCTATATTTTATTGGTGTTATAATATTATACAGTTATATTATTAGTTATATTATAATCTTATACACTATCATACTGCCAGAGTTCAGTCTGGTTCGCGTTCTGAAAAGCACCCTGTACAGTGTACACGCCGCCGAAGCTAGCTGTTACCGTGGTGAGTCCCTAACCATACAATCGGTCGGATTCTCATCCGCTGTTTCCGGTGGCGGTGGTGGCGTGTAATCGACTTTCTAAAATCAATTAACGCGGTGTTTACACACGCAGTTTCCGGACCAATATATTCGAGCGCGCGGGACGAATTTCGAGTCGACTAATACAATTATCATAATTGTTATCATCGCACCTACGTAATATATGATTTTAACGAGCTGTGCTTTCCGTGGAATAGAGTTTTCACGTGCAATTTGGTTTCGCTAAGATTTCCAGATTGAAAATGAACACGAAAAGGGAACGGGTACGGTACGCTTTACGCACTGCGTGGAAATCCACGTGGAAACGATTGAACGCGTTTGAACGATGAGCTGATTCTAGGCGCAGTAAGTTGAAGGTGTCATTGATTTAGGTTATCTGAAGATTTCGGAAAATAATAAAATATGCACGAGGTTTGCACGAGGTTTACGTACAATTTCAGCACTACAAAGTTTGAAAACCATTGCGAGAACAAAGTAAAAAATTGGTACAATGCGAATGTGAAAATTACGTTTAAAACGTCCGGCGACTCCGGACTGCGATCCCCCTTTGAAGAAAATCAATTATTATCCAACTTTGACGAACCGTTACATTTCGCGTTTAGCGGTACCACGATGTTTTGCCGCACTACCGGATTTGTCGTTAAAATCTTTCCATTGTATACGTGTATAATGTACATTGTTGCGTACTAATCTGAAGACAAATGGTACCAGAAAACTTTTCCGACGACACCGCACCACGACGCAAACATAGTCCGGAGAATGTTTTTTCTTTTTTTGTTCTATTGGTTTTTTTAACCAAACTTGTGCACAACCGTTCGTTTCGGTGACGGGTCTCCCACGCACAAATGTATTTAATCCTTCAAAGTACATCTGAAAGTTTTTTACGACAAAATCGAAAATGACTCGACGTCGGTCATCGATATTAGCGCGCGAACACTATACAGTATCAACGCGAAAATGTATTATTTTCATTTGTCTCGCGCGCAGTCGTCGTCTGTTATTGTACAACGTTGTCGAACGAAAACGGAACGAGTATGTAACACTAAGGATGAGATGCCGCGATGATTATAAAATCTGTAAGCCCACGAAGTGGTGAAAAATATGATTGGAATGCTCTTTTATTTTTCAAGTGAACCGTTGCGTGCTTTTACTTTTGTGAATTTACACAATCTTTCGCTGTATACTGCAAGGTGCATATTATACCGCATGCGATGAAGGGCACCTGTAGACAAGGATAAGCTCTGGGGGTCGGAGGGGACGAGACTTGCACACGTTTTTCCATGATATGCATAGATGTCGTTTTTTAACAAGATCGTATTATAGTTTTTGGCGCATGCAAAAATGAACAAATGATACGTCCGATACGGGGCAGGGAAATAGAGATTACATTTCGATTGTGTAAGCGCGTCGGTAAACAACGAAATCGAAATGTTCATATCAAGCGGACGCAAAAAAATGTATAACGTAATATTGTGTTTTGACCGGAGCGTGTTTTGACCCATACGCGATTTGATGATTCGTTTTCGTGGCAGCGCGCGCGTCGTCCGCTCTGACAGACAAACGTCATAACTTGATATACTGTCCGGTGCGACGACGTGGACGCAGAACGAGGGACGGACAGAGATTACTGGAGGGAGGGAGAGAGAGAGAGAGATGCAATTTTTTTTCCTCGTTTATTTTTAGAGTAAACCATTTAAAAAACTCGAGAATTCCGTGCACGTGTTGTTTTGGACTAATTTTAAGTCTCGGCACCTGCCGATCGGGGGGGGGGGGGGGCTGCAATCGTTTTTTTTATACGCACATCACCCCGCTCCGCTCGCCCACCCAGCGGCGTCAACAATCGTGTGTCGCGCGCGTACACGCAGTACACAACTGCAGCTACGTAGTAGGTACGCGCAAACGTAACAATATAAATATAGTTCGAGTGTTTTATTATCATATTATTTTACGTACTGCACTCGGCCGTCATCGTTGTTTACGACCGTCGCGTCGTCATCGCGTCATCGTTGAAAAGAAGCTTAGAACTTGTTCGTCATTAAAAACGCATTAAACAGGATTTCTGTGGTAGTATAATATTATGTGTACGGCAGCGTGCACAATCAACTCGCCTAAAACTATTTAAATCCGTATAGAACGTATAAGAGTCGTCATCGAAAGCCTTCCGTCGTGCACTCACTCTCACCGTCATATACTTGTTCTCTCACTCCCTCCGCAGATTCTCGACGTCGATGAGAATTCAATAATAATATTTACGCGTCTGCTCCATCCCGAATGAGTATTCGACGCGTCAGATTAAAGTGTCGAGTGATCGACGCCTACAGACGGTAATATTTTAAAAGTCTCGTCGACGTAGATCACGCCGCGTATACACCTAAATATGATATACACATGTTACAGCATTGTTTTATATCGGTTTCATCCGAATTTATTTCTGTAACGATTCCGCGCCGCCGCGCGTCTATAAGCGGAGCGCGGACCAGGGCGTGCCAACACATGAAGATATTTATTTATTTATTTATTTATATATATATAAACGGGTATATACCCTTTAGAATGATAAACAATAGTACAGTGATAATTAATAATTAATATTTACAAATGAAAAGACAATTAAGAATACAGTTTTGATACTGATATTACAATAAAATTACAACAAATTAATAATAATTAAAACATTTATGATACTGAGAATTGATAAGTTTACAAATAATTAACATCCGAGCTTAATGCTACATAAACATTATATTTAAAAACATTACGTGACATAAAAAAGAAGTCGATCTGATTATTAATGCTGTTAGCCAAAGCAAGTACTCTGGGAAAAAATGATGCGGAACTATAGTTAGTGGAATAAGATGGGACTATAAATAAATTATGTG
Organism: Periphyllus acericola; assembly: GCA_949715065.1. Lineage (NCBI taxonomy): Eukaryota > Metazoa > Arthropoda > Insecta > Hemiptera > Aphididae > Periphyllus > Periphyllus acericola. The sequence goes on from OX454271.1 coordinate 2,390,461, forward strand.
ACCTCGTACTATGATTACTAAAGTTAAAACCAACAAGGGAAAGGAGCTCGGAAGAATCAATGTTACCATTCAGTAAATCGAACAAGAACATCAAGTCTGCAACTTTTCTTCTAATTTCGCATAAAGGTAACCCCAGATTGGTAGACTGTAGGTGATAAGTGTCACGGTCAATAGCTAAATTAAATTTATTACAGATCAACCTTAGAAATTTATACTGAACATTTTCTACCTGATTAATATAGAGAGCATAATTTGGTGACCAAATCACAGAGCCAAATTCTAAGTGAGACCTAACAAGAGAGTAGTATAATATTTTCATTGAGTTAATGTTTTTGAAATTTTTAGTGTTTCTGTAAATGAAACCTAACATTTTGAAAGCTTTATTTGTTCCCAAATTTATGTGTGAAGAGAAAGACATATTTGATTCAAGTAAAATTCCTAAATCCCTAATTTGATTGACTCTTGTAAGTAATACATGGTCGATTGAGTAATTAAACAAAATAGGTTTATGTAGGCGAGTATAAGTAATAATACTACATTTATTGATGTTTAATGGTAAGCAGTTTTTTTTACTCCAAATTACAAGCTTGTCAAGATTAGATTGCAAATTTACTGCGTCAGAGAGAGATTCTATTTGTGAAAATAGTTTTGCATCATCGGCAAACAATAACAAGTTTACTGAAGAATCAAGAACAGTGGGTAAATCGTTAACAAATAATATAAATAACAGAGGACCCAGATGAGAACCTTGAGGAACACCTGAACCTACACTAAAATAATTGGAGGTGAAAAGAGATAACTTTACTGCTTGTGTGCGGCAAGTTAGATAAGATTCTATCCAATTTAAAAAGTTCCCACCAAAACCAAAACTATTTAATTTTTTTAGAAGTAATTTGTGATTGACTCTATCGAAGGCTTTTTGGAAGTCTGTGTAGATGGAATCAATTTGAGTATGATTATTGAAGGAATTTAATATTTTAGATTGATAAAGTAGGAGGTTAGTAGAAATTGACATTTTATGTCTAAAGCCGTGTTGATTTGAACAAATATACGGAGAGATAATTAAAGATAATTTTTTTGTGATAATCGCTTCAAACATCTTAGGGATTATTGACATCTTAGAAATAGGTCTATAATTAGTAACATTATGTTTGTCACCGGACTTATGTATCGGTGTCACAAAAGACATTTTCCAAATATCAGGAAAGTAACCAATACTTAAGGAATTATTAAACATCAAATATAAAGGATCAACTAGTACTGACCAGCAAGTTTTGAGAAAAGATGAAGGGACACCATCAGGACCTGTAGCGGAATAAGTATCTAATGAATTCAAATGCTCAATAATTTCAGTTTTATTAATATACCAGGAACTTAAATTTAGGATATTTTCAGAAGATACGGAAATAGGTTGATTAGATACAAACGAATTAGGCAAATCAGAATCAAAAACATTAGAAAAAAAATCGGCAAAAAGCTGAACTTTTTCTTGAATATTTGCTGATGATGAATTATTGTATTTTACTGTATCGGGCACATTACCAACAGTCTTTTTTAAAGATTTAATATATTTCCAAAATGGTTTAATATTTGTTTGAATACTATTTTCAATATGGAGTAAGTGTTGAGAATAACTTTCCGAAGTTAAGATTTTACATTCTTTACGAAGGCGAGAGAATTTCAAATAATTATCATGCGAAGGGTACAACTTACATTTTTTATGTGCTGATTTTTTTTCAATAATAAGATTTCTAAGTCTTGCATTAGCCCATACGGGAGAATAATTATTGAAAATTCTGGTTTTCGGGACAAATAAACTGAAACTATGATGAATGATTTCATAAAATTTATTTACCATTTCTTCAAAAGAAGAAACGTTATTATTTAAATTAGAATCAAAATCAATATTAGAGAGAAAATTACAGACTTCATTAAAATTACATTTGTTGAAATTGTATATGATAGGACATTCAGAGGTAGGCTTCAATTTTGAATTCGTAAACTTTAGAAAAATGTCTAAAGGTGGGTGATGATAATCAATTTTGGGAACGATGGATTCTGAAGATTGATTTAAAGAAATAATTTCAACGTTGTCATTAGTCATAATACAATCAAGTGTTCTGCCATTTAGGTTTTTTATGTGGTTTTTTTGTTTTAGGTTTAAAAAATGTATATAACTATTAAATATTATGCTTCCCGTACTATGACCTTGGTTTGATGGGTCGGTAGACCAGTCAAAATTGCTCAAGTTAAAATCACCAAGAATAACGAAATAAAAATCTGGAAATTTAGTGTATAGTGTCTCAACTACTTCACAGTGACTAGAATAAGTTTCATTTGTAGCATCAGGTGGTATATAAATACAACCTATAATAATATTTGTATTATAAATCCTAACTTTTAAAAAAATTTGCTCAATGCCAACAATCATTGGAACACATAATAATTCACAATTAATCTTATTATGAATGGCAATCAGGACACCACCACCACGTTTTTTCCCTTCAGACAAATCACGATCATTCCTATAAATAGTATAATTACAAAAACCAAGTTCCGCATCAAAAATATGATTATTTAACCAGGTTTCATTTATACAAATTATATCATAATTAACATTTAATAAAGAAGTGCGTAAAAAAGGTAATTTCGTTAGAAGGCCACGGACATTTTGGTAGAAAATATTTAAGATAAAAAATTGACTGAATTATTACTAGAATGACTGTGTTTTGGAACTATAGTTGGGAAACCTTTAACATATTTAATAATTAAATCTGGTTCGCCTTTAGACCTACGAGATTCGAGTTCTTCACGCAACGATTTCATGTAATTCCTCTGGTGAATGGTACGATCGGAGCTGATACCAATTGAAGAAGGTGGCTGAAGTGTAGATAATTTTTTTTTTGATTTCAAAATGTCGAAAGCCTCAGCAGGAGAACCAAATACGGCTTTAATTGGGCGAGAGTAGTTTTGTCCGAGTTTACCAAGGCGTATTAGTTTTATAGGCTTGACAACGTTATCGCTGCCCATTATCGAATTTATAACATTGTTAACCAGATTAAAATCGTGGGCAATTTTATCACCGATAGCAGTTGAAGTAGATTCTGGTATGTTATATATTATTAAATTAGAAGCTCTTATATTTCGTTCGTTGACTTCATTTATCATGAACTCCTCAGAACGAGATGAAGTATAACTATTACTATTACTATTACTACCTGATGAATTTTTGAGTTCTCTGACCTCGGCTAATAAACGGTTTATTAAGAGCTTAAGTTCTGGAATCTCACGTAAACCATTGCTACAGGATTCACAAAAATATTTCAAGTTCCGATTTTTGAGTGTTAAACATTTTAATTCACTTGCCGAAAGTCCCGAACATTTGTTGTGAATAATAGCATTACAACCATCACATTCAATTGTAGAATCACGTTCAGCAAACATTATATCACATTTACTACAATTATTTTTATTAGATACAGACATTATAATGGAAAAAATAATAATAATTAATACGAGGTATAAACTTTATTGTTGAGTTAGGTATACGATTTAAGATAAACAAAATGTTGATAAGAAAGAAAAGACGAAACACACAACCTCACTCTACGACTGCACTGATGCAACTGATGATATGTGCGCTAATGAACTCTTAAACATAATATGATAAATTATAACGATAATAATAATGATTATGCGTACAGTTATTGTCGTCGGTGTTCAACCGCCAACGCTGTACGCGTATTTAAGACGGGGGGAAAAAATTAGCAAAACGGTTTTCGTTACGTATCGGCGCGTGAAAATGGATGACACCGCGGTGTATAATTTATATACAGTAAAACCTCTCTATAACGGAATCGTTTGGGACCAAACATTTTTCCGTTACACAGAGTTTTCCGTCATAAAGAGGTAGAAAAAAAAATAAGTACACACATTAACATACATTAACTACACGCTCATTAGAAGGTATGTAATAAACAAACCAATATAACAATCGTGAAGCGATACTGTCAAATGATTTTTCAGGAAAACCTGTAATTTTTCTTTAAATAATTTTATTTTCCGTTTAACAGAGAGTATTTTTACTAATTTGATGACGAAAATTGTCCGCTTCCGTTTAGTAGAGGTTTCGTCTTAGACAGGTAAATTTTATATATTGTTTGCACTGGGACTAGTGACATTTTCCGTTATAAGGAGGATTCCGTTTAATAGAGGGTCCGTTATAAAGAGGTTTTACTGTATATATAGGTGCGTGCGGTAGTTTATTTTTTTATGTATCCTTCTCGTGCACGAACAACAGTAATAAGTCGCGCGTGCGTTATGGCCGTTTTCGCCCCCGAAATAGGTCATTCGACGTGTTCGACGGGAAACTCGGACAGTACAAGATTTAATACAATAATACTAAAATAATAATACCGAGTCCGCCGCGATGAATCACACTGTACACGCTGCAGTCCGGCTTACGGGTTCAAGCGCGACGATAAAAGAAATGTCGATGTTTCGTATGTGTAAATCTCCCCCGTACACACGCGAGTTTATTGTTACATCATCGCAGCGGTATAACTCGATACCGCGGTACTCGGGTCGCGCGCGGGGGTGGGAGGGGGAGGGGCGACATAAATTCCGAAATATTAAAGACAACGGTCTTATAAGTGTAAATCAGCGTTCGGATAACGAGCGTTTTAAGTTTTGCCACTATATTGGTTTACGACGACGAAGATACAATTTCCGTGACGACGACGATGCGACGTAAGCGTAGTATATCGCACGTCAAGTATCCGCTCCGAAATAAGATGATAACTCTATAATAAGATAAAGTGAAAATACGCCGCAGTGATCGTAAAAAAAAAAAAAACGACGACGACCTACACAACAACCGCGACGACGACCATACGACCGCAAAATAACATCAAAGTTGTAATATTGTCAAACGACCGTATAAGGGTTCATTAGCACACGTTGTTTTTATACGCGTTACCTGGAAATGCACACATGTTATCGTCATCATCGTGTGTTCAAATAAAAACGATCCTAATCAAGGACGGGAATCGGTCGATCGGAGTCGATAATGATAAATAAAAGTTGTGTGCGCAATACTTTTAGAACGTTACACACTTCTCGTCGAGCGTTTCGCGTTATGGGAGTCAAACGCGCGCATCGCCGTGCATACAGCTTAATGCGTTTCATTAGCGTTGTTAAGAAGTTTTATGCAGCCCTCAATAGTGTCGAGTATCGTCCGGGCGAATATTATAATATGCTAATACAGAATCTATGAAATTATATCGTATCATATGTATGTTATTGTGCGCTATAAACATTTACACTTGTAACGTACAAAAGGAAAACTCCCGAGGCTATACGAGAGGAAATTGATAATTATACGCAATTACAATACTACATTACGCGACATTATACGAATGAGTTCATTATCATAATGCAGACTGCGCGGAATCGCATGAACTGCGATCATTATAAAAGACACCTGCATAATCAGTTCACGACAATGTGCGAATATAACATCATATTATGTATATTGTCCGTAAATTACTGTAATCATGAACAAATATGAGTTTTAACATATTCAAACGATCGTATTTTAATTAATTTATTTGATACATATTTAAATTTAGTAAATGTATTAAAAAATAAACCAGATGCGTTTAAGTATTAAAAAATAAGAAAAACCATTCGCTCGTGTTATTTATCGCTACTTATATTCATTTATGGCGCAAACACCAGAAGTACTTAAACGTATTATAAGATTATTAATATACAATGTTCGTCACCTACCATCGTCATCATTGTTACAGGTTAAAAACTAAAAAAAAACCGTTTGCTCGTGGAAATTCGCTGCAGGATTAACACATTTTATAGAATCCACGTATATATTATACGTGTGTATTTAAAGTGTGTGGTGTTTATATCCCACGATCGTATAAGTAGCCAGGAAGAAACTGTACACGTCAGTGGCGTATCTGTAACTCGTTCAAGGCTTAAGAACTGAAATGTACATCAAAATATGATACTATTTTAGTACGACCTAAACAAATATAATGTTCTTATATCTATGAAAACAAAATTTGTTTTTCGTTTTATCTTAAGAGTCCAACACAATACCTAATAGATATTTGAAGGTAAATATAGATTTTTTAATTATTATTATTACCTATAATGTTTATAAAATGGAGTTCAGACGTCTAGTGGTCAAAACAACAAATCATCAATATCACTCATTGCTCAGTGACAATAAATAATTTACAAAACCACAGAAAATACAACTATCAAAATTCAAGGAGATAGTGACTCGTCCCCTTGTACACGCCTCTGCTACACATATATTAATACAATCGTATAGTATAAAAGTACTCTGCAGGACGATTCGCTTGGCGTTTTCAAAATCGATTGAAAATAACGGAAATTGGTAAATAGAATTCGTGAAGATTACAAAATTCCTATTGTGCGTCATGAGAAATACGGAAAAGCGACAAAATGCATGTATCGTAGCTACTATATAGTGCCTGTAACACTAGCACTCCATGTATAGAGTCAACACCAGAACACGATAATTAATGGCTTTCAGATTTAAAAGTAAAACCAGTCATATATAATACCTATTTTATATATATCCTAGTTGACCGAGATTAAGTGATCCATCTATACTCAACCAGATCAACGTCAAACGAAACGTAGTAGGGTCCGATTGATTAAATATTTATGCCCCGAAGATTTGTTTCAACGGATTTTAACCTATCCGCTCCTTATAATGACATACAATCGTAGTATTGATACATCGCGATTAAATAATACCGTACAGTACGTTCGATCCGAAGAAAAATTCTAGACAACGAACTGTTTAAATATAATATATTGATTTTAGTTTATATATATACATTATAACATATTTCTTTGATAATAGTGGTTTATTATTACTCAGTTAGTCATAACTCAGTACTTTAAAAATCCACCAATAGGTAGGTAAGAATTACATTTTAATAGAACAATTAGTGTCCGTTGTTTTAAAACATTTAGTTTTCCAAACGTTCGCGAATTAAATTAAAACTTTGAAATTAATATAAACATTATAAACACGTTATAGTGCATTTTTGCAAAATAATGTCAAACTTTAACTTTATTAAGTTATTAATAATACTTTAAACGATATTATTTATAACGATGATGTACATAATAATATACCGTTATTACTTATATTGCTAGCTCGTAAACAACCGAAATTTGTATACGGAACAAGAAAACATAATAAATACGAATTGCATGTTTGGAAGATCGATGTATTGTGGTCTTACATTCCGCATAAGACACGACTAAAATACTTTCAGGAGGACAAAAAAAACAGCTTAAAAACTATACAAATATGTGATTTTATTTATAGAACCTCGCTTGTTCTTACATTATTTCTCGTAAAAATTATCTTTTGATACGATTTGATACAATACAGTCTTGGTTAAAACATCAGCACGCGTTACATAAATAGTATAAATAAATTTATTTGCAGTAATAAATAAAGTTGTTCCACTAAGATTTACTTACAATAATTATTGCATCTCCTGTGTTGATAAACTTAGATGATCAATTTTGTTTTTATTTTATAACATACATTTCTAAAGCATACTTTTATTAACTTTGAAAAATTAATACAAATATTACAGCATTTTAAAATTCATTCTTTATTTTGATTATAATGTAAAATTTAAACGTGGCAATTTTATAGTATTTAATTTTCCGAAAACGTTGACGGTTCAAATTAATAACTTCATCAAATCCATAATAATATATGATGCATTTTTTTGTTTTGATGCTTATAGAAAATCAATATAAATTGTGTTTCGTTATCAGAGAAAGGATTATTACGATATTTAATTCGCTATAAGCTTCGGTCTATAATAACTTCATTTTTTTGTTTAAATCAACAAAAATATATTTTAAATCATAGAATGTTTGGACTTAGGAAAAATAAAATAAAATTCGTTAAATAACAAAGACATTTTTAAATTTTTTTTTACCAAATTATTTAAAATCAATAATGAATTAATGTGGGTAGAATTTAGCCAATCAAGCGAATTATCACAGAACTATATGATTTTGATTATCTCTATTAGCACAGGACACGTCAATGTATATATGTAAATCTTCGAGGGACACCCTGTATACAATCGACAGGGCCGTGTAGCGCTTTGAGCGGCTTAGTCCAAGTTCGTCAAATTCCTATTGTTAGTTTGATTATGTTAGTTTGATATGACCAGTTTGATCAACACCGACTATACGTACTATGGACGTGTAAGCACGAGTGCAAGTAGCGATACATATATATTTAAATACATAATATTTACATATTTATATTCAATCTACGCACAGTGTACTACTTGTAATATTAACCATCAACAGAGCAACAAAGGTTCTACACGCGACTACCAAAAGCACGGTCGTGGAACGAGTATTGATTACAATATATTATCTAACATACATTTCGTCTTCATCGTGGAGATGACGTTTGGTCCGAACTTCACGCGACTGCCAGACTACTGCGGATTATTTGTTTTTGATCCGATACGGACTTCTGCAGTAGCTATATACTCAACGTGATTGCAATGGTATTATTCTATCTTCATAATCCCTTCTACATCCCACTTCACTACACTTCTTATGGTGTGGTTTCTATACCCCTTGGACCAAATGTTTCGTAACAATAATAAATCTGTATAAATGTATCCTTAATTCGTTGGCCACTATATATTTATCTTATCTGTTATTAATGTCTAGTAACTGCGTACATTTCCATCCTCTGTTTCGATTTTTAATTTAATATCAATTCTGTATCAACTGTACGTAAATTTCCCGTTCGGGCGTTAGTTCACAAAATAATAATAATAATAATAATAATACTAAAACAGCTTCAATAATGATAAGAATAATAATAATAACAATTCGCTGGATAACGTTTCAAAGATAAGTATCGTGTTCATTGTAACGCCTTGATGCACGGTGTGGAGCTGTAAAAATTGCGTAGGTGGTCTACGATCCGCGTTGACGGGCGCAGAAACACTATATTACGTAGGTACAATCGTCATTGGGAAATTCAAGAATGTTACTGTAGTTTGACATTTTCCTTCTTTTTTCTCGAGACTTTTTATTTTAATAATAATATACGTTTTCAGCGTTATGTTTTCACGGTAATATTATACTGTGCGTGCTTAGCCGTGTTATGATATTGCGCGGGGTAGTAGGTATGTACACGATGTACACGTAACGTAGAAATTATTAATGCGATTTTTAAAAACGTTCAAATGTCAATAACGTTACAATGCACGTGAAGTACGACGATTTATTAACATTAATAACGATTCTCTTCTGATAGCCTACCCACCTGCAGCCGTTGATCAGTACAGTAGTTGAAATACCCGTGTCTTGATAAATTATTGTAAACGCATATACACATATACATAGCTGAACATATTAAACGAACACGTTTTTTTTTTTTTTATGTTTTTGCATTTATAGTTTATACGAAACATTGCCAACATCACGTGTACGATTATAATAATATTATATGAAATGTATAATGAATTACAAATGCATTTCATTTATTTTATCGTTAACGTTTTACACATAAATCATCGTTTTTGATGTAATACAATATTTCAGTGTCGAATGTACAAAAACCTATTCGAACGAAAAAAATAAATAAAAATCGAACGTTCATTGATTGTTTTCTATTAATACACAATACTGCGAAATGTATTTGCGGTATGCGTAGAAAACAAATACAACACACGTTCGATTATGTATGTACGGTATTGTAATGAATAACGATCGCGTCAGGTTTCTTCGACATTTGAGATTACAAACTTAAAACGATAGCATGTCGCGATGCATTACATTACTATTTGTACGGATCTTGTTTGTCATACCGCATGTTAAATGTATTCCATCAATATTATCGAATCAAAAATAATTTCAAGACAATTTTTTTATTTTTGCATTCAAACATATAAAGCAACTTTTAAACGTAAACGAATGATAAATTATTAATTAAAAGTTTATTGTTCGTTTCATGTAACAGCTAGTGATTATACCTAAAAGGTGAAACTCTTATTTTGCTTTTTTTTAAATTTTAATTGTATGGACATTATATGGCTTAATAATTTAAATTGAACCAATTTAAATTTATTATCTAAAGATAATCAAGTCCGCAACAAGTGCAACTTTTCAAATATATTTTTTTTTTGTCATACATTTTTACTGTAATTTGTAAATTATAAATGAGGTATCTAATAAAACTATACGTTAATGAAACAGCATATAGTTGATTTTCGACGGAATTTTTGCGGTTAAATACATTTTTCGGGGCATTTCTCAGAGCATTTGTCTTTAGGGCATTAAAATTCAGTTGATAATAATAATTTTTTCTCGGTCCGACAAGAAAACGATTGTACAATGTACATGCATACGGATATTTGCAGACAGATATAATCACGCCGCACTAGAACATAACGAACAGTACAAATACTGATCAAACGGTATATTTCATTATAAACGACAAATGGGTGTTGCAAGTCGACGGTTTGTGTTAAGCTCTAGATTATACAATAACGTTAGCAGGGGATAGTAATAGATTAGTTATTCTTAATAATATGCTTTACAACTTATCGCGTCCATTTTTAGTATCTACAACACCTATGAGTATTGGGGATAAGACGACCCATCGGCCACCTCAAAAAGACGGTGTGTACATTAATCAATTATAAACGAGTAACTTACAGTATAAACCAAGGTAATCAATCAATTAAAATCAAAACTCCGATGACCCACGAATTTGTTTTAAAACTAAAAAAATTATTAATAAAAAATTACCACCGTTCTGTAAATCACAGAAAAAAAAATCACTACAGCTCAACAAAAAAGTCGAGTGTTCATTTCAATAATGAAACTACGCGAATATCTAAAATGTAATGAAACGTGTAAACCACACGATCAGAAAGTTTCGCGGAAACTAATGTTCAATTTAGTTTTCCTGTTCGGAGTAGTGTACTTAAATTTACAGTCGGTCGAAAGAATAAAACAAATATGAAATATATACACGAAAGTGCTGCTGAATAAAATAATAAATTGTTACATTTGAATATCAGACATAAAAATTGAAATTGACAGTCGAAAAGATCTTAGTTTTAACATCATATCGATTGCCATTTGAATAATCAAACACTATGTATCGATAACTCGCCTGTAAAAAAAAACAAAAATTACTCTCAACGAACAATCGTTGTAGCTACTAATTACGACGAGAGAATTTTTTTTCAGTACGACAATATACATTATATACCTCCTTAAGTGATATTTGTATATATGACACGTATTATACACGTCGATAGTCCTATCTTGTAATGTATAAAAATAGTAATAACACGATATAAAAATTGGACATGCGGCTCTATGTGACTTGGCTCAAACATGTAGTTTCCAAGTATCAAAAAATTTGACATTCACTGACGTTTGAGGTCAAGGTCATAGCCGAGGGAGTATTTATAATTCACTGAGCAAGCAACAGGAGACGCTTTGATCCCTGCCCGCCGTTGAACGAAGTGTCCCGGAGCCATCTTCCACGCGTGACATCTGCAGTAGGAGGGTTGGCGCAGTAAATCTGGGTTCGCAAAAGTCACGACGAAAATTCCAAATCATTTCCCTTAGACTGTCGTGAGGTACCTAACTCATACGGATGGCTCCGTCGCCACCATATTCTGTCGCATCGATGACGACCTTGTCGTGCCGTGCGGTCGGACGAAGAAATTACCCAGCTCTCCCGGAGGACTCGGTTCGGGATTTCAGGGTCGTGCGTCTTTCGATCGTCGAGTTACACGAGTGGCCAGAGTAGATTTTTCACGGTCGGCCGGTCCGTATAATCCTTTTGAACATCAATGTGAATCGAGTCGCAATTTATCCGAACTTTATTACACACGTCCTATATCTACACTCTTGACAGCTAAGAAAAGGACGTCGATGATGTCGATTAAATCGGTCCAGATTGTAGAACAAACGTTCGAACATAGGTCATCGCTAAATTTGATCTGAGACACTACGTATTTATGTGATTTTTTCCGATTGAACTTCTAAACTTTAATTGAGACATTTCGTGTAAAATAGTTGGTACAAATTCTCTCTAAATGTTACGAGCCGTGATATTCGGTAACATTCGGTCAACGGCGAATGACAATTTTCGAGCTACATCATAAGTCCTAGCAAGCAGTTAAAAGACACCGAAATAACTACCTACATAAGTAGTTAGACAAGGTAGAGCGTCAATAATCGGTCATCTGTTTTAGAATTGTTTGATGTACTATTACTTAATTTTTCATACATAGGATCTGATCGTATGTTCACATGATTTTATTCATAGCACTTATTAAAATACGTGTTTACATTATATGGAAATATAAAACGACTGTTCGTATTGTAAATTACAATTATATTTTAAACATATTCATATGACTCAAAAATTTAATTATTCGTGTATTCAAAACATTGAAACACACTATGTCTACAAATGATACTCATTTTTAATTGAATGAAATAAATCAATCGTGTAACTACGAATTTAAGCACACAAATATAATGTATTTTTATAGGCAAATGTTTGACATTTTTACAGTAGGTGAATGATGAAAATAAAAAAAATTCAAAAATATTTGCAATGAAACCTAATGTAGGTTATAGTGCCACCAATAATTGTAACTACACAACACGTTCTATATATATTTTTTAATTTTAAATATTATAAGTGAAATTCCAAAATACTGTATGAATAATTAGAAAAGAAAAAATTTGTCGGTCAATTGGTTTTCTTAATAGGTGTACGAACTGTATTAAAAAAAACCTAACCGAATGATAAGTATAAAAACAAATTATTTAATTTTACGGTTTGGCATCAAATCTGTGTGGTTTCTTAAGATTTATAAATGTTTTTGTTTATGATTTCAACCGATTTTTATTTTTATAATAGGTATACTCCTGACAGATAAACATTTTTTTTTCACATTATTTCATCCATAAAATTATAGCATGCTGTAAATGTTGCTGTATACTTTTTAAATTAAAATTATTTCCATTATATTTGTAGGTTACCATTTATAATAATAATAGGCCTATAATTATAACTGTTACGCCTACTTAAGCTTACTATAAATATAATATATATATAAAATAAGGATAAACATAAATGTAATTATAACTTTTGAAATTTTATCAAAACTGACCATATTATACGAATAAAAATAATAATAATAAATGAAAGTTTATGTAAAAATATTTCAAAACATCTCGGATTTAAAATGGCACATATTCTTATGTTTTTAGTTGTTTACATATTAAATAAATAGGTTTGGCAAATGTACGCATTTTCGTGTCTATTATTTTGTTTAACATTACTGTGGGACTAATTTTATTATAATTTTCTACGAAAGTATTTACAAAAGTATATACTTGGCTTATAAAAGTGATGTATTTAAAGGTAAAGGTTTCGTAACTTTTTACGTATCAGATAAATCTTAAATCCCGAAAATTTTTAACTACGTAAATTATGAATCTCGCAATGATGTACCTATAAGAAAGAACTTCCAGATTTAAAATGTTTATCGCCGTTGTGTGTGTATACATCAAGTGTAAAGTTAAACAAACTCTTTTATTAGCAACGGAAAATATGTTTAAGTAAGTGAAATTAATGCGAAATACATGTATATCGTGTATAAATAAAAACAAAACGAATGAAGTATTTTTTTTTTATATACTTATCTTTAAGAACAGTTGTCAGCGCAGATTTCGTAATCTTACATTTCAACCTACTGCACAACATTATTATTATCATTACATTATCTTATAAAAAAACACCAATTTATACTAATTCAAGAATACAAAGTATAATGTACATTTTACTATTATTATTAAAGCACTTCACGATCTACATTTATAGAAATCGATTAGCGTTTTCTGTCGTAACATTATTACCGTTCTTACGCGGCACTATCTTTGTGCAGCGAACAAATTCAGACGGGACATATTTCTTTTTATCTGTACAAAGCGTTATTGTGAAATAGGTATGTTTACGACTTACACGATACAAACGGTAAAGGTGTGTGCCGTGTACGTACGTTGTACTATGTACATATAACAGCAATACGATGAATAATAATAGTTAATAAGAGCTCTATGTGCAGTGCACGTGAATATAAATCAATGTTGTGCACCGTTTAACGTCGTCTATGGATACGTTTAAAAACATTTTGTCGCGCGTGCACAATAAAATGACTTGTGCACTAACCTTCTTATCATGGTTGAACTCGGTTAAAATGTAATCGTGAACGGTTGACTGATTCTGACTGATTTAACAACTACTGTCGTCGTTCATTCCGAAATAGTTCACCAATCAGCGGGTACATGTACCGCAACGCACCAACAACCCCGCGGAAACCAAAAATGTATATCCCATATATATTCCTTTGAAAAATGAAATAATGAAACTTAATAATAAAATCTTCTAGTTCTAGTTTACGACGTGATTGACAGCCACTCGTACGTACACGCGTGTTGTGTCCAGAAACTTAAATATAAAATATAACTGGGCTGCACCATATACGGTACTACTTGAACAAGATCAAAATAAGTAATAATTGTTACCAACAGTTTCGTAGAACCGATGAAAACGTATATTGCACTTTATTATTTGCGTACCAAAGCCGGAATACGATGCGTCCCTACTCGGGTAGATGCATAATATACGGCTTATGGTAGATCCTACACGTTGGTAGTCTCTTGATCCAATAGATAATGATTTGATCGAATTAACTTTTTAATTTGAAAACATTAACAACACTTTATTTGTAATGCTTGGTGACCGTACTGAATATAAACGTTGAATGTTTAAAGGTCTTATCGCGAAATAGTATGAAAAAACGTGTGTTTTTTATTGTAAATCTCAAACGAGACTAACGTTGATTACCGCACAGACCGTGTATATTTATTAAGTTCTACCTTGAAGCGATGTTTTTTCTTTTCGACAAAAACTAAAATACAATAAAGAGTACAATATATACACATTAATTATTATCGTTTGGCGGACGCCAATAGTACGTTTTAATTATATGAGAACATTATATCAGCTTAACGTTTGTTTAATTATTTATATAAGGTAAACAAGATATGCACGACACGTAAGCATCGGGTACAAAACATATATACGTTTTATTTATATGTAGAGAAAGAAGTTCAATTGCCCCCGTTTATGCGTAAATAACGTGGTGCATGAACCGCGGCCGTACGCGAATTAATGCGGTTCGCTAAGAGATTTTTAAAATAACATTTCCAATGCTTCTGTGTAGGAACGTCGTCAGCCGAGTCGTGAATAATATTCAAACCCCACGAACGGGAAGAAACCGCATAGAGTAAAATGATAATAATTTGTTAAAAATTGATCTTCATGATTTCGCGCCTATTAATGTGTGATCAAAATCAATATAGACGAGGTAGTGCCCTGCGAAGCGTACCGATTTTCGCCGAAAGATACCGTCCATTGCTTATCTAAAACTAGTGACATATAGAAAGGGGGACATTTTGGCGATCGCCTCCCTTTCCAAGACCATCCATTATCGAAAATCCAGGGGGGTATAGTATTTTTTAATGATATCGATCTTTTTGTTACACATATGACGGTTATACGTAAGTTTACGTAGCTTAATATTATATGATTATACAATGGTATTTATTATATATTTTATATAATATTTAAAAAAAATGTTTTCCTAAAAAACAAAGTATTTCACGTAAATTCAAAAAGGTACCTGCACGTTCCTGATGAGCCTCCCCTCCCCCTAACTATCTATATTTACTATCCAAAGGGCTATCTATTAATAAGTCTAGTAAAGAGGTCATCAAGAAAGAAGTTACTTTCAACTGATATAATAGCTGGTAGTGATGGTGTCCATAATATTTACATAAGTAATAAAAATCGTTCGGGGCAACAATTTGATGGCGGAAAAGAAAGAAAAAGAAAACTTGTTATTTTGTTGTACGTATATAATAGTAAGAAAAGAAAAATGGAAATCCGTCGACTTTATCTAATATGTTTTTTTTTTTTTTTACAAATTAGCGGTCTCCCCACGGTACCCCTGTACGCGATTACGTCAGATATATGCCAATGGTAGAAATACAGCGAGCTTAGCAGCCGTTTATCGTGAGGGTGTGAGGTAAGCAACGCTCGGTGGGCATGGGAGACACGTGCAGTATTGTCGACATATGGCATTATATTATGTACTCGTAGCATATTATTATTATTATGATACGAATACCGCAGAAACGAGAAATCCATTACGGTTATTTACTGATTTAATATGTAGACAACATAGGTACGCGTGTATATATATATACGTATTATGTAAAATATAAATAATTACACGCGAATATACAGTACGTATTATACCACATCATTTGTACGCCGTCGTCTGAAATTACATATTCGAAATGGATCGTCGAGATATTATTCTGTATGATTTGCGCGTGCGAGTGTTTTATTTTATTTTTTTCCGACGAAAATTTCGCATGCAAAATCTGATACCTCGGGAATTCCGATCGCCGACGTCGACGTGTATATATAGTGTGCGCGCAACGGTATGGCATGACGCATGCATAATATTTTACAAACGCAAAAATCACATTTTTACCGTGTAGTGCTGGCAAGCGAAAAAAAAGTTCGTCGAAAAACTTTACAACCGCTCTGAAGCGCCACATGTACTGAAAATACATAGGTATGTAGTATAAATCGCTAAGTACAAAAATTGTCCACGTCACAGGTTTAAACATTTTTAACAAGGACAAAAAACGTTAGACGTTTTGGGAAAATTGCCTTTTCTTCGATAAATACAATTTTAAATAATATTTCTCGGGTACATCGTACGTAATAGAACATGTGCTACATATCGATCCTCGTGTACACAAAACCGTGTATTTCTTGATGTCGAATTCGATTGTGTAAACGAGTGAAAAATTGGACATTTGCCCTTTCAATTTAATTAGTCAGATACGTATACCGCCTATATGCATCGTCGCACGGCACTTATGGTGCACTTTTCACAAAACAATACACCTATGAATGATATAAAACGATTTCATGCCGCGAATGGACGATGTGGTCGTTCGTGTTGCGGGTGAACGACGGGCTGCAGTTTTCAACTATCGTAATACGCTACATTTACACTGGACTACTCGCTCGAGGCGGTTGCGGACGATCATAAAAGCACGCTACTGCGATGTTCGTCTTGAATCGATAAAAACTGAATATGTACAGCGACCATGAACAATATGTCTACAATGTGATCAATACTTTAATATTATAAAATCGCATGTACGGGTCAGGTGCAGCATAAGACTTCACGGATTTTCAACGCACGGGTATAGATCACGGAGCATCTCACAACTGCTTTACGGCACGACGGACGTGTCGGTATAACATTGTGCTATAACAGTTCACAATTATAACAGGCACATCAAGTACGAGTGTGATACGCGATGCGGATGCGTTTTAGTGGGGAAAAAGTGCGTTTTCGAACAAATGACGAGTACGCGAGAAGTCACTTCTCATGTACGCACGTACTTATATACAATCTCGTTCGAAACCGATTCTGTGCCGACGATAAAATCGCGCGTATACATCACCGGGTACCGACAGAATTCCGTATTATTACGATCCACCATTACACGACCGAAGATCCATTTCGGGCCCACCACCATGCGATAATAATTCCGATTCCGTTTGAAACGCGCCGAAACGACGATACGCGCTGAAATGCCACAGCTGTAGTCCTCTACGAGAAAACCGACAGAGTTTCGAATTACGAAGCCGACCCCACGCACACACATGTATAAAATACATGTACGCCACCGTCACTATACGTGACTGGACTTGACTATCACTGTACGTCCGTTTACGATGTTTTCCCGTTTACCATCTCCAACGCCATCGTTACCACCATCAACACCGCGTAACCATCATGATATCGCCGCCGCCGCTTAGAAACGAGTTTTAGAAAGTTTTAAGTTTTTTTACCTTAAAAATAATATGAATTCCAGGTTTAAGTTTTTTTTTTCTTCTCCGTTCCTTTTGTTATTATTATTATTATTTTTTATATATATGGGTACACGAACAATGACAAACGAAATTAAAATCATTTATTTATTTTTGTTTTAGCTTTGCATTCTTTTTTTCTTTTTCTGCTCTTTATTCGGGAGAAAGGTCATCCCCGCGGGTTCTACGAACGCGATAATAATAAGGTTACGATCCGTGCACAGTCGATGATCATTGAATATTTTCGGTGAAAAAAAAAACAATTAATTAGACTTCAATATTTATTATTGTGCTAATTAAATACGAGACGGGAAAATGTTAGTGAAAAGACATCGGATAGTAACCGATATATTATATAGATATATCGATAGAAAAAAAAAAACATTTTTCAGGAGGTAATCAAAATAAAATAAATTATTCGAATGGGGTACACGATAAAACAGCACCACTACCCTACCTATAGCTTAGGTATAAAACGAAATTGTATAGATTTTTTTTCTTTTTTTTTTTTTAATTATGATGTTAGTTGTTTAGAACAATGTGAAATCGAGTGCGGAGTGCGGCGTTATTGCGAATTGCCTGTGCCCATCGGGTCTGATATTTTGCTGTGAACACTACCGGATTAGCCGAGCACCGCGCTGCTTTTGCTCTATTTGAAATTAAATTTTTTTTTTTTTTGGTCCCGCACCGCGCCGTCTTGGACACCAATTTTCTCTGTACATTTTGTTTTCGTCGTGTCTCGCGCGTACCTCTCACCGGCAAAATATGATTTGAATTTGGTAACGAACGTGTGCGTTTTAATATTGTAATAATTGTCCACTGCCGCGCGGAGGAACCCAGAAAACAAATGTGTACGCGCGAACGACGATAAAAAGCGCATGTATAGTTATGTACGTCGACGGAAAACGATGTACAGGCACCGCGACCGAGTGAGTTGTTGCCCACGGTTTTCGTTCGGTTTACGGCCAATGGCGTGTATGCTATCGCCTATCGGTGACGGGTACCAGAAGAAAAAAAAACTATTCTCGTTATTATTTCACAGCATTTGATGGACTGCATTATGTTTAGCCGTTTCAAACTGATAATCGTTGTTAAATAATAACAACTGTTCACGACTAAATGTTGACAAATCTCAAATCACAGTTATTCACCATTCGGATTTACTTAAACAAGAAACAGCTGTACCACTAATCTGCACTTAAAGTGTATAATAACTGCAAGTTAAATTCGCGACAGTGATTTCATATGGCTATATGGTGGAAAACATCGTGTCACGTGTTCACTCTGCATGTGTTGACTCGGGATGAGAAATAAAGTTGTGTCCTAATCATTATCTAATGATATTTTTTACGAGAAAACCAATAAACTGTTGTTGTGTCCATGCGGATAGGGTGTGATATTTGACTTTTGACACTGGTGACGACATATTTTTTCGGAAACGCTAAATGCCATATGGACCTACTACGGTCAAGAAATATTAGCGTGAGGTCCCATACTTTAAACCTATTGCTATAATTTTACTCTTTCAATCTTGAAAATCTGGAAAATTTAAAATAACTTAATACTCTTGATTTTTATTTCACACTCATTCTGATCAAATTGAGAACGTTTTTAGTTTTTACGTCGTTTAAAAGGAACGATATTTTACTATACTATACTATTGTTTAAACATTTGTAATTACAAGAAATTATGTTCGAAACTAATTAATTTTATTAATTTATTGTGATTTGAATTTGCAAAGAATTTAGTATGTAATAATAAAACCATTCAATGACACGTGTTGAACAATTATACCTAACTTTATGGGCAATGGCAGTACAATGTGCTACGTACTTATAAACATTCGTTTCGGACGAAACATGTAAACAAATATTTTAATCATCCAAACAATGTATATGACTCAAGTTATGAAAAATAGTCATGAAAAATAATTATCTAGTTATACGCTTAATAGTTAATCATACTTTAAAACATTTAGAACAAATATATTTACACAATAATTTCAGTGCAGAACTGGAAATATTATACACTTGTAACAAAAACTGCGGTTATAAAATATAATGGCAACAATATACACAATGTAATGGGATATGATTGTACGAGTATATTATACATCGGATTCAAATAAGACATTGAACGAAATTCACCTGGATATAGTTAAATTTTCAAATGCAATGTAGTAATTGTACATACGACTTTTCATATCTGTACGTATAATGTAACGTCTTAGATATTTTAAAATAATATTTTATTTCTTCGGTTGATAAAACATACGTGTAATCGTTTCGCCGTTGTAGAGTGAATCGGAAAAAAAATCTCACACGGTCATGCACGGGTGTTTCTTAAATTTGGGGTAGGTATATAAGTTATTTAATTGGGCGTTTGACAATGTATGTGACTCGTCTGGGGAATTTATAGACGACTATAATAATCCACTCCTCTTAATACCGCGCCTCGGTCCCTGCTGTATATATATATATCAGTTTATATATATAATAACTAATACCCTACTGTCGAGGTCACATCAGATATAAATTCGGTTTTTTTTTTTTTTATTATTTCCATTTCACCGCAGGCATTACGGGGAAAAGAATAACTCGGTCGATGGGTCGACGGCGAGGGGTGTGCGTGGAAGAAAGTCGGTGCGCGCAGCAATTTTGAATCAAAATTACGGAGACGGTAGAGATAATAAAGGCTCGTGTAAGTATAAAAGCCAAGGCTTTTAGACGTGGGAGCGTTATGAAAAGGAAACGGCGACGGGGTAGTCGGCGGCGCGAGGGTGGCGGCGGTGTTGGCCTTTGATAACGACCAAGACATATTCACGGGAAACAACAAGTAATTAAATGAAAAAGACGTAATGCCGTTCAATTAGCGGTCATCCCGCAGCAGAGAGTTCCTTTACAAAAAGGTCAACAGCTCCGACGCTCGCGCTATAATACACGTGTGTACAACCATGTAATACATAATGTACAGCATAGTATACATGTACAATAAATATTATCGTATACGTGATATAGATATGATACGTGTGTATAATATTATATAATGCCTCTGCTGATTGGCAGTCCCTTTGGTCGCTGTCAAATAGCGTTCGAGGTCATCGCGTATATTAAGAGTTTTCTTCCGGCTCCCGAATTCCCGACATTAATTAAAAGGGATTCACCCCGCAGAGACGACGACGTCGCTGCAATACGACTCTGTAATAACACACCCCCCCCCCCGACTCCGCTTGTACAGAGCGATACGCCGTTATATCACGTGAACCTCGGCGCACACGCGGGTCGAGGGAACGGCGCGAAAAGATTTTTCCTTTTCCTTTTTTAGATGTACGGTTTTATACAATATTTATTCCGACCAATATCCGGTGTACGCTGTATAATGGTGTGCGCGCGGGCCCGTGCGATTGTAACGGTCCGACGTCTGCAACGCTCTATAATTGGATCGTATAGGTGCACGGAAATGCACGATGTTTATACGTGCGGTGTAAAGTACCTACTATAAAATAAAAAAAAATCGGGGTGACGCGACGGCGAGCGCGTAAAAGTGGACTGAGCGGTACGCAATATTATTACCGGGAAAGAAAAATAACTATACATAGGTCGCGTTTCCCATGGTGTCCACATTTATTTTCCAATAGTACATAAAATCCGTCGCTCTCCTCTCCCTCTCCACCGTCAGCGGCCGTCGATCGATTGCACTCCATACCGTTGCAATCTACATAATTAGCACTGCACTAATGATAATCATTTCGTTTTCACTGGTCCGTTTTTACTCAAATCGGATAATACGGCATTGCACGTTTCTTATGTCCCGCGAACATTACACGTATCACGGCCGAACGATCGTTATTATTAAAAGTAATTATTAAAAAAAAAATAACATCTTCCCAATACATCGTAATGGCATTTTAATCGAAAAATCGGTAGCGGCGGCCAACGTTATACCATGACCATCGTTAGCATTTTTATGTTTAAAATTTTTTCACCCAACGTTACATGCAGTAAGGGATTTTCGAGCTCGTGTGACGTACAAACATTATATGTAATGATTGCAGCCACAAAAGAATATGACAAATATCGAATCCTGAGCATAGGAGTGCGATTTTGTCAACGATCCGCATCCTATATATTATAACGTTACATTAATGCACTATCGTATGGCACGCACGCGGTCGTGTTCAAATATGCTTACCCGTTGAAAACAAATACCGAAAACGTGTGTGATATAATATTTTTGTTCCTGCAGTATACGCGACTCACTATTAGTCGTAATGTTAAAATGTCTCTTTGAGCGACGTTTGCAGTGATTCGTCCACATGTTTGGTATCGCGCGTACGACCCGCGTTATCGGATATCCGATCGAGATGCAAGACAAATATATTATATTACAATGCGAGCAGGTACGGTGTTTTGACTAGAAAAATACTTTTAAGGGACGAAAACGGCTCGATCGAGATTGAAAAAAAAAAGAAACCGACCAACGAAAAACTGCAGGTTTCTTATGTTCCGTATTGTTTTACGCGAGCGGCACTATGTATATATGGCTGGCTTTACGACGAATTAAATCAATCACGGTTCGAATGTAAATTTATAACGTGAAAAATCCGATCGGAAATATAATACGCCCTGCGGTATTCATATAAAACGTCAGTTCTCGAATAAACGTCCCGAACACTGACAGCTTAATGTTATTTCGCGGTAAACAAAAAGCGGTTCATATTATACAAGCCGTTGTTTTTCTCCGAGTTTTGTTTACCGAACACAATCTTCGAAACTCATATTGTACAATGTATTATACACATATACATGGTTTATGGTTAAGGTTTATTGGCAAACTTTAGTTTTTTTTTTTTTCCTCTTTTTCGTTTTTATTAATTTTGGTAGTATCGTCACGTCGACGGGAATCAAATGCAATACGCGATCGAAGCGGTTATACTATAATTTATCTCGTGCACATCATAATCTGTGCCAGAAATCTAAAAATCTATCATGATCATTAATAATTAGGCGGCGGGTTTTAAATATTTCGAGGGAAATTGTTGGTGTAAATATAGGCGAGTTCACATGAGAATGTAATATATTATCCGTATGAATAAGGCAGTAATTTAAATACGCGTTTTCAAAACAAAAAACATTTATTATTTCACGTATATTATAATATTAATGCGTGCAATAATTTCCGTATTTATACACGCGCCCGGTGTTTTTGTGAAATAATCAATTCAATTATGGCCTCGGCGTTGACGATGTAACGGACGTGGGAAATCAAACGGGCGTCGGAGGTGAATAAAAAGTATTTAACCACATATTACGACAATAGTAATAGTACGCAATTTATATACTGTCGTATTATACACGTACACGACACGTTTAACGGGTCGGTCGAGGAGAACGCGGGGTTCGCCATACACGCGTTGCTGCTAAGTGCATTACAATCGTACGAGAAATGATAGTGCGTGGAGGAAAAAGAAAAAAAAATGCGTTCGGAATCGGATGCGAAGAACACGTCTTGTAAATCAACGCCGCCGTTTTTTTTTTTTTCCCCGAAAGTGTTGACCACGCGTATGGGGAGCGAGCGGGCGCGTGCGACGGGACGACGAGATAAATCACACGCGAACACGACCAGTCGCAGTAAATTAACGAATCGGCCGAAATTCCGAAAGAGATTCGTCGGATCGAATATTGAAAAACCGTAAAAAATCGGCGGGAAGCACACGATGAATTTATCGTGCGGGCGGCGCGTCGTCGTAGCCGGTACATCGTGTACACCCGGTGCTGCACTACGGGGGTGCACGCGATATTACCAAATACGTCGGGCGCAGTGATGAACGAGTCTTGTGCATATTTCGCGTACGATCGGTGCGGCGATTGTTGGAAAACGGATGAACCGCGGTCGTAAAACACCGTACGGCATCAACGATATAATATCATCATACGTTCAACGCATCGTTCGGCGGTGGAGGGAGAAAAAGAATAAAAAAATATTTGTTAATAAATTATTTGAAATGATTACACCGCGTTTTTATTATTATTAACGTTATAATATGTTGGCCCGCGCTTGTATTACCGCACGACCTAGGGTGTATTATCATCTTCTTTTCGTAATATTATTAATTTATGACGCAGCGGGTGCGCCTCACGCGAAGATTCACTAATTGAACCGATAATCGTATTCGGCTTTTTTTTTTTTTTTGTTTAATAACTATTTCTCGTCGTGACCGTAGTGGGACTATGGATTATATTTTGTTTTTAAAATAAATACCAATGTTTTAGCAAAAAATAACTTTTCATTTTGTTATATTTTGAGAAAATTTTAAAGGGATTATTTTTCTGAGAATGTTGACGGTTTAACTGCTTCATTTCATAAACTTCGTGATTTTTAATATATTTTTGAAATTACTAAAAAAATATTTTATCAAGCGGGAATTTATGAAGGAATAAATTCTGTGATAGCACTTGTCCCATAACAAAACACAAATGGTATTAAATAATAATATTTGTTAGTGAGGGGAAAAAAAACAAATGTTAAAATTTACGGAGTTCATGAAATCAAAAAGTTGAACCGTCCAAGTTATAAGAAAATGTAACTCTGGGAAATTGTCGTAAAATATTAAAATTCTATAAAAATAACAAAATAAAAAATATTATAATTTTATAAATAATTAAGCTGCATTTATGTTTTTAAATTCTATAACTTCGTGTTCATCCATACGATTTGATGATGAAAAGAAAAGAAAACTTGATAATCTTCATTAACGCACAGCAATTATCGAAATTAATAAATCCTCGCGTGCTCGCGTGTGTGTACATGTTACGGCTAGAGTTCGAAATCGGATAATGTGTAAATCAGCCGATTTCGGACTCTAAATAAAAACTATTTAGGAAGTGGAGATAGTGTCGACATTACCCGGCTAAAACAAACGTTAGCCACCGTGTTATGGCCAATAATAATAATAAATTCTCAATTGATTTATTTCAATTAAATGAATATAAATTATTAATTAAATTTTCAGACAAAGAATAATAATAATAAATAATAATAAATAATAATAATAATAATCTTTGTACGTTTTTTTTCACCGTTTACTGCAAGTGACCTGTAATTAAATTAATATTGTAGTACTGACTGACCGTGAACTTGTTTCTTTATCCAAGCACCGATAGGAAATGTACAAAATAGCCGGTCAACGTACGAAACCATGATTTAAAATGTCGAGTGTCCGTACTTTATTCGAGTAGCATGGCTAATGTAGTATATAATACACCGATACTGCTTAAGGTCATTCCGATTATTTACGATTACGCATCGTATAAATTCAAAGGGTGCATTTTTTATTTGCACATTTTGGGAAAAAACATAATTATTTGTTAAAATCTCTTAGTTACAATTTGCAACACCATATAAAAACGCTTACACTTCCGTTCTTATGATTCTCAGAAAAATGTATGGGACATTTTATTTAAATACAAACTGAACACTTCCAAAATTTCCATATTGGTTTTCAATCAATTTATTAATTTTTTTTTGTTCACTTATTATTTTATGACGTTGGACAAAAGATTCAGAACTAACAGTTGCAGTTGAAAACGATGATGATGACGCTAATGTACAAGTAAAGCTTACACCAGACCGATTAAGAGAATGCCACACCTGCATACAATTATTGTCTCAGTCGTACAATATTGTACAACGTACCAAATCTTTGTTCAGTATAGCCTCTGTTGTGTTGTTTGCTTTAATAATGGACTGAACTGACGACTTACTATCAAAAACTTAAAGGGGAGAACACTATCCGTGGGATGTCATAGGTTTTTTACAATATTTTAATTTTTAAGCGAGTTATGAGTTTTTTTTAAATTATTAAAATTTAAAAAAAAACTAATAACTCGCTTAAAAAAAAAAATATCGTAAAAAACAGATCAACATCACACAAATACAAATATTCTTCCCTTTGCTTTATAGGAAGTCAGTTTACTCAATCGTTAAAGCCGACAACATAAAATTTAAACTTTACAGAACGTAAATTTACTAAGTTGTACGTATGAAAGACTGTGATAATACAGTATGCCTTTAGCGTAGCATCCTCTAAATAAATTGTCTGCTGTAAGATTACACATACATTAACGTCATCATCATCGTTCCTCATAACTGCGTGGAAAAAAAGATTATTAAAAGATTATTCCAACTTCTCTTCTCCGGGTTTTGTGTAAAAAGTGTACGGGTCGGCCATCAGTTCCGATGAAACTCCAAAGTTCATCGAGCGACTACCTGTAACGGTGTAACGTTTGCCCATGCCGCGCTGTGAAGTTACATAATATTTCACCGCACGAACGGATTACTTCATTTTATATCATTTAACGAGAGCGAAAAAATTAAACCACTTACCTGATAGGGCCCGCGCTGAATGAATTTACTGCGATAAACTATACAAGTTCATCGGCT
Source organism: Periphyllus acericola (assembly GCA_949715065.1). Classification (NCBI taxonomy): domain Eukaryota; kingdom Metazoa; phylum Arthropoda; class Insecta; order Hemiptera; family Aphididae; genus Periphyllus; species Periphyllus acericola. The sequence continues at coordinate 2,417,025 of OX454271.1, forward strand.
TGCGCCTCTTCGTTCGCTGACGATGTGCTGCTATCATTGGCCATCATATCGTCGACGGGAGGTTTCGTGCTTTGATCGTTTTGTCCTATATCGGGTACCGACTCGGCCGTTGTCTCCTCGACGGTGGGTGTCGTACATTCATCGTTTTCACTAACATCCGGTACCAATTCGGCCGCCGTCTCGTCGACGGAAGGCTTCGTACATTGATCATTTTGACCAACATCGTGTACCGATTCGGCCGTTATCTCGTCGACAGGAGGTTTCTTACCTTCACTGTTTTCACCTACATCGGGCACCGAATCGTCGTCTACGGCCCCAGATGTCTGGTCTTGAAGCTCCGTGCTTGCATCCAGATCGCCGCTATCCACGGCAATCGGCCGTGGCCGCTGTTCGGCTAACATTGAGTTCTCTACGCCCGAGATATCGACGTTATTCTCCGGGTTATCCTTAACGAAGTCACCATCTGCAGGATTAGAATATTGGACTTCCCTGTCGGGCCGTATTTTCATCTTTGGGTCTCGGCCATATTCGTCGGTAAGTGTGATCTTGGTCTCCTGGTCTTTAACGACGTCACCGTCTGCAGGATTAAGATCTCGGACACCTTCATCGGACTGTATTCCCATACTCGAGTGTCGGGCATCCTCTTCGGGGAGTGTTACCTCGATCTCTTGGTCTTGGTCAGTTATCTGCGATCAGGTTGGATTACGGGTATTTAATAATATCATCACCGAGGAAACAATAACGTTTCCGTTTCCGATTTAGAGTGGTAATTTTAGTATACAGCATATTTGTATCAAGACGGTGGTTATTTTCCGTCACAATTAAATGTTGTAACCGTGCAGTATACTTTTTTTTAATAATTACATTGGTGCTATGGGGTAGCTTAACGCGATGCATTCTGTTCGAAAAATATTTACCTCTACATCTGTGGTAGACCTGCGGCACACGCTGTCATCCAATTGTATACACCTCTTGTGATAATATATATGGCACCCCGAGCATTTTGCCATCGGAGCCCATATTTTCCTCTTACTGCACTCGGTACACTTATGAAACCATTTGTAGAAGGGTTTGTTCACGAAAGAATGTTGAATTACTTGTTCCATTTTTTGTCTTTTTACGGCTCACGTAGTAAAATCGTTAAAAAATATTTATAGCGTTGCTTTTAGTTAATAATATAAATAATATTGAAACGAGTCTATTTATTTATATGTACATGGATACCAATCATTTTCGAAAATGTATTTATTATCGTTTGTGTACGTCGGCCAAATAATATATTTATGAAATCGATATTATCATTGAGTGTCTATTATTTGTTTATGTTTTTCATCATTTTGTCAATAATTGATTTCAACATACCTACGCTGTACACGCGTAATAATTAGTTCGCACAGTTTTCTCCGATTCATCTTTAACAAATTAAAGATAAACAGTAGTTTCTTTTCCCACCGATGAACTGCGAGCCTGACTAATTTTTTTTTATTATAATGTAACATCTATGAATATTATTTTTGGATAACTTTAATTTATTTTATAGTTTCATCACTGGCACTATTGTCTAAAACTGACTAAAAAATTATATAAAAAATAAATGCCTGTTGCTCCTCCAGAATCTAAATCAGAGTTTCACAAAAAAGATCTAAGGTCTAAAATCCGGTTTGAAGTTTTTACTAATCGAAACACTTTTATACATAGTTCTTATATGTAGTTCTATACATAGTTTCTTGATAATTATTTTTCTTATATTTTCTTATGAAACCACCACGATTACCTCCGTTGCAGCGTGCAGAATATATTTGTCTAATGCACAACAATTATTTACTGTGAATTATAAATGTTTATATTACATAAATCCAACACGTACCCGGACACAAATTAACGCGCGGAATAATATAATAATTAGGCAGTAAAATTAATCGTTTCGATTTTAACTATTGTGTACACAACATGATGATGTTATGATAATATATGAGTGTAGATAGAGTCCGAAGTCGGCTGATGTCACCCGAACACATTGCGTACATATACATTACTAATGTTATAGAATTATTATTATAAAATACGTCTATATACATTATTGTATGCGGAAAAAAAAACCAGTGGCACACCAAATCCGCAATTACTTTTAAGCGTCGACAAGTATTAAAGTTACGAGACGACGGGCACGACAAGTACAACCGGCCGTATCCTTATACATGTGTGTGTGTGTATTTTAAATGTATACGTATATATATATATATATATGTATTATGTATAAGGGTTCTTTGAATGCGATGGGACGACCAGGACGTGGAGGGAGCAGGAGACGGCGCGTGTAAATTCCATCGGCCGACCAGATATCGCGTTCTCCGCGAAGGATACGAGTTTATGCCGTACATAGTATATCGCAGCAGTGTAGTCGCATAGACCCCAAAAATCGTTGTGCTATTCATGTGTATACATATATATATATTACGTCGTTGCTTGCGGTCTCGGAGGCGATATGACTATACGACGACAACGGTGGACAGTAAAATTTTACGATACATATATGTGCGTATGTGCAGTGTACGCACTATACGCTTAAGCCATCGTCACGGTCGATGGTCGTCAAAAAACTGTTATTTTTCTCCTTTTTACCCGCTTTTTTTTTCACTAGTCTTCGTCCCCGTAACGCGCATATAGTGCACGCGTATAATCGTCCGAACGGATTTTTCCGAATCGCCGCGCGCACGCCCTGTATCGCAAAGAACAACTTCTATATAACACACCAGAGTCGGGTGGTATTTTTTTATTTTTTTTTTTCGCCAGGTACACCAACAACAGAAGCCACCCACCGTAGGTACCGCGCAAGCAATCCGTATACAGGTGTCCCACCGGGATTTACGCAGCTCTGAGGATATCTTCCGCGTTTATAGTGATTTTCGATTTTTTTTTTTTCATAAGCGCCCCTGGTCAAAAGCGATTTCGCTGACAATAGTTTGGTGAATATAGGTGCATCGTTAACGGAATTAAAAAATTAACATTTTATCTTATATTTTTTATAAATTTCCAAGACGGCCATTTTACAGGGCTTATTTTTCTGAAAATGTTGACGGTTTAACTTTCAATTTTCATTAATATCTTGGTTTTTATTAATAACTACATTATTAGCAAACTTTTCGGAAAAATGACAAAGTAATAATAATTTACATTATTTTGTTGGAGAAAATTGAAAGTTGAAAATTATAAAATAAAAAGTTAATATATAATTTCTTTAATAATACACTTATATTTACCAAACATTTGACAACAAAATTGCCTCTGCCCAGGGATGCTCATAAAAAAAACAGAATTTTATTATCTCTATTAACATTGGAGATGTCGCTCTGTGTAAATTCCAGTGGGACACCTTGTATTGGAGGGTGACTTGCGGCTAAATATCACTTAATGTACGCACTGTGTACATGATATGGTTTTTAAACCGATTAAAATATACCGCACGTGTATAATACCTGCAGTACATTATATCCACGTTATAAGTACGTTCAATGTACATTTGCTATACGACACGTCCTCGTCACGCGTAAAAAGAAACGGTTAGGTCGCCGCCGAGCCGAAAAGGACCTTCGTCATTATGTATATCATTAATACATATAAATATATATATACACACCATATACGTGATATACAGTTTATATTTTGTTAATTATTACCGATGCACATGCGCGGCGTATTCAAAGTGCGGTGCTCCGACAAGCGGTCCATCATTAGCCAAGTACAATATTATTATTATTATACACGCTGGTATAAATGGTGATATTATATAGTGCTCTACAATATCGTTTGATTATTATACAGGACGATCTATGACACGAGTGGCTATTTTATTATGTACCGAACACGTACAGTTATTATACGTGTTGAGCGTTACCACTTGAACGGATCGCATCCTGTACAATAATATGTATCCTTTCAACCGTGCGTATACAATATTTATGACTACTGTTACTAAATTATACTAAACGCGTGTGCTCTTACGCGTACACTATAAATATCTGCTGTGTACCTACTCACTCGCCGCACGTTTTTATGTACAAACAGTTATCCTACACCACTACGTCGTCCTTAACAATGGTGCCGTTTCAACTATGCGTACGTAAGGACAACGTATACGCGCGGTCCTTATTGCAGGACCGTGTATTATACATTATTGTTGTAGCGTAAACAAAACATCAAATCATACCATTTCTGAACCTCCTTATACGCTGCTGTACACCATATGGGCACGTCCCGCGCGTCTATAAAAGTAATTGCTCGACGATTGCAGGTTGTTATAATAATATTATAGTTCATAAATAATTTATGTTACGATTGTGACTTATGAGCAATGCGTTATTTCGCGTCCACGGACGTACCGTAAACTTCCAGCATCGTCGGCGACGAATGTAACAATTTATGCGATCTCTTACCGGATTCGTACAAAAACTTTAGACTCCGGAAAGGGTGACATAAATACTGGAGGTGTTACGAACGGTTTAGAAAACCGTGTGCTGCAGCACGTCGCGTTACTCCTGTGCAGAAACCGATCACAATTACATATATATGAAATAATATATAGGCATATATATTATACGATTTGCCTACACTTCAAAAAGGTGATTTTTCTCAATATCGACGGACAACTTACGAATAGTAACGATCACAGCTGTAACGTACATAAATCGCTGGTCGTTAACTGCAGATCTGTATGTAAAATAACTAACGTTTTCCATTTGAAAAGAGTAAAGACCCCGTTTGCCGTATGCGGTTATTATATTTTATGTTTTATTACGTCGCAGTTTGTCACACGTTCAACTGTTACTATTGGCACGTTACTTATGTTATACTACATATTTGTAGTAGGTGTATATTATAACTGCAAGTGTCATTGGGTTGCGTTCACGCACGATTGCATCGACAAATTGTATTATTTAGTTGTAACCCCCTAAGGTGCACGGCGACGGCGATGCACCGGAAACGATTTTATTCATACGCGCTTGGTGCGGCCAGAGTACGGTTTCACGTGGCCCACCCGTTATACGAACAATTTTTTTTTTTTAATTTGAAATTTGAAGTTATTTATAAACGTAACGTATTCGAAAAGTGCTCCATTTGTTTTCTAACGACGGGAGCACCACGGCCTGCGTGCGCTGCGTCCATTGAACAGCTTGAAACGAATTTTGTTGGCGAAAAACATAAACGTAATTACGTCACAATAAATTACTCGGAAATGACTGAATAGTAAAGTTCACGCGCAAATCAACGCGCGTTCGAAGGCGAAAATATGCTTTTGTATTGCGCGAAGCGCTTAAACCGTTCTTTAAGCGTCTTTCCGCGTAACGTTTCGCCAAAGTTTCCAACTATAACCACGGTGACGCGCGACTGTTGCAGTACATACCTACACGGTACGTGCGAATGAGTAAGTACTGCCCACTCGGTTGTTCGTCTGCGCGATGTATACACATTTCTCGGGAGTAAACCATCCGGTCGAATAGGATTATATAATGTGATATGTATAATTATACATCATAAGTTATAACCATCATCACGCAACGCATTTAATTAGAATACTCGGAAACACCGATGTGAGAAAATGAATGAAGTCGTAGTATTAAATCTGATTCGTTCGAAAAATGCCACGCGCGCTTTTACTAACGGTATAAGATGATAATCGTTGAAAATAAATCGCAGCAAACACTTATTATCTGGAAATTAGAGATAAAAATTGGTGGCCGCGTTTAACAGTGCCGAGAGCCAGGACTGAAAATATTTGTTTGAATTACAATAATTATATGTTATATTTTTAGCGCATTATGTGTAGATTTTAAGTTATAATAGCGATGGGTTCCGGAAGGTATACACGAGTGTACAACGCATACCCAATACCGTTGCCTAAATCTAGCCGTATCATAAAAGGAGAAACATTATCGTTGGGAAAAAAATTGTATTACATAATAATAAAAAAAAACTCCAGTAAGCCATATACTGTCTTTTGTTAAATAAAATTACCATTTTATGCTCTTAAACAAATAACAGTTTTGTTTTTTTACGGATGAAATACTTCTATGGGTACAGTAAATGGTATCGTTGAAGACATTATGTTTTGATGTCTAAAGCGAGAGAACCGAGCTAAATATTGTTTTGCCTTCTATATTATATGAGTTGTACTACTTCAAACGGGTTGTACAACAAAAATAAAAACGTTTTAATGCGTATTCTCTAAGTTCTATTCTTGACGTATTAGAGCAAGATTCGCGACCAATATTTAAATCGACACGGTGAATAGAATAGTCTTCGGGCGCGTTTAACGGAAACTGAAGTTATCGATTTATACTATTTTACTATCGTCGAGTACGTCTACGCGCGTATTACTAACAAATGACTACCAAGTAGATAAAAGCTTGCACGAATTACAACGGCCGAACGTTTCGAAACTGGCCGACGGGCTTTAACGTAACTTTCGGTCTGCCGAATATCGTTAAAATATTGTTACTGTTGCAGCGACAGCAGTATTCCCCGCAGCGGAATATGCCTGACCGACGACGCGCATATTTATCATGCAGTCATATTAAGTGTATACAGGGTGTCTCAGGTGCCACGGTGATTAGCCTTAGATGATTTATTCCAATACTGAAAGTGTACACACGTCTACCGTTTTACGGACGATATTATATACGTTGTACAAGCCCATTACGTGTATAGGATGGGACATATTTTGTTATGTTTGTTTTGAGTTTTGTTTCAAAACCCTTGAACATATATGAAGAAATTTTCGATAAAAAATGATGCATAAGTTAAATATTGGGTGGACCATCGCGTCTCTTTGGATCATAAACAGATATACTACGTTTAAGATCATTGTCTGTGCTCCCGATGCGCTGAGCGCGCGGTATCACGCACGTTTTCGACCACTCTGTACATGCATAATTAGATACAGCCATAGGTACGTGTTCACGGTATCGCGAACGGTGTTTTCGACTACGAACCGCCGAGATCGGTGGTCGTCTACGCCGGTGGCGCGACGGGACTAGATTTTTTTTTTGTCGACTTTTATAAATTTATTAACCCGTTTATATTTTCGACAAATCTGGCACCGGTCCTGATAAGTTGGCCCGTATTATTGTCGCGGCGAGCGCTCGCCTGCTCGTCCGCCTATAATATAAGTGTGCACGAGCTATACCCGCGCTCATGTACGTAATGCGATGATATTATTATTATTATTATTATTATTATTATTATTATTACTATTATAACAATCTAAATTGACGAGCCTTTGAAGTGGGTTGAAAAATAAAAATAAAAAAACAACGATGATAGGACCGCCGTTGTACTACTAGCCTGCAACGACTGTGTATACGTACCGCGTCTCACGGTCATTTAAAACCGTACTCCGTCGACCGGACGTTATAAAAGGATACGTTTTTACGCGCGCGAATCGAACGTCATTCGCGACCGCAAACGGGACGATTTGCGGCGGTGAAACGACAACAGTCGTCAGCGAGATTGATATTGAACAACACATCAGTAGAGAAAAGCACGTGAAAGGCTCTTAAAGGCTAAGACCAAGAAAGTAAACCGATCAACCTAAATCTCAGCTTTTAATGACGAGTAATAAAACACAGACCGAGTTTAATGAACAACTTTGTGGAGTATTCTTTTATGCCATGTAATATTCTTATAAAATAAGTAACTTCCGATTTGTAGCAGCTGTACCTGTAATAAGAGGATTAGAAAAATCCGGTACGCAAGTTGTAGAATCGATCGACACTTAAAATGAAACAATTACTTAAACATATGGTCCAGGTAAAACGTGAAAATTGGTTGTCAACAATTTATAAAACACAATTGAACAACCAAATTACGCTTAAAACACTTTATACTGTATTTGCAATCTCACATAGTGGGGAAACTTCAAAGGAAACAGACCACCGGACGACATCGGTGTATTTTAAATTCGCGCCCATGGCTTATGTTTTGATGTCGAAAGAAGTCACTAATTTCAATTAATCTCAATCTTACTGTGCTCGTGACTTTTTAGTGTTTTTTTTTTCTTTTTTAGTTTTTTTTAGTGCTTTACTGCTTTATTTTAAGTGCTTTTTACAGAGTTTTATGGAGCTACAAAATCCTTACTTTATGACTCATCACCGGGTCTAGAAAATCGATCGTGCCGTACATAATATTCCTGTAATTTATTTGACGAGCAATTGTTATTCCGTTATTATTTTGTTTCTTTTATTTGACACCGGTATGGAATGCGCTCGCGAGGTCGTGGCGGCATACATGTAGAGCGCGCGTGCCCGATAAAAATAATGTCGCGGTGACTGCGACGACGAAGGTGGTCCGTCGAAATCCATGAATTACAAAAGACACACACAAACAAAACACATACATACACACGCACACAAATACACGCACGCACACACTCACACACGCACACACACATATATATATTGGCCCTAAACATTATTTTTATTATGACGTTTCGCAAAGCTTAAGAGTGCAAAGTCTGGTGGGACAATATGACGCAGTTACGAGGCCTACCGCGCGTGTTTATCACAGACTGTAGGACGATAACGAATTATAAAAATATATTATCACCAACGAGTACGTATATGATGTTATTATAGGGTGCGGGAAACGTTCTTCGAGCGGTCTTGACCGCAGAGCCGGATTAATATACCCCATAAGGGCTGCAAACGTCAACGACGTGGGCCTTTATGCGGAAAGTAATTCCACCCCTTACTCGTCCGATACAAAATATAAAGTATGATTTTTCCTAACAAACAACACTCATTTTCTCAGTAGGTCTTTCGTGTCCTGAATATACTAACACTGGTTGATATCATTATTATTAAAGTTACGATACGCAACAGTTTTTTTTTTTATAAATTGTATTGTTTTTGTACTATTTTTATCCTGCGGTATTTTAGGTTTTTACTTGGCAACATGCTTTGTTACATTTTTATTATGAAGCAAAACATTATAACATCGATAAAATCGAAATAATAATAATACTCTTACGAATTTTCAATTATTTCTAAGACTTTAGAGTTATATAATTAGAGGAGTGGCGTGGCAGTTATGGAACCCGAAAATATTGGTTCATCAACTATAACTTACAAGTTATTACATCCAACTCGCATTTATTCTAAGATATAAATAATAACTCCTGGTTCAATTTACCGTTTCGATTAATGTAATTTGAAATTTTCAGAAATTATTCTGTCGAGTAGAAAACTAGATATATTATGTTTGCACATAAAAATAAGGATTTTTTTTGTCCACCTATTTGTCGTGGCATGATGCATTAAAAACATTCTACTTACGTCTTTCACGCTCTATGAACAATATGAACTTATCTACAATAAATAAGTAACAGAAATAAAACCGTAAAAACAATAACACCCCCATTTTTTTTCTTTTTTTTCTCTCGTCAATTCATTCAGTATTTTTTTATATTTTTGAATTTTTTGGGGCAAAAGCGAAAAGACGTCATACGAGCTGATCGTAGACACCGGTGCTGCTTTCTACGATTTCTCGTGTACACTGCACCTGTATAAAAACACTCTGCGATCTTTAATCCAATCGTACGCCCTACGGGGCCAGGGTTTGATACACATGTGAAACAGTATAATTTATATAATGGACAGCAAAATAAGTAGTGTTGGACAGTAGAACGCATCATGTACCGTCGTACCGAGATCGTTATTGTTATTAAAGCCGGGTTCTTTTCACTTCCGTTCGGAGAAAAGCCCACGGTATAAAGACGCGATATTACTGTTATATAAAAAACGCAACGAAGTAAGATCATCACTATTCGGTGTACCATTGCAAATAATTTAGTCTAAGTGTTATAGAAAATAGATGGATATCACATCCATGTGCTAAACACACCGGCCAGTGACCACATACCACTATACGTGCATAAATAATGTTGTCGTGTCTGGGAATAAATACGACAGCTGGTGTGTCCACGGACCGCGTACGTGATATACAATAAACGCGTCATGATAAACCGTGTTTGAATTTGCAATAATTAAGGATCCTGCATACAAATACGGAATGAGTTTGTGGAGCTTCCGTTCGTCGACACGGCGATACGATACGCAGTCGATCTGCATACCGAGTAACTTACAAAATGTATGTCTAAAGTTAGCAAATAGTTAGCGAATAATATTGAAAATTAATTCTCAAACTTAGCAAAGTGAAGCAGATAGGCAACGTGCACGTATACGTGAACTTGACCCACCCAAATTCAAATGAATTGTAAAAACATAAAAGATACTTTGCTAACTTTGAAAATGTATTTGCTATTATTTGCTATACATGCTCACTTTTGGTATATATTTTGTAAGTTAGTTGGTATGTGGGCGGACCTAGTTCATGGACGTCGATACAATCGTACTTGTATAATATATTTGGATACAGGGAAACGAAAATGTTTTCTACAAAGAACTTATTAAATTTCTCTCGAAAAGAAAACGTTATTGCGCACAACATTCCACCCTCTCGATACCGAAAGATACATATGCTCCGACGCAGTAATCAAAATGTATGTCAATAATCTGTGCATCTGTGCACACTTTAAGTGTATTCCATAGTATAGTTTATATATATACAGAATGCACACCTCCTCTCACTCGAAATTTAAAAGATAATAAAAAATTGATTATTGTTTAGAATTTTTGTATCTTAGACAATTATTACCTATTATCATAAATATAGTATTAATTTTTTGGTCCACTAGCGTCGATCATCTCAAACCTTCAACAATAAGGTATGAATCTTGTATGCGGGTGACCACGCGGCATGTGGCGTTACGTGCTGTCAAAATATACAACATTGGTGTATTTATTTTTTATATTTCACATAGATATTGCAAGGATATATTTCATAAAATATAAATAACACATATTATGAGCATATGATTAATCAAAACCAGTAAGACTAGTTACAAGAACACTAGTACGCGAGTAAAAGTATTCAAATCTGTATTTTAAAATAATTTCTCAGAATATCCACGTTTAAAATCGATTAATATTTTCAAATACTTTTTTTACAAATTGTATTTAAATTATATCACGTTAAAATAATAAAGTTACTTGCAGCCAACAGGTTGCACGGAATGATGAAGAAAGGGATAAGGGAACTAGTCAAGAACACTAGTTCTTGAGATATATAATTTTAGTTTAAAGTGTTATGTTCTTTGTCATATCCTTTACATAATTTATGTAAGTCGAGAAAATATTTTTAAAATTCTTTTACATTTTTTATAAGGTGAAAAACGTTTTTATAAAGAAAACAAATAAGTATTTGAGAGTACCTATGAATACTTTTTTGATTTACTTGTACTCGTACTTGAATACTTTTATTTATCAGGTACTCAAATACGTGTTTTAAATATTTTTGAAAACAAGTATCTGTACTTGAATATTTGGATACTTTTAAAACTAACTAAAAAAGACTGTCAATTGCCAGACGCCATGAGGTGGGCCCAATGCGGTCGAAGAAATAAACGAAGTTTTTGTCTCGTACCCACTCTTGTATTCGTTGTCGTTTAAGGTGCACGCCCCGCCCTTTCGACTACACCGTTTTTTTACCGGATGCATATACTCGCGTACGGTGTTTACACCAGACAAATATTTTAACTAGTCTCGTCACCATAATATAGTGTTTAGCGCTGCGACCCGGCGCGGCGGGCGAATACGAATTGTTCGTGTACGGAACGCATTTTCGGCGTTATAAAAATGATATTCGTTCTCTCACTGGCGCACGTCACACGAGCAGTACGTAACAGCACTGCAACACTAACTATGGCTATGTGCAACTACTGCGATTGCGATATTTTTCGGAAAACGCTGCGCTGCGCATTCCAGCTAGATCCTGATTAATCGCATCCTGCTCTTGGATCGGGCGAAAAATATGAACGGAATCGTCGTTTGTTTTTCTTATTTTTTTTTTTTTTCTCTATTCATTTCGGAGTTATTTTATTTTGCTTTTCTGGCTCCGCTCCAGAGCGCGTAAACGCTAAACAAGGTGCCGAAATAATGGTGAAAAAGTGCGCGCGTTAAAAATAAAAAAAATAAAAACAAAACGCTTGTACACAGTCGACTACGTCCGTGACGCGGTGACCAAACGTACATGTTATTCCATAGAACGCGTTAATTTTATTAATCGGACGTTTGTCGCACCGAGTCGGTCCACGTGGAGATGTAATGCTATAACAATATTATTATCACGCCGCACAGCGCATTTTCGTTTACCGCGTTAAACGTATACGCGAACATATTTTGTCGTGCACGCGTATTGTACTCGTGAGTTGCGTGTGCCATCGTGGATACGAAAATAAATAAAGGAAAAACAAATTATACGGTTGGAATGCTTCGCGGCACTTACCTGGAACAGCATTTTGCTTGTTGGCCAACAGAAACGTTAATAATGTGCATCCTTCACTTCGCACCGCCACCACGGGATCGTCGTGCGGTGCGCATGTGCGCGGCTCGCGCGTGTGTGTTCGAATAATAATAATAGTAATAATAAAAATGAAAAAAAAAAAAAACTACGATAATATTTTAAATAGACTGTGCAGTGTTCATATGAAAACCCAATTGTCCGTCTCGGTTTAGTCCGAAGCCATGTAAACATTTACACGCATGAGTCAGATCTTATAACGGATAAACCTACAGAACCACACAGCGTGCGAGTTACTTGTTATCGTGTGCAGGTATTTACAGTGGCGTTTACATAATTTCGCTTTTTTCATAGCTGCTACCATGGCCGCACGTAATTTACTATTTGGGGCAGGTGGTGGCGTTTGAAAACATATTAGAACATGTGTCATATAGATACAAGACCTAAAAGAAATGTAATTGAAATATGATAAATCCATTACGAGAGGGTGAATCATCAGGTGTCCCAAATCCAGATTATGTATTTATTTAATTTGAATATGATGTTTTTACGTTAATCTGAAAATAAAAATTGTAAATTTCGATATTTTCAGAGTAAATTAATTGTATTTATTTAGTGTAGAGAAGATTAACGCCGTGGCCTAATGTTTTCACTGATCGTTATTATTACTTGATTTTTAGCAAATTATTTTAAAAAGCGTGCGTCAAGGCTTGAGAAAATCAATTTTTAGTAGATTTTATATTTTCCAGGGGGGCACGTCCCCCTCATGAACTCCTCCCAATTAGCGACCATGGCTGCTACAAGATTTTCCCAAGTAGTATAATTTTTCAAAACGTAAGCTAATAATAAGTTTATTCGGTCATGTGATGGTTCAGTATTTTTTCATAACATATCTTAATATTTCATATTCGTATGAGTATATAGTACCAAGTCTTTAGAAATCGATAACATATTATTATAATGGGTGTGTTTGTGCGTGTAGGTTTTTTTTTTTTGTCAACCGAAACTTTTACTGTTAAAGTGTACCATTTTCTGGTGTGCGTTATACATAATGTATACATGTTTTTCGCATATTTGATATCACGTGAAATGTACAATAATTACGATTTATTCACACGTTCTAAATAAAATATATTGCTTTAGCCTTCTAGTAGAGCATAAAATATAGTGGATACGAGATACCAAGTTAGAGAAAAAAATCCAAATTAATTATACATAACACGGTATAAATAACTTTTGACGTCCTATTTTTGACATTATACCTATCTAAAAAAAGAATCGACTGTAAAAATATATGAACATTTCGAATTTCCGTTACACATTTTACATTTCGCAAATCAAGGGTCGTCTAATTAAGAGTATAGCTAAAGCATATTATCAGAATAATGGTAGGTACATTCTGTGGTCGTATACAACAATTAATATTCATTCAACGACGGATATTTTGGATTATTTGACAATCATAGACTAAATCTAAAAGAATTTTTAAGGTTTACATTTTCTTGATTTTAATCTAAAACTATGTCCCTCTACTCGACAATAATTCACATTTTATTTGATTATTTTATCGTTTACCGGTTAATAAATATATACGATGTTATTATAATATTCGGGTTTAACGTTAATCCGTACGGATCACGCACGGATCAGGATTTTTGTCGTTGTAAATCATCGCGAATACTGTTCCGCGAGCTAGCTAATAAAAATAATGCAAACTACTAGCAGTGCACTACTTGTTACTCGTATAAACGCCCCATGACGTTAAAAAGGAAAATAAACAAACAAAGAACCAAAAACTGCACTATATAAATATACACGCGCTTAGGATACACTGCGCGATTCGTCGTCGGTTCGGCCCACCTTCGTGCTCGCAGTTTAAGTTTAATACCCATGAGCTTTGGAGCTTATCGCACGACACAAGAATTTCATTTGATCCGTTTCAACGGCGGCCGGTCTTATCGGTGATCGTCGTCTACTTTTATAATAGATCGCGCGATTCGCAAAGGTCATTCGTCATTCGCGTGAAAATTGCAATATAACAGTTTGAAACGCTCGCGGTTATACGTAGTGCGTGCGCGTATATCACCAGTCCGTGGGTCGGCAACCTGGGGCTCCGGAGTGACTCTCCTTGGCTTACGATCTGCGACTCTTCGTGATACGCTAACCTTACCTCGAGTTATTTTCTTTGTGCTTACAATTGTAACATAAATACTGTACAAGTGTACACTTTTGCTCTTCATATAATGGAAATAAGCGAATCTTAAAAAAATTGCTCGGTTTACTTTCTTCTAACTTACTGAATAAACCTGAACAAATTTAATAAGGGGGAAGGGTTGAAAAATGGTCTAAAAAGAGGTAATTCACTGTTCAAATACGGCTCATTGGACATCATGGTTTTGTAACTTTTAAGAAAAATGACTCTTTCTCACGAACGGCTAATAGAAAATTATCTTTATCGAGCACACTTGAATTCGCATATCATAACCGTACAATGCAACTACACGATATTAAAATACATACGATAAAATTGTATAACGAAAGTTTAAAAATGTTAATAAATATGACACACGCTTACTGGGTAAAATATAGGTATTCGACGTATGTTTTATGTAATACTATGCGTACAAAAGCTCGTGGTGCTATATTATTATAATATTATAAGTTAGTATATAGCACAAGGTTCCGCGGGGAAAAATACACGCGCATTACTTGATCCATTTTAGATAAGGAAGAAACGGTCTTTTTCTTTTTTTCTCGACAAAAGCATTTGACAAAACTTAATAAAAACGAAATATGCCTACACAATGCGTAACTTTAACATGGTATTTATACGCAAATTAAATTGACTTTTATTTTGTTCGCGGAAAGTCGTTGGTTTGTAAAAAGCGGTTGTACACATAAAAGAAAAGGAAAGAAAACGGTTAAGATATCCAATATCAAATATTTTTGTGCGTAAAGACCAGAAATTGGATGTTTTCTTTGGACGCAAAGAAAGTAATTCCACGAAGGTAGTCGTGCGCTCAACTTTTCAAGCGAGTAGGCCGACAATGGGTGTGTATTGTATATAATGTACACAAACCCAGACATGCACACTCATTCAAGCACGAAAAAGTAAATTATATGGAACCAAAATGAAACAAAACTGCAATGTATCTATAATGTATCTATAGTCGAGTTTCGAGTTTAAATACGAGTTGTATATTATCATATTTTAACAATGAAAAATGTCAAAATAAAAAAGGGAAAACAAAAAGGTTTCGTGAAGATATTTTTTACTTTTTTTTTCTTTTTAGGGTGAAGTATATTATGAGGATTTAAATAATATGTAACAAATGTCCGAATTAATGATCGTGTACGCCACATTGCCACGCGATGAAATTGAAGCGTCACGGTCAGTGGTGTCACTTCAGTTTTTTTTTGTTAGGATGAGCAAAGCTATCCGGCAAATCATACCAAAAATAAAACGAATTAAAAAAAAAATAAATACTCAAAAGGCTATTTTTTTAACTGTGATTTATAAAACAATGTTACAATGTCATACGATAGAATAGAACCAACATTGTTGGTACAGTATTGAAAGCTTAAAAACAAACTTCCAACTTGTTTAAAAATACACATACTTGATCATTATTTGCAGATTTCCACTAAATCACCCTTCGTGGGTAAATATATCCTATTATAAGGACATGTTTGATGTGGACCTAAACGTTGTTTAGGTATATTGTAAGCACAATGAAAAGGCCGACTGTTAAATAACAAGTAGGTTATAAGCTTTGAACGTGCTTGAAAACTGTTTATTTTAACTATACCAACCATGCTCATATAGGTATATGTACACGAGTACAAAGTATATTTCATTATTTAGAGAAGACGGTGCACGCGGGGGAATTCTACGATCAAGAATCCATGGTTTGTGAACACAAAACAAAATACTATCTGATAAAACTGAATCTCTTACACAATCTGTACAATATGTCAACAAAACACATTCCGTTTACACAGGATGACGCCTTGGAAAAGTGTAATTCAAAAATGCAGTATGGCTTTAGACCGCGATAAAATATAAAATACAAACGGGTATAATATTTTGCAAGCGTGACGAAATTGAAAAAAAAATAATACTTAAATAATTGGTGTACTTGTAAATTTTCTTACGCCGTTTTCGGGTTTTTGAATACTAGCAATTTCCCAACAGTCTAATTAAAATACATCGTTTTAAAACCAACAGCTTGCTAATCACTCCACTGCAGTGTATAATAAATATAATAAACATTTACTATAAATTATTTTTAATGTTCAAAACCGGAATATAGCAATTTGTTTTTATAACAGCTTCTGTATAAATAAATAATAAATATATAAATAGACCAAACGGTACTTGTAAGTCTTGTGCAGTTTTGGGAGCATACAGCGAAATTTGACAACATTATGTTTAGGACATACTTTTATGAATAACGGAGCGATTTTACTCAAGTACAACTAAGAAAATTCGTAGGACAAGCTTATAAAAGTATGGAAATCGATTGGCTAACTAAGTTTTTCCTAAGTATTTTCTAAGAAGATTCTGTGAATTTGGCAGCACATTTTTAACATGCATGCTGACAACAAACTTCCATTAATTTGTTTAAGAATTTAAAACAGACACAAACGAGAAATTACTTAAATTTCCGAAATATGTTTTCGGTTCTCGGTCTTTTGAAATGTCTTTTTGCAAATTTTCACAACGGATCAACGTTTTTGGATCGAGTTTCATATTATTACTATCATTAATTTTATATACTAATAAAACGATCACGTACACACTTGTAAGCAACAATAACATCTGAACTGAGTGAGAAAAATAGTGTAAGTAATAAATGATTACACTTTTATACTGAAAATTATATTACGATACAATATTAATATATAATCATATAAAAATGATTTTTTTTGAACTAGACCTTTCAAATAAAAACATTTATATAAGGGAAGAACTATTTAATCATTAAATATCCGCTGTAGAACAATATGGCATACGATTATTTCGAGTTTTGGTCTATACCGTTCAAAAGTGTAAACCGAAAATGACGGAACGACCCATAGTACGGTAGGTAATTATTTTATAAATAATAAATACTATTAACTTTTCAACATACACATATAACGGTTTATTTCCGTTTATAATTACTATAAATTAGTAAATAAATATGGCATCGGTAAAATAAATGAATTTTGCTATACACAAATAACACATGCAATATCATCTATGAAACACGGTTGATGAATCAATCATAACAATCATCGACATTTCGTTAGTGAAAACAATATGAGAATTAGATAGATATTTTTCGATATCAAATGCCCACACCCCTGACAGAGTGTTTCATTTAATCTCTAGCTTGTGCGTTTCTAGGAGATTTTCTCAATTGTCCACTGGGCGGAATCAATATCTTTTTAAATCTCTACACATCTCTATCCATTTCCATCCATCTTTTGATCCATAATATATCCTATCCCGATGTAACAATTTATTGTTTTTTTTTTTTACTATCTCGGGTTTTCCTTTTATCTTAATGTAAAAACGCGAAAATGTCATTTATTTTCAATTTTTTACGTCGATGAATCCAATGTTTCTGCACATTTATATTCTATAGACACCTAATATTTTGCTCCACTAATCGCACATAACCGTTTATTATTTTTTTTATTTTTTTTTTGTCTCATACTTAATGTTAACTTATCGTTATGACGTTTGGTGTATGTGTACTGGCTTATAAGAATATATGATGTAAAAAAAAATATATAATAATATATGTATACAACAGTAAAAGGATTTAAGTGATTTATTTTTTATGGTTTACGTGGTTTACGCGATTCAAAATAATACATTATATTCTGTATTTACACTTAAGTCAATATGATTGTGGAAATTGAATTATCAGAAATAATTAACAAATGTATTCGTAATAACGAGTTTGTCAAGCATAGAGTAAAATAACATTAACAGTAATAATAACATTATTGTTAAATTAAAAACAATAATATTATCCGAAAATATAAAATTATTCTATGGTTTATAATTCACGTGAAAATATTTTGTATGTTGGATACACGAAATATCGGTTTTTGGACGTATTCAAATTTCAAAGTAAGATCTACTGGAGCTATATGTAGTGATACATTTTTAATATGTACATGGTGTTTGCAGGTTAATGGAATCGCGGGGGTTGATCCTATAAAAAAATACGACCTCTAGACATATGTTAATATGTATATATTCTAGTAGTAGATTGATAAGCATGATAACATATATTCATCCTTTGAGGTATCTATTGAAATCCAAAGTCAAAACATTATACTACATTCATAGTTATTTTAATGCAGCACGATTGAAATGTCTATGTAACGTACGTAAACGGCCGGATAATGCAATAAAATACAAATAAAATTATCCTGAAAGAAGATTATCGTCTGCATATACAGTACATACATGTTGTACGTATAAGAAATGCGGGGTGGTTTGTACCCATAATAATTGTGATTTGTTGTATACGTACAAGGAACCGGAATCGCATATATTATATACATACAGGGTGTCACACCGAGGATTTACCCATTGCGATACATTCTGAGATAATGAAGATGTTAAAATTAAGTTTTTTTTTTCAAGACTCCGGAGACAAGGATTACAAATATTTCATATTTTAATAGAATTTAATGTTTTGGTAGAAAAGGTAGAAGAAATTATTTTTATATTATCTTTTTTGAATATTTTTCTAAATTTTCTGAAAACTAAATATACTATCGAAATTCATTAGGTTATTGAAAATAAAACATTAAACGTTAAAAGGTTCGGAAAAAAAAGCTTATAAAATGGCGTACTTCAATTTTTTGAAGTAGAAAATACTTTCTTACCAATGTCAATTAAAATATAAAACATTTATAGTCCTTGTCCCTGTGAGTATTATAATAAAAAAAAAACCAGAATTTGAATATCTCCATTATCTCAAGAGATATCGCAATGGATAAATGAATACTCGGTGGGACACCCTTTACATCTATATCATGCGATCGGATGCATCGTTCATTATTGAAGTTCGGTAGTACATATAGAGGATATTTCACGCGTAACTGTTTATCCTTTGAAAAACGCGTCGGTTAGGACAAGTGCTCCGAGGATAAATGTACAATGCTAAAACAGGGTCGCGGCAATAGACAGTTTGGGTGAGTCTTTAGAGCCGTACGTACTGTTAGGAAGAAACGGCGCGCGGGCGCACACGTCACGGTAAAAGGCCTGGAAACGGCTAAGACGGTCGTGACGAATACCGAAAGTTACAATAACAATAATCATAGTAATAATAATAATAATAATCATAGTAATAGTAATAATAATAATAGTGATAATAACGGGTTGCGACACGCAGGAGAGAACGATCTTCGGGGACGGGGTCGCGTGGTTGTGACCGGTGGAAGACGCTGTCGCCGCCGCCGCCACTGGATGGAAATGTAAACCGTATCGTCGTCGTCGTCGTCGTGCGAACAGTTAAAAAGTCCTTATCATGTGTAGCCCATAGAGTCCGCGGAGAGCGTTTTTAAATGTTCCGGACCCATTAGAGTAGAGTGGCCTCGCAGCGGGCGGCCCCGGCGCAGTCCACGGGTAATATGATTTTATATCGTTCTATTTGAGTGTAACACATTCGCACACGCACGCGCACACATGTGTGTATCGACAGGAGGGAAATTGAACGGATGAAAGGGGTCACGATCGATCCTCACATAATGTGAAATACCTATATACGCGCGTGTGGCCAAAAATAAGGACGCGTCCTCCGTATACTTTTCCTCGTGTCGATTTTCGAAGCATACGCGCGAACACACGTGATGTTGAACGTTGGACTGATCGAACGTTTAGGGTATGACTACGATGCTGAGGTTTACACGTGGTGCTGGTACCAAGTCTCATAATGACCATGTGCGTTGTAGATCCGCATTGTATTATAATATGTATAAAGAGAAAATTATGAAACACCTAGGTCGAAACAAAAACCCGAAGAATCTGAATGAGAATGATATGCTCGGTCAGTTAGCTTTCATCAGACATAACGCGTCATACGTCAAAGCACCGCTTTAGGAACAAAACATCATAATCAGGACATTCTAGAGAACTTTTTTCTTCATTTAACGTTTCACGAAATATTTCTATTACTTTAAACATCTAGCTTCTATATCTCTACAAACATAATCTGTGATTATATGATTCTATTAGTATCTACCTGTTATATCCGTAAAACCCATACAACGTTTGGATAACTGTATGTACGCGGTCTCTACAATCTGCGAGGCCGTCCCCCTCCCCATGAGAGCAGCCCTGACTCCCACCGAATTATGAATATCGAACAAATTATATTAATAATTTATCGTGTATTATATTACTTTTTAAATACTTCTGATAAAACATCAAAATATTAAATTTATTTTAAAATCGGACTTCGGAGCTTTGTGCGCTCAGGGCAATAAAAACAAATTGAACTTGGTTTTTAATCATGTGATGATTTAACTAATGAAAGTAAAAATAAATGATTTTATCAATATCAAAAGTATAATCACAAATATAATCATGTATAAACTCGAGTTTATTACAGATCGATCTATTCTCTCTCCTCAATTCGGTTACTTGGTGAAAAATCTGCCCCTTCTCTAGAGAGCAATTATTAATCGTCTATCGTTTACCTGTTGAAAACTACATTTTAACTATTATATTTAAAACTATTAATTTTACGACATACGCTAAATAGTAAATAGGCGAATATCAGAATAAATATTTATGCCTTATTGTTATATTATATCCATTGTATATGACATACTCGTATTATTGTCATTATTGACACTTTAACCGCTTTGACTTTAGACCACTTTAACTGATCGCCCGTATTTTCTACAATCCTATTTTGTTAATTGCCGGTTGAAAAAACTGTAGTAAAATGAAAAATCCGCAGGTGACCGTTTTGCAACGCAGTTGCCGAAAAGCGGAAGAAGCAGAATATAACCGCGCACGCAAATAACCAGGTGGCTCGTATATTCACAATGTAATATTGTATTATGTTATAACGCAGATATTATTATAATTTATCACGTTCAACCGAGATGTCTACCTATTATAAGCCATGGTATCATATATGTCTACCTACTTACCGTCCATATTATGTTTATATAATGTGACGTGTACTATTAAAGTGTGACGAGTGATAAATTTAGAAAATACGATTATAATACGCCTAAACGTGCGAGTTTTTCTTACAATTAAATTTGTTTTTCTCTTTCTCTCTCCCTCTCTGTCCCTCTCTCTCTCTCTTCA
The DNA here is from genome assembly GCA_949715065.1 of Periphyllus acericola. Lineage (NCBI taxonomy): Eukaryota > Metazoa > Arthropoda > Insecta > Hemiptera > Aphididae > Periphyllus > Periphyllus acericola. The sequence goes on from OX454271.1 coordinate 2,438,773, forward strand.
CTTAAACACTAAAACTGTCTGTTCTTTTCTGTTTTATTTTTTTCAACTTATTAATAATTTTTAACGAAATGTGACGTACGGTCTCTAGAGCGGATTACACCTACTGTCGGTTTTGCGTACGGTCGTGCCGTACGAATTTTTCTCGCACATAAATATACTTCCAGAACGTCGATTTGGCTGGACACCAATGCTCGTTCATCATATTATACGCTGCGTTTATACAGACCGTACATGTATTTGTATAGTAGCAAACGATAAACATGAGTAAGTGAAATAATTATAGTATGTGCGCAGTCCTTTGTGTATACTTTGACGGTTATTGAGAACAGACTGAACAACGGCGATGCGGAAGAACAATGCTACGGCTCTGAACGAATTTCAATACGAACGATAATGCAAATGTTTCGTAACTTCCGAATTACATTTCGTGTAGTGGGTATAAAATGTTGGCGCAAAGTTTAGAGATTGGAAAATTAGAAGAACGTAACGTACGTCCTCACTGATAATACAATGAACAATGATAAAAAACCTGCAAGAATCAGGTTTTACAGCATTTACATAATATATTATGTTTTAGTAGAATAGCATACGAAATCAAATAAAATAATAGCCGATCGAAACATGGATACATTTTTCTTTTAATGACTGGGATTAGAACGAAAAAATGTTTTCTGGTTTATTTGTACATCATCTATTTGACCTCTCTAATCGTTTAAAAGTGAATTTTTTAATGGTTTTGAATATCGTATTGAAATTAATTTGAAACGTCGATCGTAAACAAAGTTATGAGTAAGCGTTATTTGTTTATATCCCATAAATAAGTGTTAAAGAATGGACGTCCAGAAATTCTACAAAATAATATTAGTTGTATAACCCTCTTGTGTAGGCCTATCCTAGTATAAAGAAAAATACAATTAATTTTCAACTATTTTAATAGTATATAAATATAATATTAAACGTTCCGAGATTAGTTCACATAATTTATATCATTTTTTCACGCACTTTCCGACGTCTCGGCGCGAGATTAAAACCCAAAACGTTTTCAATAACGATAATCTCACGCAATCTTATAAAATCAATTATACGCCCGTTATTATAATACAAGCGCCGCCGTGTTAATAATAATAATAATAACGATTATAATTATGATAATAACAATAAAATATATATGGCCAATAGGAAACCGGATATATTAATTTAAAGGTTATCGTTTAATGTATTATTATAATTATGCATTTCAAAGTCGGCCGTCGTTCTCGCGCCGCCGCCGCTGCAACCGCCATTGACAGAATGATGAATGCGTGTTGTAATAATAATAATAATAACTTCCGAGTGCAGTAGTAAATAATGTTGTTATTATAATCGTTATCATTTGTCCGGTTCAATTTGTCCGCGTTTTGTTTTTTTCACTACTTTTTTGTGGGAAAAAAACCTTCGCGCGAAGCCCGTATACATTACACGATATACGCGCCTACGCGTTCACGTACGTTTACGAGGTGTACTTAAGCTCGTTTAACGCTCGTCGCTCGTACATATCATAATAATAAACGTTCACCTCGCCGGCTGTATCTCATCGAACGAACGGTCGAAGTCGAACGCGAGGACCTGAGCACATAATGAGGTGTGCGTACCTGCTGCAGCTGTACGCTGAAATATAATTTACGCGTACGCGTGCAAATAGCTACCGTCATGTTTTTAATAAGCCAACGAAACGCCAACGGCCGGTGTCGGATACAAATTACGCGTCGCAACGGATAGTAATACGGTAATGACGATAATAGGCAATAATATTAATATTTATATTTCCCGTACGTTTAACGGCAACGAATTACAATCGGCCACCGATCGTTATCCGTAGTGTAAGTCCACCGCACGACTATCACCTACTACACGACGACGATATCGTACATGATGTATGTGCCAAATAGACCAACATTTAATCTTAATAAGCATTGTCAAATAGACAATGTTCATCCGTAGAATGGACCGACGAAGCAAATGGGCTAGAGGTAGCTTATTGTAAATCAATATTTAAGACAGCCGATCGGACGAGACCGTGGCGGGGTGTGTGTCTTGGTTGGAGCACGTATGTGCAGAGACTACGACGCCACGCTTGATTTTTGCGTTTTTTTAATGTAGGCTTTTGGCTTTTGTTTTATTTTAAAAACCCATCAACTCTTAAGAATTCAACTAATAGTTATTAGTTTTGATTACTAAAGAGAGGATAGATCGATACCCTCGAAAGAGCGGGTGTATTGTAAACGCGTACAACGGGATTATCGCGTTCGATATAATACGATCGTTGGGGACGCGCGAACGTTGGAAAAAAATCAAACGGGACTAATAATGCACAGCCAGGGCCGTAGTCAAGGGGGTGGCTAAGGGGGCTTTAGCCCCCACTCCCCCATTGACCGTATTTATTTAAGCCAACAGCTGTTATATTTGATCAGTGGCGGCTCGTGGGTTTTCAATGAAGTAGTGCACATCCAAAAAAAATATAACCAATACTATAACTGTATTATGGATCGTATTCAATATATTTTTACTAATTTTAGTTATTTACCTACTTTTTTTTTTTTTTTAACAAATAATTTATTATTTTAACGTTAATTAGCCCCTTCCACCCATACAAAATTCCTGGTTACGCCACTGTGCACAGCAATAAGTTGCTCTAAGCTCGCGCCGAAGTAATGCGTATACACATGCGGTATAAACTGCGTACATGAATAACGACCGCGCGGTCGCCGTTAAGACAGTACTGCGAGTGGATGTTGTCGCTCCTCTTAAAACCGATATAAAGAATAACGTTATAAATTTTAAGCCAACTTTAAGCTCGCCGTTCACTTAATCCGGGCTAAACGCGAGTTTAAAATCCACGAGCGTTACACATATAAGTCGAGCAAGTAGTATATTATTAGTACGCGCGTGTGTAAGTGCGCAGTCGATGGACAATTATTGTTTTCGTACGGTTTCGTGCTCTCCGATAAATCGTGTGAAAACGTATAAATAGAAACCTGGATGAGGGGACAAGGCGGCATTACGGAGAGCATCAGTTTTTTGAGAGTAGCCGACAGCAATTATTGTATATTTTTACGCTCACTCGTGTTATAATCCACTGGAAGTCTCGTGCGTGCTCGAAATAAGTGTATGATTTATAGATATTATGTTTTAGTGAAACGGTTAAAGTAATATTTGTAATAACGATCCTTTGATCGTACGCTATTTTCGAATTCATTTAATTTCACATAATTTGCGTTGCATGGAACTCATAGGAATCGTGGAACATACTATTTGAATATTATTATAATTTATAGTCGTTAAGATAAAGATTTACGTTTAGACGAGAAGAATAGTTAAACAGGAAAGGTTCCCGGATTTCCTTTAAGCCTCCAGTTTAACAGTTGATTTGACGTTAACGATTGAAATTCTAAAAATCGAAATTGTGTCTAAGGCCAATATATATATACGACTATAATTTTGAATACAACAAAAGAATAGTCGAATGTCAACACACACACACACACACACACACACACACACACACACACACACAAACATTGTATAGTTTAGTATACGAAATAAAATAAAGGATTTTAATAAATGCGTCTGTAATCTATTCGAAGATCACACAGGTGACGAATTAAAAGGAGATGACTTTAACTGCGTACTATGACATAGGTACAGACAAATCGCTGCATTGTCATACGTTCCAGCGATACGACTACGCGTGATGTTAAAAATAGTTTCGTCCAAGGATGCGAATGTCGATCGGTGATTTTTTTCGATGATTTTAAACGACGCGTGCGTTCTCTACTTAGATAATTCTATTCATCACGTTGAATACAACATAAACAGCGTTTCACATAATTCCAATATCGCATATTATAAATCATAGTTCCAACACGTTACAATAAAAATAAATTATACCTGGGGCGCCGCGCGCCGTTTCAATTTTTTAATAGAGGTGCTTACTTTTAAACCGGATAATTCTTAACGCAATAAACTCATTAAAGTGAATATATTTCATTCAACGGCACAACGACATATGGGTTCAAGGTTTATTATTTAATCATTCAACTAATTACATTATTATTTATTAATTTATTATAGTACACAACGCGATGATATTATCGTACAAATGAAAAAAAAAACGATTTACATTGGTATTCTTGACTGTAACGTATACGTGCGGCTCGTTTGAAAATTCGCAAGCCAATAAGACACAGAAAAAATAGAGTTGCCAATGTACACCCTCCCTTCAACCAATGGCGCCCCTAAATTATACGACGTCGAAGAATAATATGTGTAATTTATAATTCCCGGTCAGTATAAGCCTTAAGGTGCGTATTATTGAAACTCAGTGATGGCTACATATCAAAAACGACAAAACACGTTAACTCGAAATTAGACAATGTGCAGTTCCTCTAATACTCTAAATGTGCAATAAGGATATCTATTTTTAAAATCATATTTTCACGCGTCGAAACCATCTAAGACTCGATAATGATTTTCACTTTTTGGTTACCTAGGAAATATTTTATTTGCTAAACAATATGGTATATAATAATAATAATAACATTTATCCAACTTTTAGTATACAACCTTAACGGTGTTCATCCACGAATAATTTATCTATGTTCTACATATTATAATATATTTGAAGAATAAACATCTTTGGGATATACGACGATTGTGCACTTTTGTCAACCTAATTTATTTTTCAGCGTAAAATAACTTTAAAAACTCCGTTTGAGACCGGGTATTTATTTCAGCTGGTTTTTATTATAATGTAGTTAAGTATGCGTATTGCATAAAAGTGGTTAAAAATGGACGCGAGGAAAAAATAATAATTACCCTTCTCTTGCACTACGCACACTCTGCACTGTAAATAAACACTGCACATGTATATGGTATATATAGATGCTGCGGTGTGTATTATATATATATTATATAATTTGTCTTCTCTAACACGACTGTCGGACACGTGCCGCGAGTTTCTGAAGGGTGACCCAAATCGTATTAAACCTCGGACAGGGGCCGAGGGGAGGGTCTGACCAAACACAACAAGATACGCTCCACTAGCCCCGACGCGTACACGCGATAACAGCGCAAGTCTCTTCTGCACCACGACTCCATATAAAATCTGACGAAATTCTTTTTTCTTTTTCCTCTCTGTCCCCCGCCGACCGCCACAACCATCTCATCGCGCGCTATCCTCCCGCTGCCATTTCCCCACTGACACACAATTCCTTCGTGTACATAATAATGTATAGGCCTTATTGTTTTATTGTGCGTTTAGTTTTCCGTTTCGCCTCTCTCCTTCCGGGTTTATTTGTCACCGCACTCGCCCCCGACTTCACGCTCCGTATACATGGGGCGCGCGACCGCTTTATCCGTAAAATTCGGCTATTACGTGCACGTACGCACGTACACAGGGCGTGGTCTTAAAGTCTTCCACACGTGTCGAGTGGTAAACCACCGATATCACGTTTTGGTACGGGAAAATCATAAGCGTGTTATCACCAATCGTTTATTATCAGTCACAACGGTACCTACGTATTTGATATTTTTAAATCGAGAAACCGTGATGTGTATCCTATAAATTGAGTGATATTACAGTTTCCACCGAAATGTACAGTGAAGCTGAAAATTGGTTTCGACCAAAAGAACCCGTTAACTCGGTTAAGTCTACGTGCATAACTTTTTTGTCGTACGGCCGCTGAGAAACGATGTGGTTTATACGTCATAACGTCCTGGCCGGTATTAAAATATCTGATACAAGTTTGCTAACGCCCTTACACAAGTTGTCACCATTTTTTGTACACCCACGTTTAAAGTTTAAACCGTATGGTCATGTCACAATGTTATTAGAACACTTTTTTTCCCATAAAGTAAGGACTTATGGTGTAGCATCAAATCTGCGCAACGGTAAGTTTTGACAATCTTAAAACATATTTAAATTTACCTATCCGGAGGAACATTGCAAAAAAATGTAAATCCCACTATACCCGGTTACGTTTTGCGGTAAAATAAAATACCTACTAAAATTCTCAGCACCATGACTATAAAGCTAATTTATCTTAACGTGCAATTTACCGTATAATATTATAAAATGTATATAATAATGTACGAGTATGATTTATAGAGACACCTACCCATATCCACCGCGAAAACCTCTTAATAATGAACGTTTCGAAATGTCCTATCGAAATAATACCAACGTTTTACAAAACGCGCATGGATTCCGCGTAAATTAACAAAATTCTAAAGCCCAACACAAATAATATTTTTTAATAATACGTTGTATACATCTATTAATTATATACACACACGTGCGTATAATCTTTAACTCCGTGACGTCATCGGAGGACAAGAAGGCAATATGCAAATTTCGAAAACCTATACTCACAAGTATGTGTACATTGAACATCGTGAACTGCGAAAACAAAAAAAAAAAACATTCTTCTTCGATTAAAATAAACGAACACTCGAGTCTTTGACGGTAGGTATATATACAGCCAATGTGTTCTCGAACGTCGCGACCGTGTACGTTCGACAAATGTTCACACCGTCGCACGTCGGACGCGATTAGGGTGTACGAATTATAATTTTCGTCAACAATGCAAATGCGAATAAATTATTTTAAACGACGCACGTGCGTCATAATAATCTTACGGAAAACATGTGTACGATGTGCATATAGATGATACGAGCGGCAACGATAAACACGCGCGTAAAGATATTATTATCTTGGTGCGGAAAAAAAAAAAACACTGTCGTATATATAGATATATATATAGACACATATAGATATTAGTTCAATTATTAAGAGTTGATGGGTTTTCAAAATAAAACAGTAATTCACACCAAAAGGCCGATTTTAATTTAAACACAAAATCAAAGCGTGGCGTCGTAGTCTCTACGCATACGTGCTTCAACCGAACACACACACACACACACACTCTGCCCCGGTCTCGTCCGATCGGCCGTCTTAAATATTAATTTACAATATGCTACCTCAGCTCATTTGCTTCACTGGCCGATCCTACGAATTTTTATAATAATTAAATGTCGGCCTAGTCGGCACGTACAACACTAAAAACAACTAAGTGTACGTAATGTTAAAACCATCCGGACGATATTCTCGATTCGAACAGTGTTCCGGCGTTGGTCTTAACCCGTCCTAACCCGACCACCTATACCGTGCGCTACGGGGCCGCACAGCGACAATAACCCGCAGCCGATACGCGAAAACAATTTCATATAGATTTTGAAAGTTTTATCAGCCGGTCCAACGATGTCGTCCCGAGAGGAATCTGCGTTGATGCGATTTCTAAACACCGCAATTTCCGTAACTCGATAAAAGTATATCGTCGACTGCTATTATATACGACGTGAACTCCGCGCGACCACGCTTCGACCGAACAAATCCATTACACGCGACGACTTCTATACACAGGCGGCCAATCGATTTCCGTATAGTTGTTTTTGACTTCCCCATCCCGCCACGTCTCATTCGGAAACGCTGTGTTATATTTACTGCACCCATGACACGCTCTCGCTCGTCGAATATTTGTTATTATTTTTTTTTTTTTTGTTTGATCACATTATGCACAATACTGTTATTATTATATTTTCACCGTGAGCGTTAAACTCGCCGTACGCTATTCGGTACGTCACGTTGTTCGCAATGACGCACTGTCGCTGTGCACCGTTGTAACAATAATGATCGTCGTATTATTCCTCGGACGGACACGCGCCGAGACGGTCGCACGAGTGTCACACATTTTGTGAAAGCCGCCGCGATATTCTGTTCGGCCGTCCGCAAATGAATCGTGACAGCCGACCGGCGCAATCAATCAAACGCATTGTACTGAACGCGGTGCCCGTGAACTTGCTGCGACCGGCCGGACCGATACGACCAACACGACGTTGTCGGCCGACCGAAAAGGTGCGCGGGCGGACCAACAGGAAGCGATTACATTCGGACGTTTCGACCAGGACTCTCGACAGGAGGCGCGTACGCGATGTTATAGCGTGCAGCACTCGTCAAAATTGTGCGCGAGTATACGTACGCGCTTCGGCGGTCGGAGAATGCTCGTTGGAGATGATGAAGTCGGAGAGTCAGGACCACCGAATTCCTCCGATCGACCAGACGACGACCGACGACGGCTCGTGTACAACACGACAATTGTTATATTGAATCGAGCTCAGATCGAGGTGCGGCAAAAACGAACCGAATCCTTTATCCTTTTACATCGCTGTCACATTTGCAAACGAATGCGCGGCGGCAGTAGCATATGAGTATAGACGTACTTGAGTATTCTCATCGTTTATTTTTTAATACGATGATACGACAGGAATTTGCGATTGTTCGCCTTGAGTAGACCACTCGTGTTTGTTTAACAACGGCGTAGCAGTTTTAAAATTTATCGCGGCGAAACTGTAGAAAATGTATTTGTTGTGTGACTAGGCGAAAAGGGAACGCGAATATTAAAGTTCGAAAAATACTTACGATCATTTTTTCGTTGATCGTTCTGAAGTAAGTACGGACGGTCGCGTCCGTACCGTTTGAATTTATTGAAACGGATTGGGAATAGAAAATGTCGAGGTGAAGTCTCTCGAGTGTATTCGTCATACATTTTCACACTCGAATAGGAATTTGCAATATTATTAATTGAGTCGACCGATTTTGTCTTTTTCCAATTCGAGTTAATGTCGGGCGTAACTATTCAAATTCCTCCCGAGAATGTTATCGCATTTAATATTATGTTTTTATGTGCTATGTCCATGTGAGTACCTAATTATGTGTATAACCATGTGACAAATGTCTGCCTGCTGGAATTTAATGTATTTTATTTAAAACGAATCATACGTGGTTTTGCAAAAATATTTTTTACATAATATGAATACAATAATAATAAATAACAGAAATCGCATGCTCAGTTGCTGTATAATCTATCTTCACGATGAAAAGATGGCAGATAAATTAAATCAATGCATTCATTTAAACATTTATAATGCACTATATTATACAATAATTATTATCGTTCGGGGAAATATTATTTTACGAGTTTTCGTGTTTAGACATTTTATTCATATAATTACTAAATACTAGGTATGTTTACGATCAGCAATTATTGTACATAGGCAAACGCTTTGAACAATTACAGTTTTCATAGTCAAAACGTTTTTTAAACGACAGGGGAAAAAATTGATAACTATGCCATTCGTTTCTACAAATAACGTAATTTACTTTTTTAAAACTCAAAACTGTAATACGAGTATACCATTTTATTTATGATGTGGATTTTTTCTACCTACTGAAAGACTATTATGGTTCAGTACACTCGTCATGCTTCTAAAATGTTTGTTGAGATTTCATATTTAAGTATTTCCATCAAAGTACAGATGTGTATGTAATGACGTTTTGCTTAAAAAAATGTTTCCCGAAAGTTGTACTTTAGTATTTATTTTTTTTTGCGTTTATTCAAGAACATAATCAAACTGCATGACAATATGTAAGCGTGGCATAGTATCGTGCATATATCTGTACGGTTTTTCTCCGCAGGGCGTGTAAAATATTTAAATAAAATAAAAATAAAACAAAATAATAGAATATGACCTACATATTTCTGCGTTTGTTTTTGTTTATCCTGTTCTACATCTGTACTATATTGACCCTGCCGCCGGGAATTATATGTAATAAAATGTGAATTTTATTTTTTAACATAAAAAAGCAAAAAAAAAAACTAGATTCGTGAAGTTTAAATGTGACTCGTTTTTATTTTAATTAAAGTGCTATTATCGTAATATTTATACACATATTATAAACCCTCTACGATCGAGAAGAATATCTTATAAACTTTTCGTAATTATACTGCAATACCCTATGTAAAATAAAATGTAAACGTCAGTTGTACAAACGATATTTACAGAATAATGTTACGTAGTCAAAAATGCTATAAACTGATTCGTTTCAATAACCGAAAACGTGTAATACTCTGCTGCACTGCGTGCAATGTGCAACTGTAACTTAGACTTTGATTAATATAAATATATATTATGTACATTGTACACACATATATTTGTTAGGTAATTAAATTTAAAAGTCAACGCTAATGGGAATGTAGACTGTAAAGACAAATGACGCGGCAAAATCTCAAAAGTTTTAATTTACCATGGAAAAAAAACAGCTTAAATAAAAATGTTAAATTAAAATACGTTAAGCGATCCGCTCGGAGTTCTGAATCTTTGATTCCTCCTTTTAATACGCATTTAATTACTTACAGTTATTTCCACGCTTTTAGCTTTAATTAAAGAAACAACCCGGAAGACTTTAAAATAGTATCTACCGTTTATGTATGCGTCTCGTACGTTTGGCCGGGATAATCTCCAAGACTATATTGAATCGATTTACATGTGGTTTTTTTTTTTTATTTTACCGATGATACATTTTAAAAGGACATATATATATATGTCCTTATATATATATATATGTATAATATGTGTGTATGGTCGATGGTAACATTAATAATGTTGAGACAATTTGATGCATCCAAAGTATTTGACTACCTGTGTACATTTTATCTTCAGAATATAATATATACCTGACCTACAGGGATCAGCTGGTGCACCGATTTTGGGTTCACAGCAAAATATGCACGGAAAAAACTGGCTCATTCAACAATATATTATTTAATGTGTATTATATGTACTTATGTATTTTATCATACATTACAACAATGGGTCGGATCTTAATGTCATTAAAATTATAAGATAATACATCTACATTGTAAGAATAGACATAATAGACATAATACTCCCTGAGCATTTTTTCTAATTCCTAAACAAATGCAAGATATATACATATATATACCTATGAGTTTCACTATGCATATGTGGTTTAATAATAACTTAGTATAATTTCCACAAAAAGAGTTAACTCTTTAATCCAGCAAATGCAATAAGTCAATGATATAATTATAATATTTTAAATTATATATAAAATAATGCCCACTACAGTAGGTACAGAGTTGAGTTATCCTGTTACATATCTTTTTAAGAGCAGTGTTTAAACCGAATGTATATGTATATAATATTTACACCTTTTGGTTGTTTATATAAACCATGTATTTTCCCCTGATTTTCCTATACCCTATTCCTACCGGCTAACATCGCGCCACCTGTACGGATCACTACAGTAGTAGGTACAGTACAGGTATGTTATAATGATAGTTTTACTCGTACATATTATAGAATGAAACCGGAAGTGCGTGAAATAGTAAAAATAATGTTAATTCTGTGTTCTGGAGTGCATAGGTTTCATCGAGACTTTATTCTCTTATCGTCCGAAAGTCGTCGTTACACAAGTTTCATGAGATCGTTTGATTCTTGTTGACTGTTATGTGCATAGTATGATAGTATAAATTATAACTAAAGGTATTAATGTGATAATAGATAGAGTTAAAAAGTTAGGTTTATTTGAATTTTTAACTTAACTTTTTTAGTTTCTCAACTGAACCTACTTTCCATTGCTTCAACTTTAAAGTTACAACGTTTTAAGTGTCATTGCCGCCAAGCCATCAAGGTTTATTTTTGTTCACTTGACGTGTGATTATAACATTCGAAAAGTTATTTTTGTGTTGCAAATAATGTTGGTGGTTTTGAGATGGAAATAAGCGTAAAAAAATATATTTTATAAAAAAAAAAAAATGTAACAAATTAACGTTTAATTTGAATTGTCAACTTAAACGTAAAACTCAACTGAGTTAAAAAATATCATTAACCTGCCAAGTCCAGCCATGACAGACAACCAAGACAGACCTGTGCGATGATTTAAAACGACATTAGTAACCGAACAGACGAGCGTTCATTATTACGTCGACCAAGCACAATAAGCCACCGGAAAAATTGTAATACAAACGCAGCGATATGTAGGGACACAGTGAAAGGTATACGCCACATCCCTAATTTCAGAAACAGCACACAAAAAGAATAAAAAAAAACTTGTGACTACAAATAAAAATTACCTGTTCTGGCTAAACCAACTCAATAAAAATATTTTTATAATAATAAATATATATTTTTGAAATAATATATTATAAGTATATTTGCTTTGTTTAAAAATTAAAACTTCTTTAATATTCAATACTTCTCGACTGCTAAAACTTGTTTTCATAGATTTTAGAACAACTAGCATAAAATATTATAGATAATAATTAGCAACTTTCATTCTTGTCTAAACTGTTATTTTGACCTTACTTTTCGATATTTACGTATAAATATTTGTCTGCGGTATGGAAAGGGAACAAAAAAGAAATATAAACCCAAGTACTAAATCAATTTTATTTTTTTTATCTTCACATTTATCGAATTTATCGATCGGTTATAAGTGTCCAGTGGTAGTCACTATTGTTCATCAATAAAAAAAAAAATTAAAACTCAACATATTTTACATTTAAATTGAAAGAATGTATAATTATATTTATTGTAGTTTATTTTATTTTATTTAGACTTCATGTTCCACCTCTGAGGACTAACCGAAAAAAAAAGAAAAAAACTCTTTATCTCCTTTAAATGAAAATCCCAAGCCTATACCTCGAGATACGTATAATAAACGATTGACCGACCACTACTGTCTATATATAATTCAGACACGCTCGCTACGAGTATATCGATTGTTCGAATCTTAATGAATATCTATTGTGGTAATAAATTAACTTTAAGTCGTATAATTTGTGACATACCAACGACAGACACAGGGCGGTGCCTCATTACGCGACACGTGTGAAAGGTTCCGACTGCCCTCACGGTCTGTCTACGTCATTAGATTTTTTCTGAACCGACGTTTTACAAATGATTTTGTAATGATTCGAACCCGTTGCCCAAGCCCAAGGAATTTTGTTCAATTTTTATTCGAATAGGACATAGCGGGTAGTGTTATAAAACGTTCACGCATCCTTCGCCCCACACCTACTTCAATCGATCCATTTCGTCTTATATAACAAATTTTGAAAATATGAAAAGTAGTTGTGAGGTTTTGATTAATGGTTATATGATATTGATTAGAAATAACATAAGACTTATCCATCGCGATATCTACACATCGATTTAGCGGTATTTGACGAACTATGATCAAAATATAAGTCTGTGCTGATTTATATGAGTACTTATACATTATACCTATTATAGTATCACAACAAATCACGCATTAAACCTTAAGCCAAACCATGAACCCGATCGTCGTGTTGATTTTCAGCTATCAGTGCAGCGTTTATTTCACTTTCACAAGTGTTGAAAACGTTTTTTGGCCAAAAAGTAAGTTATTATGCTAAAACAGTCGTGGTGTACTGTACGTCCGTAAGTCGAGTAAACGGTGAAAATGCTATGGTGTATAATAATATGAAGTGACATGGGTAAGAACTCTTACGTGTACAAACTCTTCAAGCGTAAGAAACTACATATATTTTAAGGTGTTAAAAATGTGATGTTACGAACGTACCGGAACTCATAAAGGTGTTGGAAGTGAAGGCTTTGCGAATACCCCCCTTCCCCACAGTGTACGAAAATGCATATAATATCATCGAACATAACTCGTATGACCGCTGCACGGAGGATATTAAATGAAATCTGAAACACTTGGGGAGACGCGAAATGCGATTTGGTCGAATTAAGAACATGTATCAATTAAACAACACGGAATGTTATCGCGGTCTCTGCAAGAAATCGGTTCGGACCATAATTTTTTTACGACTTTTTAATCGCTTTGTTTATAGCAAAATGACATGACTGCGTCATCGAGTGCAATACGTATACCAATGTATATATTGTTATATTAACATAAATTTTAATAAACATATTATTTTTTACATATATAGGTATACACGAGTTGAATGCGTTTTTTTTTTTTTCGGTCTCGAGCAATAATTTTTAAAGCACGGAACTTTATGAAACGTTGATACTTTAATTGCTGTTTACGCATAATAACCGTGTACGATTCGAGTGCGGAAAAGGGAATTACGAATTTTGTTAATATTTCTAGGTCCGCTCAACGTGAAAAATAACTGTTTACTGTTTCTCGAGAAATGTTAAAAAAAAAAAAAAGAAAAACCTAAATCATTTCACTGTAACGTCCGTTTATTAGAAAATCGTTATTATTCACTTTTTTTTCGCTTATGACGTCAGTTGGATTTTGTTTTGCAAAAGTTGGAACAACGCATGTATGTTAATATATTTCGAATCTTTATACAATATACATTTTAAATTTGGGTGGTGGTAACTCGAATCACATCATGCAATGTCCCCTCGAACATGTATTTTTCTATTTTAAAACTAACTTTTTATTTATTTACATAATCTGTTTGCCCATAAACCAACAATAGTATTTTTAGAGTAGGAATTATATAAAGATTATAAATGTGTCACAGAACAGAAGAAACTTCTCCAGTATGGCTGTATAACACTTCGATAGGAAAATACATTTTACAAATAGAGCTTAAAATATTGCTCAATACATTTTCTTCACTTCCTTCAAATTCGAATACTCGCGTTTCGACCGACTCGTAATGTTATATTTGTCTATGATTTTGTTTCGTTTTTCTGTACGTACGGGTACAAGGTAAAAACCAGTTTTTTTTGTTTTTTAATCATACGATCAATTTGTACGTCTAAACATTAATTGATCCAACCACCAAATTTAAAAAAATATAAATATCGGTTAATGACACACATTTTAATCGGATAAGCGCTCGTCCTTCCGCGACGTCCGTCATAAACGATAAACGAATATTATGCACTGCACATAGTTGAGAGCAATCCTGTTGTCTGTTCAACAACAGTCCAAGAAGTCTTACTAAGTCGAGCCGCCTCGATTGCAATTCAAGATTTGTACCATCAGTAAAAAAATCCGAGTAAAGTGCGTTTACTTGATTCGAAAACCGAGCGATTACGAAATATAATATGACCTTGGTACCAAATCCGTTGCTTTAATTATTGAGATTTTATGCAACAACGGTTACGTGGATATTTATAAAAAAAAAATTAAGACCGTATTGAAATCATAATAAGACTGTGTTCCGTCAGAACGCATAACTCGTCGGTGGTTTTCAAATGCGTGTTCAGCGAAAAGCTTTCGGTTAAAAAAAATTACTCGTCTACGGCTCCCCACCCCCCACACACACACACACAAACACGGCTGTCAATAACCAACGGCAGAGTACCCTGGAATACCATACAGACGCGAGAGAAAAAAGGTTGAGCCCTATTTCGGGGCTGTTACTCCGAGGGACAATCGCGTCGTGCGCTTCTTGGAGAATAGTCCCTGGACGTCATCGTCGGGTGCCGCGGTAGATTCGGGGTCGCGAGAGCTAATAAAGGGTTGAAGGCGGAAAGGGTTGCGGGACCGGCTGCATCCGAGTTCCGTCCCATATATAATAATTGAAATTAAAGGTATACTAGTTCCGTCCCAGCTTTTTTTAATGAACATACTAATTCCGTCCCTGGTTTTTCTTAATGGATAATATACTAATTCTGTCTTGTATCAAGTGTTTTAGAAATAAAGATGATATTTATTTCAGTTATTGCACCAAATAAAGGAAAAAATAAAGGAATTATCCTTTAAATTCAATACAATTTCAAATTTTTAAAAATATTTATTGATTTTTATTATTTATATTATTACGATTAATTATAATTAAATCATGAAGATGTACTAATATTATGAATACCTATATTTTTTTGTAAATATTTTATAACAACAATACTGTACATATTATATTTTACTATTATTTTAATTCTTCTTTTTTTTTTTAACCGGGACGGAATTGGTATGTGTCTTTTTTTTAACCGGGACGGAATCGGTATGTATCTTTTTTTTAACCGGGACGGAATTGGTATAAAAAAAGGTTCTCGGGACGGAACTCGGATGCATCCGCGGGACCGGGGGTGACGGAGTGCGGGGGGGGGGCCGGTGCGGCCGGCGGCGCGCGCTAGCGATTCGTCGTGTTTCGTTCGCGTCTAATTATAAAACGCGTCAGAAATAAAAAAAGAGATAATCGAAGGCACTTAATAACACGCGGGCATTGTCAACGTGAATCACAAACCATAAATACGTGCACACGCAATGCGGCACGACGTCAGCAGTGGTGGTTGAAGTCAATTGAAAAGTGAGCCAAGAATGTCAGGTGGGGGCGGCTCGTGGCGGGAGGACGAGGAGTAGGGGTCCTTGGATGCTATTTTCGCACATCCCGAAAGTCCAGCGAATTCGCGGTGCGCGCGTCCGTCTATGTTTACGATCGAATCAAATCATTACGATTGTCGTACGCGGTGTACTCGTATATTTATTTATATTTTTGTTTACGAACCTTAGTTTCGCACCTTAGTTGAGGTAGCAGGTTGCATTGTTCCACCGCGACACATCACGTCAAAAAAAAATGTTTATATAATATATGCGATTGCGCTAAGGTAGCGGCGCCGCGCACGTCACCCCCATATACGAGGGTAAATGTGTGTTTTATCTCGTGCGCGATTTCCGCCGAGTCGACTGCTGCATGTTAACAATTATTGTGTAGCAACTACACGGCTGCGTTACTCAAGTATACCGTGCAGTGCGTCTGGCGGATGACGTACCGTTTGCGCACAAAAACGCGCGCTCGGCTTTTGGTGATATTCGTGTAGATCGATGTGTGGCTTGCGAACTGATCTTTGCGCTCAACATACACGCGTGATACGGAATTATATAGGTCAGTCGGTTGCAACGCGCGCCCCGTCCATCATTATAGGCTTATTGTGTTTGGGGAGGCGTTTTTTGTACTTTGCCCGGACGTAAAATTTAACGGGGTAACTCGATATTATATTACACCGATTAAAAGGCGAACGTTTTTCTTTTGTGTTCGGCTTACGGAGGAGTGACATCCTAAGCTAATACGATAATCGAGTGCACACACACACACGCATACACATATAGAGGCGCGCGTGCACGCGAGATGTGAATATGTTTGTATGAATGTGCGTGTGTGTGTATTATATCCTGCAGCGAGTGGTGTGACTTTACCACTTCCGTTCAATCTGCGTGGAGTTCGCGCAGTACAGAGGACTTATTTTTAGCGATTACGAGTTGAAAATCTAATGGAAATGCTGACAAAGTGGGGGAAAAGCATATCACAATAGTAAATCGAATAAAACGCGCTATTATTTTTTTCGATTAGGTGCGCACTTGCACCTTTTGTCCCGAACAAGCTGCGCGTCAACGGACGCAGACAGCGATTGTAGAAAGGAAGAGGATATTTCGGACCAGGAGAGATGCGAAAAATACTTCTGTTCTCGATTCGTACGTCTCGACAAACAGCAGTACTCACCACAATGTAATATATTAGTATATTAGCTTCCAAGATACCCCTAATTGTGCCACTGTGTCAGTAGTACTGCCAACCCACGAAATAGTTGTTCTCCATTCGTTATGTTACATTATATTTTTTATAAATCAACTCAGTAAAAGTCACATAGTCCTATAGTTAGCCAGCAGAAAATAACATATATTATACGCGTATCAGCGACGGTAGTGGCTCGAGTAATATAAATTAAAAATAATGGTTAAATAGCATAATAAAGGGTAAACGATAAAATATATGGTCTGTCATCTTCGCATGAGGATTTACACCTTTTTAGCTGAGACTTAGCTCCAAAACCTTAAACCCTAAAAATATCGACAACAAAAACCAAATTGAAACTTGATTCAAATATGTAATTTCAACGGACCTAAAGTTATTTCATAAACAGGCTGCTTTCATGGTTCCGATGTTTATCTATTCGTAAAATATATATAATATGTTTTAGTGAAACGTACATGCTGTTTCGGTAAAATTAATTTGATAGATGAATCCAAAGATCTTCACAGCGGGTAGTTTCAATAAACGTATGATCGGAAATAGATTATTGTGGGTAGTGCGAAAATCCACGGATGGAGATGATCACGTGCTACGAGGGTGAGCGGAAAACGGGGTGGGGAAACATGATAGGGTAAACTTCAAAGGGTCGCAGGACATGACTAAGAATTGGCCAACACTCAAAAAAAAAATGATTTGAATATTGCTAATGTGGAAGGCGCAGGCGACGGATTCGACAGTTGAATCTAAAACGCGAGTTCCCATGCTATAGCGTGACAACTTAAACTATACAGTAAACAATGAATGTAGTGTAAATGAACGAGACTCACATAGCTCCTCGC